>CM054802.1:35677341-36173109 GCA_028984105.1 Lavandula angustifolia | reverse complement strand
TTAAGGGAAAATGTTAGAAATGCCCACCTTGTATTCAATATTGCACCAACTGCCACTCTTAATTGTTAAATGCAGTAGTACCCATGAGGACAATATTATCCCTATTCTGCTGTGTGAAGGCAGTGCAGAGTACGGCCTGCCGCGCTGACAAGCAACCAGCCTGCCGACGCTGAGGTGGACGACAAGCTGCGGAAGCCGACGCTGAGGTAGACGACAAGACGTGACCGGTTGCTGCTGAAGATGTGAAAGGAGGGTTGACTGCTTGGGAGGGCGGGACTGCTACAGTGCAGATTCCCACGCCCTACCCATAGCCCTGCCTCACCCGCAAAAAATTTTTCGAAAGTTGAATGCATGTACCAATTTTGGTGCCCTAATTTCTCGCAATAATGCAAGCCATTTGGCTTGCTTAGTTTTACGCGTTTTTTGTGCCCTAGTTCACTCGCTTAGGGTTTGTAAATAAAAAATGATTAGGCTTTTCCAAATTAAAAATCCTAATTTCCTATTTATACGAATAAATTAGGGTATATATAAAATCCAAAATTTTATATATAAATTAGGGTATATATAAAATCCGAAATTAGGGTTTTAAAATTACAACCCTAAAATCGTAATATTAGAAATTAGGGTTTAAAAATTACAAATCCTAATTTCCTATTTATACAAACCCTAATTTCGATTTGTAATTGGGGATTTACTTATAAATATTAAATTCATTTACGAGATTAGATAAATGGGTTAAGGTATATATAAAATCGAATTTATATA
Organism: Lavandula angustifolia; assembly: GCA_028984105.1. Classification (NCBI taxonomy): domain Eukaryota; kingdom Viridiplantae; phylum Streptophyta; class Magnoliopsida; order Lamiales; family Lamiaceae; genus Lavandula; species Lavandula angustifolia. Next base: position 36,172,344 of record CM054802.1, on the reverse strand, counting down.
TAGGGTATATATAAAATCCTAAAATATATATATAAATTAGGGTAAAATAATGGCATGGCGATTTTCTTTATGGTAAAATTAGATATCCTAATCGAAATTACAAGAATATAAATAGGAGATTAGGGTTTTTTCTCACGCACTACATCAAAAACTTGAAGTTTTTTGTCACGCACTCCATCATGGCAACTTACACGTATAAGGGAAATAATGAGAACATATAACACATTTATTTCACGCACACCAATCGAGGCATTAGAATCTTATTCGAATATTATTATTTTTTTGTAGGTTTGTAGTAATATATAGGCATTATATAATGGAAGCCTTCCATTATATAAAGTGAGGAGACGAGAAGCAGTAGACAGTAGACGAGAAGAGAAGTTTCCCAGCAATTTCTCATTAAATAGGTTGGTAGTCTTTCCATTAAATAGGTTGGTAGTCTTTGCAATTTCTCACACCTTCACCTTCGCAGTAGACGTGAAGCAACAAGTGAGGAGGTTATTTTTGAAGATTAGTAGACGAGAATGAATGAATATGATGCCGCCTCGCAGGTTAGTAGACGAAATCCGATTTTTTTATCGTATTAGTAATGATCGGTGGTGTTAGATATGAGGGTTTGAAATTATTGTATACACGAACTCGGATTTAGTTTTTCTTTTTGGTTTTTAGTTGATTTAATCGATCTCGTTCGAGTATGATCTGGCCTGAGTTTATCTGCTTCTTTACAGCCTTTTCTTTTTCTTTTTACTCTTATTCTATCCGGTATAATGGGGATCGTTTCGTTGGTTCTTTGCATAAAGTGCTTGTTTTGATATCGTGAATTCTATTTTATACAATATTTGATATGTTAATTATCGTGATTTGTTAATTATCGTGATTCAATTAATGGGGACGTATTTGATATGGGAACGTATTTGATATGTTAATGGGGACGTATTTGATATCGTGATTTGTTTTAATGGGGACGGATTTGTTTTATCGTGATTCTATTTTACTTCTATTTTACATATTTTAATTATATTAATATAATTATAGCTCGATTGTATTTTATATATTAATATCGTGATTTACATATATATTAATATAATTAATATCGTGAATTACATTATATTTTATATATTAATATCGTGAATTAATATCGTGAATTTTATATACATATCGTGAATTAATATCGTATATTACATTATATATTAATTAATATCGTGAATTTTATATATTAATTAATATCGTGAATTAATATCGTATATTACATTATATATTAATATTTTATATATTAATATCGTGAATTTTATATACATATTCTATTTTATATATTAATATCGTGAATTACATTATATTAATATCGTGAATTACATATATATAATATCGTGATATATTTATAGCACGATTCTATTTTATATATTATATCGTGATTATATATTTATCACGTTATTTTACATATTTTATAACGTGATTCAATTTTACATATTTTAATATCGTCGCGGCCGTTCTACTATTTTATAGCGTGATTCTATTTTATATATTATATCGTGATTAATTGTATTTTATACGAGTATTAATATCGTGAATTCTATTTTATACAAGTATTTTACATATTTTATAACGTGATTCTATTTTACATATTTTAATATCGTGGCGGCCGTTCAACATATTTTAAAGTATTTGTGTGGATATATTTATAGACGTGGCAGCCTTTCAATTATACAATTCATTTCAATTCAATTTTATACTAATTTCACATTTTTCTTTTATGCAGAGTCAATGGTTTTTTCTTAGGTACGTAGCCAAGTCGGCTAAACCTCAAATCATGATTCATTACAAGTGGGATGTGATCCCACTGATCCGCGAGACACTGACTGCCGTCGGCGGTGACATCCTGTATGCACAATTTTGTGAGAGTAGCCCTTTCGGCCATTTCATGGAATGGGAGGGGAGTGTTAGTGCAAGCAAAGCTCTCCACCAGTTGATGTGCCGTGAAGTGGAATTCGCCGACTTTGCATCCAACAACTTTTGGTTTCACGTATCGAATCGTCATTTGAAGTTCGGTCCTCAGGAATTTGCCCTGGTCTCGGGGTTAATGTTTGGGTCATCGACATTTGACCCAACAATGGAGCATGATGCTTCCACTGTTCGTGCAAGGGCCGTATTTTGTGGAAATCGGAGAATGAAAATATCCGAGTTGGAGGATATTTTCAGAGAACACGAGGTGAACGGCGCATCGGCGGCCGACTACGTGAAAGTGGCAAATGTGTTGATGTTGACACTGCTAATCTTGGGTGTTCCGAGGCCGAGATCGATCGACGACTTCGTTTGGGTTTTAGTGGACAACCTAAACGAATGGAAGGAATTCCCGTGGGGAGCGTATGCATACCGAGCATTGCTTCACTACAAGCAATTCATCCCCAACACTCTTGCGGGATGTAAGGTGTCTTATGTGTTCGGCCGGCCCCGTCCTGGGCCTTACAAGCATGGGCTTACGATTGCATCCCCCGAATTTGGGAGGGCTGGTGCGAACTTGGTGGACCAAGAAGCGCTTCCACGTCTGTTGAGGTGGAATTTCCCGAAAGTGAAGGGATCGTTCATTTGGATTCTTCGACGAAGAGGTAAATAACTATGTTTGTCAAGTTCAAACAAAAATACGGTAAACTATATATATACTCGTTGAGAACTATAATCTTATACGTATATATAGGTCATTAGAAACCACCTAAGTTCATATATCTCCATTTAAATTGTACACGTCGCTGTTCTAGATTCTAATTATGTAACGTTGCTTGTTTTATACATAGTTGGAATGCGGACCGATGGTGGAGGAGGAAGCAGAGATCTTGGGCGATTATTATGCGAGCACGCTATCCGGGCGGTACTTGGCGTGCCGTATAAAGAGCCGGTTGTTGTCGGTTTGGATCTGATCGAGCCGAGCGATGCGCATTCCTCGTCCACGTGGCCCTGCGCAGCGCCCGGTCTCCGCCGCCATGCAAAGACGATCGTAAAGAAACCGAGGCTCCGGCGAAGTTCTAGCAAGTCTTGACACTCAAGACATGACTCATCGTGAGAAAAAGTTTTGGAAGAAGATGAAAAACTTTTTCTCCAAAAATAAGTCGGAGCGGAAGTCAGCGGAGGTGGGAGGACCGTCGCATGTCGAGGAGGGTCGCCGACATTCAGTTTCACATAGTCACGGCATCTCGGGTCGACATTCCGAGAGTCGCGGCATCTCCGGACAACATTCCGAGAGTCGCGGCATCTCCGGTCGACATTCAATTTCTTGTACTCGCGGAGCAACTCCGCATGCATCTGATCGGGTCGACCCAGATGTTGATACCGTGAATGTCAGCAGTGACTCGTCCGTCGCATCCGAGGCACGCACGAAGAAGTCTAATGATCGGCCCGTATCTACCCAGCAGCAGCTTCCAGACGATGAGCCCGCACAGCCTTCTGCTTCTCCCAGTCCGGTGTCAGAGGTAGGCTATTAAAAGTTTTATTAAGACATGTATTTTTTACGAAGATATATACCTAAACTTAACGTAAACGTTTATTTTATAGGAGCCGGATGAAGATCACTCCTTATACGGTGATGGTTTCAACGCATCGTGGGCACTTATTGTGTCCCCAAAATATGTTGAACCGATAAAAGTGGTGCAGGCGGGAGATGTCGATACCAGCCGGAGAGGAGGAAAGGGAAAAGAGAAGGCCCCCGTCGAAGAAGATCCGAGTAGCCCACGTGGACGTGGATTTCGCACGAGAAGACCCTCTCGTGCCATTACGTCGCCGTTCGTTGCCCCAAAGAAGAATCTCGTCCGTTACTTGGGCGATTGGTCTGTCCTTGGGTTCAAGGAATATCGGGCGTGGCGTCGCGCACACAATGAATTTACTGACCACGTCTACACAGCCACGAGATATCATTTGACGCACTCGTGGTTTGATATCCTCGAAGATGTTACGAAGATGCTTACCCATGACATGATCGAATGTTATTTGGGTACCATTAGGAGGCAACTGGCGAGAGGAGACGGTCTACTTCATGGTGTGCGGAGCGGCACTACTCTCATTCTCCCCGTACAATTTTGGGTAAGTATTTTACAAGTATTTAATGTTTTATACAAAATTGCAAGTTAAAATGCTAACAATATGTATTTTACAAGTCTCAAATGCAATATTCTTGGGCGAACAACGGGATGGATGTGGATGCATGGGAGCCTTCCGAGGCTTTGAAAGAAGGCTGCGAGAGAATGGGCACCGGGGGCCGCAATACGTAAGTTATATCCACAAATTTTCTTTTACGGTGTAATGCGTAAGATATATTAGTGTAATGAGGTGAACTAATGTTCATTACGGATTTCTATAGCTCATACTTGGTTTGCTTTGTCACTTGGAGCTCACTTGGGTCACCGTGCGAATCCGTCGCATATGTGGACTGTCGAGTTGTACGACTCGTTGTGGGCGATTTCGACGAATCATATCGGCGGATGCGGAGAGAGAGCATACAACCGATTACACGGATGATGTACGGATGTTCGATTACAACGGGTATTTCGAACGTGTGTATGGGCAACCACGCCAAGAAGCTTGGCGTGATATGCATTGGAGGTCTTTGAACGAGCACGGTTCGTACAAAGAGACCAAGTGAATTGCGGTGTATACGCCCTATTATCCGTGCATCGGTTAATTGATGGACCGCCGAGGCGCGAACTCGTCGAGTGAGCTCGACATTTGGAGCATTCGGCATATTATGGGGATGCGGATTTGGTTGATGTGTGTGGTGGTTGACCCGGTTGATGATTAGGCCCTTTCAAAGACATTTATTTGTTTGATTTTCAATTATGTAACTTTGCAGATATATATTTTGCAGAGATATATTTCGGAATATACTAAATTGAGTCATTTTGAATCGTACTAAAACATTAGTTCTCCGTATAAAGTGTGTATTTTAGAAGATATCGTCGTATATTGATTTATACGGAGATATACGAAAAATATACGGAGAACTAAAATGGAATATGTAATTAATCCCTATTCAGTGATGTCTAGTAATAATATATTGCACAAAACCCATACGTATGAGGTACTTCATTTACAAAGTAGCGGATAAAGTACTATTACGACAAAGAAACCGTCAATTTAAACAAAGAAGACTACTATTTAAAGTAACTTGGATAGTTTTTCTATGAATTTATGTCAATTCTTTTTTTAAATTTAGAAATTACTATAAATCTATATATGTGTCAATCTTTCTCTCTATTTTGACAAATATTTCTCATAATTGTATATCTTACCTATGATATAGAAGGTAAATTGAGAGAGGACTATTAGAACAAGTGTTTTCCAATTTAAATATAGAGATTACCATTTTAAGTAGGTTATATAGTTTTCTCTCTCATACTCTCTCAATTAAAACAATTTAAAAACAAAATAAAGCGATTCGTCCAAGGTACGTATAAAGTTGTTACAGCGTCACACGGGGGGACTATACGTAATTTGCGAGAGATATATTTCGGAATATACTAAATAACGTCATTTTGAATCGTACTAAAACATTAGTTCTCCGTATAAAGTGTGTATTTTAGAAGATATCGTCGTATATTGATTTATACGGAGATATACGAAAAATATACGGAGAACTAAAATGGAATATGTAATTAATCCCTATTCGGTGATGTCTAGTAATAATATATTGCACAAAACACATACGTATGAGGTACTTCATTTACAAAGTAGCGGATAGAGTACTATTACGGCAAAGAAAACCGTCAATTTAAACAAAGAAGACTACTATTTAAAGTAACTTGGATAGTTTTTCTATGAATTTATGTCAATTCTGCTTTTTTAAATTTAGAAATTACTATAAATCTATATATGTGTCAATCTTTCTCTCTATTTTGACAAATATTTCTCATAATTGTATATCTTACCTATGATATAGAAGGTAAATTGAGAGAGGACTATTAGAACAAGTGTTTTCCAATTTAAATATAGAGATTACCATTTTAAGTAGGTTATATAGTTTTCTCTCTCATACTCTCTCAATTAAAACAATTTAAAAACAAAATAAAGCGATTCGTCCAAGGTACGTATAAAGTTGTTACAACGTCACACGGGGGACTATACGTAATTTGCGAGAGATATATTTCGGAATATACTAAATAACGTCATTTTGAATCGTACTAAAACATTAGTTCTCCGTATAAAGTGTGTATTTTAGAAGATATCGTCGTATATTGATTTATACGGAGATATACGAAAAATATACGGAGAACTAAAATGGAATATGTAATTAATCCCTATTCAGTGATGTCTAGTAATAATATATTGCACAAAACACATACGTATGAGGTACTTCATTTACAAAGTAGCGGATAGAGTACTATTACGACAGCAAAACCGTCAATTTAAACAGCAAGACTACTATTTAAAGTAACTTGGATAGTTTTTCTATGAATTTATGTCAATTCTGTTTTTTTAAATTTAGAAATTACTATAAATCTATATATGTGTCAATCTTTCTCTCTATTTTGACAAATATTTCTCATAATTGTATATCTTACCTATGATATAGAAGGTAAATTGAGAGAGGACTATTAGAACAAGTGTTTTCCAATTTAAATATAGAGATTACCATTTTAAGTAGGTTATATAGTTTTCTCTCTCATACTCTCTCAATTAAAACAATTTAAAAACAAAATAAAGCGATTCGTCCAAGGTACGTATAAAGTTGTTACAAGCGTCACACGGGGGACTATACGTAATTTGCAGAGATATATTTCGGAATATACTAAATAACGTCATTTTGAATCGTACTAAAACATTAGTTCTCCGTATAAAGTGTGTATTTTAGAAGATATCGTCGTATATTGATTTATACGGAGATATACGAAAAATATACGGAGAACTAAAATGGAATATGTAATTAATCCCTATTCAGTGATGTCTAGTAATAATATATTGCACAAAACACATACGTATGAGGTACTTCATTTACAAAGTAGCGGATAGAGTACTATTACGACAAAGAAACCGTCAATTTAAACAAAGAAGACTACTATTTAAAGTAACTTGGATAGTTTTTCTATGAATTTATGTCAATTCTGTTTTTTTAAATTTAGAAATTACTATAAATCTATATATGTGTCAATCTTTCTCTCTATTTTGACAAATATTTCTCATAATTGTATATCTTACCTATGATATAGAAGGTAAATTGAGAGAGGACTATTAGAACAAGTGTTTTCCAATTTAAATATAGAGATTACCATTTTAAGTAGGTTATATAGTTTTCTCTCTCATACTCTCTCAATTAAAACAATTTAAAAACAAAATAAAGCGATTCGTCCAAGGTACGTATAAAGTTGTTACACATACACACGGGGGACTATACGTAATTTGCGAGAGATATATTTCGGAATATACTAAATAACGTCATTTTGAATCGTACTAAAACATTAGTTCTCCGTATAAAGTGTGTATTTTAGAAGATATCGTCGTATATTGATTTATACGGAGATATACGAAAAATATACGGAGAACTAAAATGGAATATGTAATTAATCCCTATTCGGTGATGTCTAGTAATAATATATTGCACAAAACACATACGTATGAGGTACTTCATTTACAAAGTAGCGGATAGAGTACTATTACGCACAAAGAAACCGTCAATTTAAACAAAGAAGACTACTATTTAAAGTAACTTGGATAGTTTTTCTATGAATTTATGTCAATTCGTTTTTTTAAATTTAGAAATTACTATAAATCTATATATGTGTCAATCTTTCTCTCTATTTTGACAAATATTTCTCATAATTGTATATCTTACCTATGATATAGAAGGTAAATTGAGAGAGGACTATTAGAACAAGTGTTTTCCAATTTAAATATAGAGATTATCATTTTAAGTAGGTTATATAGTTTTCTCTCTCATATTCTCTCAATTAAAACAATTTAAAAACAAAATAAAGCGATTCGTCCAAGGTACATATAAAGTTGTTACAGCGTCACACGGGGGACTATACGTAATTTGCGAGAGATATATTTCGGAATATACTAAATAACGTCATTTTGAATCGTACTAAAATATTAGTTCTCCGTATAAAGTGTGTATTTTAGAAGATATCGTCGTATATTGATTTATACGGAGATATACGAAAAATATACGGAGAACTAAAATGGAATATGTAATTAATCCCTATTCAGTGATGTCTAGTAATAATATATTGCACAAAACACATACGTATGAGGTACTTCATTTACAAAGTAGCGGATAGAGTACTATTACGACAAAGAAACCGTCAATTTAAACAAAGAAGACTACTATTTAAAGTAACTTGGATAATTTTTCTATGAATTTATGTCAATTTCTGTTTTTTAAATTTAGAAATTACTATAAATCTATATATGTGTCAATCTTTCTCTCTATTTTGACAAATATTTCTCATAATTGTATATCTTACCTATGATATAGAAGGTAAATTGAGAGAGGACTATTAGAACAAGTGTTTTCCAATTTAAATATAGAGATTACCATTTTAAGTAGGTTATATAGTTTTCTCTCTCATACTCTCTCAATTAAAACAATTTAAAAACAAAATAAAGCGATTCGTCCAAGGTACGTATAAAGTTGTTACAGCGTCACACGGGGGACTATACGTAATTTGCAGAGATATATTTCGGAATATACTAAATAACGTCATTTTGAATCGTACTAAAACATTAGTTCTCCGTATAAAGTGTGTATTTTAGAAGATATCGTCGTATATTGATTTATACGGAGATATACGAAAAATATACGGAGAACTAAAATGGAATATGTAATTAATCCCTATTCAGTGATGTCTAGTAATAATATATTGCACAAAACACATACGTATGAGGTACTTCATTTACAAAGTAGCGGATAGAGTACTATTACGACAGCAAAACCGTCAATTTAAACAGGAAGACTACTATTTAAAGTAACTTGGATAGTTTTTCTATGAATTTATGTCAATTCTGTTTTTTTAAATTTAGAAATTACTATAAATCTATATATGTGTCAATCTTTCTCTCTATTTTGACAAATATTTCTCATAATTGTATATCTTACCTATGATATAGAAGGTAAATTGAGAGAGGACTATTAGAACAAGTGTTTTCCAATTTAAATATAGAGATTACCATTTTAAGTAGGTTATATAGTTTTCTCTCTCATACTCTCTCAATTAAAACAATTTAAAAACAAAATAAAGCGATTCGTCCAAGGTACGTATAAAGTTGTTACGGCGTCACACGGGGGACTATACGTAATTTGCGAGAGATATATTTCGGAATATACTAAATAACGTCATTTTGAATCGTACTAAAACATTAGTTCTCCGTATAAAGTGTGTATTTTAGAAGATATCATCGTATATTGATTTATACGGAGATATACGAAAAATATACGGAGAACTAAAATGGAATATGTAATTAATCCCTATTCAGTGATGTCTAGTAATCATATATTGCACAAAACACATACGTATGAGGTACTTCATTTACAAAGTAGCGGATAGAGTACTATTACGACAGCAAAACCGTCAATTTAAACAGCAAGACTACTATTTAAAGTAACTTGGATAGTTTTTCTATGAATTTATGTCAATTCTGTTTTTTTAAATTTAGAAATTACTATAAATCTATATATGTGTCAATCTTTCTCTCTATTTTGACAAATATTTCTCATAATTGTATATCTTACCTATGATATAGAAGGTAAATTGAGAGAGGACTATTAGAACAAGTGTTTTCCAATTTAAATATAGAGATTACCGTTTTAAGTAGGTTATATAGTTTTCTCTCTCATACTCTCTCAATTAAAACAATTTAAAAACAAAATAAAGCGATTCGTCCAAGGTACGTATAAAGTTGTTACGGCGTCACACGGGGGGACTATACGTAATTTGCGGGAGATATATTTCGGAATATACTCAATAACGTCATTTTGAATCGTACTAAAACATTAGTTCTCCGTATAAAGTGTGTATTTTAGAAGATATCGTCGTATATTGATTTATACGGAGATATACGAAAAATATACGGAGAACTAAAATGGAATATGTAATTAATCCCTATTCAGTGATGTCTAGTAATAATATATTGCACAAAAGACATACGTATGAGGTACTTCATTTACAAAGTAGCGGATAGAGTACTATTACGACAGCAAAACCGTCAATTTAAACAGCAAGACTACTATTTAAAGTAACTTGGATAGTTTTTCTATGAATTTATGTCAATTCTGTTTTTTTAAATTTATAAATTACTATAAATCTATATATGTGTCAATCTTTCTCTCTATTTTGACAAATATTTCTCATAATTGTATATCTTATCTATGATATAGAAGGTAAATTGAGAGAGGACTATTAGAACAAGTGTTTTCCAATTTAAATATAGAGATTACCATTTTAAGTAGGTTATATAGTTTTCTCTCTCATACTCTCTCAATTAAAACAATTTAACAACAAAATAAAGCGATTCGTCCAAGGTACGTATAAAGTTGTTACAGCGTCACACGGGGGACTATACGTAATTTGCAGAGATATATTTCGGAATATACTAAATAACGTCATTTTGAATCGTACTAAAACATTAGTTCTCCGTATAAAGTGTGTATTTTAGACGATATCGTCGTATATTGATTTATACGGAGATATACGAAAAATATACGGAGAACTAAAATGGAATATGTAATTAATCCCTATTCAGTGATGTCTAATAATAATATATTGCACAAAACCCATACGTATGAGGTACTTCATTTACAAAGTTGCGGATAGAGTACTATTACAAATAGGGAACATATCGGCAGACGTCGGGCCCACAATAGTCTCGCGTTGAAGGACTCGGCACAATTTGACGTCAAAAAACAGTAACGCCGCGAAGTGCAATGCGATAGGGCCCAGCGTTCCGGACCAATGTCCATGACTTTATCGTGTGCCTCCTGACTCTTCGCCTTCAGTGAAGCCAATTTTCTTCGAAACTCAGATTTTGTGTATGCTTTGGCGGCCCTACGGAATATCCTTACTGCTGCGCGTCCGTAAGGAGCGAGGTTGTTGCTTAGATGGACGCAACACAGGCAATGAGTTGCCTCAGGATACACCTCTTCAACGGCATGCTTAATACTCAGGTGTTGGTCAGACACGATGACTATGCCCTCGGTTGGTGGGTACACTGTCCTTAATTTGGTCATGAACCATGTCCACGAATCATTATTCTCTATCGGGCCTATACCTATCGCAAGTGGGAGGACTTGCTCGTTGCAGTCTTTCGTCACAGCTACGAATAGGATGCCGGTATTCTTCCCTTTCAGATGTGTCCCATCAACAACGATGACCTGCCTCAAGTTAAACATAAACGCATTTATGCACGGGCCCCACGTGACAAAAACGTACTCGAACCGATTATCTTCCCGGTCTTTGTAATGGGTTATCGTTCCGGGGTTTAACTGTTTCAGCATGTGGAGGTACTTGGGTAGCAGCTTATAAGAATCATCGTGGTCGCCGTAAATCATCGTGATAGCCATATTCCTACCACGAAGTGCCTTGTAGTACTTAACTTCGACACCGAATCTACGACGCAACTCGTCAATGATGTCGCGAGGCCTTATCATGGACCCCTCTCTCCGCATTTGTCGGCTAAAATATACACCGATAGTCTTTGCACTCACAGTTCTTGGCACCAATCGTTCGAAGTCGAACTCACAAGTGTGCTTCTTGTCCACCTTGTATATTTCCCAAACATCTGCTGCCTTTTTCGCACGCAACATAAAAGGACACGACTTCCCGTGCAAACACCCGAACCACGTATATTTTCTGTCAGCTTTTAGCACCATAAAAGACCGCCGATGCTCTAAGTGCCACACTCCCACGGCTCCCGTAAGCTCCTCTCTACTCCAGAAAATCGAATCCACCTCAAGAACGCCGTCGTTAACAACATCCAAATCAGGACATCCAATGATGCCGGTTTGAGCGATAGGAAAGAACGGAACTAGCCAGTTTGCTATATCCGGAATCGAGTCGCCATCTTCCTCCTCCAACGATGAAAAGGTGATGGGTATGTTACTCGGTTGTTCGAGTAATGTCATTAACCGATTGTAACCGCCCTCATTTCGCATCCACGTTGCAAACTCCAACATTGTACCATAGATGCTTTGATGTTCGCCGTGCTCATCTTCATCGGACTCCTCTTCGGCAGTGTAATCCGGATCATCCGAATCCGTTGAATCTTCGTTATCATTTTCTTGTTCTACCTCCTCCTCCGTTTCCACCTCCGTTGCCACCTCCTCCTCCTCGTTCTCCTCCTCCTCTTCCTCCCGTCCGTCACCGAAGAACTTATGTCTGTCGAAATCCCTAATGGATTGCTCAACTAGATCCCGATCATTCGAGTAAGGGAGATGTGATCGGGACTGCCACGTACTTGTTCCGGCCAGATCACTCGCACTCATCGTCACAACACGCAGATGGGATCCGCCTCGAAGCCAATGAGTCGATTTAAATCTTCATCACTCGTCATTAGTGACTTCACGAGCCGACCGACACGATTTCTCTCGAGGGAATACAACAAATACGGGGTACGCATCGAATTTGTTTGCGTGATTGAATCAATGGTTGCTTTTAGAGATGACAACGAAAGTAGGCAGTGCGGAATTGCTTTGCAAGTTGTTCATCCCCATATTTGTATTCAGAACCCTCGAATATGCCTCCATACTTGACTGTTATTCGGGTCCATTCAGCCATCTAACCATATAATAAGACATATAAAATAATAGTTCTCAGCAAAATATCTGTATATCTCCGTAATAAAGGACATTAAAATGAAATACGAAGAACTATAATTTATTTGTACTATTGTAAGTAACATATTCCATTAAATGAGATTTTTCAAGGATACATATACATTACCGTTCGAAATATATTTACGAAATGAGATTTTTCGAAATTCCAAGTATTTAAAAACCCTAATTCCATATAGAAACCCTAATTTCTTATTTATATAAACCCTAAAAAAACTTGGAATTTACAAACCCTAATTTTATAAATTCGTATTTATAAACCAAATTCGTATTTATAAACCCTAAACAAAATTGGAATTTAAATACGTATTTAAAATAAGACTTGAGAAATTCCTATTTAAAATATGAATTTTATAAAATACGTATATAAACCCTAAACAAAATTGGAATTTAACAAACCCTAATTCGACCGAAGATAAAATACGTATAAACCCTAAATAAAATACGAAATTGGAATTTAAATACGTATTTAAAATAAGACTAGAGAAATTCCTATTTAAAATATGAATTTTATAAAATACGTATATAAACCCTAAACAAAATTGGAATTTAACAAACCCTAATTCGAACTGAAGATAAAATACGTATAAACCCTAAATAAAATACGAACCGAGAATGCAAAATACGTATTTAAAATAAGAACTGAGAACATACCTCGCAAAATACGAACTGAGAATGCAAAATACGTATATTCCTAAGTTGAACACTTATCCAAAGATCAAATTACAATATACCTCGCAAAATATTTCTCTCTCTATATCTTTCTTTCTCTGAACCCAAAATGCATGAGTACAAAATATAAGCATGAGTACCTATTTATATGCATGAATCCAGCGAAATTTCAAATTTTTCGGAATCACGTGAAATTAAATAATCACAGAATCACGTGAAATTATATATCTATTTATATGCACAGAATCACGTGAAATTAAATAGTCAAGTGGGCAGTGTTACTTTTTCGGAATTCAATAAAGTGGTGCGCAGTTAAATTTTGCGTAATTTCACGTTGATAACACATGCCTATCTTTGCGCGAGCCTATGGACGGCAGTCAACTTTGCAGAAATTGAATTCATGTGATGGCAACTATGCATTAAATGCGATGGGATGTGATGGCGTCAGGTAGGGACATTCAACTTTTGCGGAATTCAAGACAACTTTTGTGACAGCTGGGACAGTCAACAAAGCCATCAATATCGCGTCAGGTGTGACAGCCTTCAGCTGGGCTGGGACGGCATTCAAGACGTCACATCGCACATAGCCCTTCATTGGGACATCACATCGCATGGGACAGTCATGGCCTGCCATGCGCAGGCTATGGTCTACTCCTACTTTTCAAGGGTAAAAAAGATAGAATGGGTATATATGCATTTTTGGTACAAAGTGGGTATAATTGCATTTACCCAATTAAAAATGGGTATATATGCACATGACCCTAATCTATATATAGAGATGGTTTTGCCCGTCGTTTTCTCCAACGCAACTTTTCCTTTTTCCCATTGGATTTGTTTGAATAAATAGTTTATTTATCTTTGAGATACAAATCCCAATTCAATTAGAATTAGGAAAAGAAAGGTTGTTTAATTTGCGAGTTTCATAGGTAAAAACAAACTGCACAAGTTTGAAATATAATCATATTATATTCTTTAGTTTGTTAGCATTAATTAGCAACTCTTTTAATTTACACTATTTTCTATTTAATTTGTAGTGTATATATCTCTTTTAGAAACAAAAATTTGATCCCCAAATCCATATATATACATATCCAAAATTAGATATAAAATCAGATCCCGGTTTGAAAGGAAAAAAGGGCAAAGCCCGTACAAACCCGTTTGCAAGTCTTCTTAATTATTACTAATAAACACAAACAACTCGAGATTAAGTTTAATAATATATTATATTATATAGTTTGTTAGCACGTCCATTAATATATATATATATATATATATATATATATATATATATATCGTGAACTACCTCAAAAACATAAAGCTATTATAGTAAAATAAAGGTTTGTTTTTTAACATATTTATGATAGTTATGAAATAATTATCGTTTGTAAGAAATAATTAGTAAATAATTCCATTAAAAAATCACGTTTATGTTCGTCAAGTATGAACATGTTATGTTGAAGCTTGACATTGTAATAAGAGAGTTAAATAGATTAATTGTGGCTCAAGTTCATAAATACACATCCCAAAGGGAATTGAATGAAAAGAAAAAAAGAAAAAGAAAATAGACCACAAAAATTGACGAAAACCAAAGAAATACTAGTATATTCAAAGGAATCACACCAACTAAAAAAGGTTAGAAAAATGATCACATCCTTTCAAATTTATGTTTTCATTGTATGACCTTTCAAATTTCAGCATTTCAACAAATCTATTAGTATATCATAAGCTACCTTCAAGATTAAAGGCACTTTTAGCTTCTTGCATCCAACGCACTTTTACCTCCTTCAACACGATTAAAGGCCCAGCCCTTATTATCTTGGATCAAGCCTAGCATTTGAATAACACCTTCTCCCCTCCAATGCACTACAACTACACTCATCTCTACCCCTTCAATCTCCATAATTTTACCCAACTTACCTTTCCTCTCGTGTTTTCCTCAGTTTCCACATTTCTCTCATAAATAGAATTTGCATAAGAGTAACCTGGCTGGAACCAGATGCTGCCCCCCAGCAAAGAGGGCAAGTTGAATGTGAGAGGAGGCAAGTATCAATGCAGTTAATATGAAAAGCATGGGTACGTGCAAGAAGGAAGCAATCTTTCAACCTTGAAATCAAATGACTCTTTCAACCTTGAAATCTCTGTCTGCATTTATAGAAGCTTGGTCCAAACCATCTTGCACACTAAACACCTACTGCATTTTGACTGGAGTGAGATGGTGATGCGCGTTTCATCAAGAATCTAATGAGCAAATTGACAAGGCCAAGTATGAAAAACAGAACAGCTAGAATCAGAATGATGAAAAGAACATCATGTACCCTTTGGGAGTATTGCTAAACCAAAGTAAAATTCTATCTTTGTGACTGATTTTGAAATGGGAATGACCTGAAGATTTTCCCATTGTAACAGACAAAAAACCAACCCAAGAATATACAAAAGCGGCTCGTCTTTCCTTTCCTAAGTTAAAAGGATACGCGTAAAAGGCCACCATCCTTTTTCATTTTCGGCCATCCATCGAAGAGGCATATGAATAAAGATTCATTCTTGATTGAAGTTACAAGCCTGACTAAACCGCGTGGAGCTGCCGTCAAACTTTCAACGTCGGTCGCCGCGCCGAAGAAAGTAACATGGGCCGCATGTAAACTCCAATTGAAGCTAACGGGCCAGTTATTCGGGTTGAGATTACGGGTATTAATCAATAATCATTTCAGTTTATTAAATGCAAGGTTCAAATACGCTTAATAGCCAAAAACCCTTGCATTTGCTTGAATTGGCTATTTCGATCAAGTTGATTCACAAATACAAATAATTTCGGCATATTTTGTGGAATTTTAATTTGTTGTTTCTGTTTTCAAATGTGACAACAAAATATAGTAAGTTGAATATTTAATTTTTCATATAAGGTAGTGTTGAAACTGTTTAAATAAGTTGCTTTTGAGTTTTTTTTACCAATGCACTTTTTTAATGTTTGGATATATGCTTTTACTTTTTTGAAGTTTAAAATAAGTCCGAATAAGCAGATGCTCATAAACGGTCAATTGTTGCTTTTCAAAAGTAGAAGCCAAAACAAACTGAAAAGTAATTTATGAGAATTTTGAAATACCGATTTTTCTAAATTTAAGCTGTTTTTTTCTATTATTGTAAGCATTAACAACTTTTACTTAAAAGAAATTTTAAAAATAAGTAGCTAAAAGCTATCCATCAAAATTATCCAAAAATCCTGCTTAAATCGGTCAAAATGTGTAAAAATAAGTGGTAATTGGCAATTTGACATTTTCAAATTTTGATAATTACTAAAATATCATTTTACTGCATATTATATCAATAATATGGTCACTATATGCAATTGATAGTTTAAACTATATGACCTATTTAAAATTTCATTCATTTCCAACACAATTTGTCAGGATTTTAAGAAAACTAGACATTTATTTTAGTTCATATAATTAGGGTGTTATGCAATCGTCTATTTTAAAAGTGTCTGACTGTTTTTTTTTTTAATTTTACAAGCATTTTTCTGTATTTACAAATTAAAAAGCTATTTTGTGCTTTAGATTTTTTAAAATTAAACCGTCAAACTATTTTAAACCAGAAATATCAATTAGAATGTTATTTTGTGCGTAAAAGTTAAGAAAATTGGATTTTTTTAGTCCTCAAACTATTAGTGTTTGGCCAATTTGGTCTCTTATTATTATTTTTTTAAGTTAGTTGGTTCCCAAACTATATAATTTTGGATAAATTAGTCATTTTGTCAAATTTTTGGATAGTCAACCGTTAGTCAAAGATCTTTTAAGGGCGCTTTCGATATAATTTTATTGAGGAAATACAGTAAGATTGAGGATCAATTAGGCCATTGTGTTTTTTTTTTACTTAAAAGAATTTAATTTATCAAAAATTAAAAGATATTTTAGTCATTTTGATTTGTTTTTAGGACCATCTATGACAATTTTAAATAGGTTGAGGGTCATTCCTGCCAATTATAACATATTCGAGAATCATAATCACCAAATTTTATTACTCCTTGGCCAAGTTTTTTCGAATATTGCTATGAAAACAATGAATTAGGACTAAAATATCTTAAAATTAAGAAATAATCATATTGGAATTAAAACAGGTTTTTATGAAAATCTAGTGTTGTTTTATTCCTCGATATTCAAATATTCTACTTTTTAATCCCTCGTTATCAGAGTAATATATTCGAAAAAGATTAGATCACCAAGCTATACAATTTTACGATTATAAACTCAAAATATATTATAATTGGCGGGATCAGTCCTCAACCTATTTAAAATAAACGTATTTGGTCCTTAAAAAATCAAAATGACTAAAACACCTTTTGATTTTTGACAAATTAAAAAAAATAGTAAAAAAAAATTGGCCAAATTGATCCTCAATCTTTCACTATTTGGATGTATTGATCTTCAATAAGATTATACCGAAAATGCTCTTTAAAAATTGAACGGTTGACTAACCAAACATTTAATAGAAGAATCAATCCATCCAAAATTCTATAGTTAGGAGATCAATTAACTAAAAGAAATAAATAAGGGACCAAATTGATCAAAACTCATAATTTTGGGACTAAAAAATTCAATTTGCCTAAAATTAAAACACCATGATCACAAACATATAAAAAAATCACGCCTTTTTATGTGGGGTACATAAATCCTCTATTTTTGCTTAAAATCAATTCTTTTAACCTTTTAGTAGAAAACAAATTAAAATTACTTAGCTTAGACATTTCCTTTGACGTACATCAGTAAAACTCATGTGTTTAATATCATGACAAATGGAATTGATCATATAAAAAGTCTGCTTAAAATGAGAAATGAGAAGAAATTTACACCATTCATTTTATTATTTGATAGTTTGGATTGAATATGCTCTGTAATATTTTTTATACATATTCGTTATATGTTTTATGCATAAGGGAAAAAATGTAAGTTACAAGATTTATACATAAAAAACTAATAAATGCGCATAAAACATATAAGGAATATGCATATTTTCTATCTTTCGATATAACTATGTCTTCACACTGGATCCATACCCCAAGACCAACATATTTAGTAAAAATCTTTAAGATTTGGAAAATTAGAGCCAATGTGACCATCATTAGAGGTAGGAAAAAATAGAAAAAATAAGTTAATATATCACGCTTATTGTACTGAATTATCATTACATTTTAATAATTATATGACAAAAACTTGTGTGCATCATGTTGCACATGCAACATGATCTAATTACCCAATTTTGATATGTTTTGACCCGCTTCGTCTTGCGTTTGACCAGCAAACGACAGCATGATGTCATTATTTTTTTAACAATTTTTTTTTGCTTTTTTAATCTTAATTTTGTTTCCCTTATTGTAAGGACAGTCGTGTCATTCGTTCTGAACAAAAGTGACGTTTGTTCTAAACTAAGGTTTATATATTTTTTATTTTTTCAATTTTTTTTGATAGGGGAAGGCGTGTCATTTGTAATGAATAAAAATGTCATTTGTTGTGAGCGCATTTATCAAAGTGTCAAAGTGGCAATAACACTAAAGTAAAATGTCAATCAAAATTAAGGAATGTGTCACTTTAATCCAGTAATCATACGAAACCACCCTTCAATGATTTAGTCAATAAAATATGATCATCATAATAACCAAATATATTACTCAAAGTGTCTTGCAATAAATAAATGTGTCATTTATTCACAAAAAATGTAAATTATTTTGAATAAAAGTGTCATTTTTTTAAAATATGAGTTATTTTAAACAAATGACACAATTGCAAATGACAATTTATGTTATAAGAAATGACACTTCAATAAATTAGCTAACCAATAAGCTCATAGAAAACACAAGGATCTCAATATTCATATTTCCAACCATTCAACAAATATTACTTACAATTCAACATTCACAATTCGAATAAATCTCGATTAACGTAAAAAAAACTCATATTTCCAACTATTCAACAGAAATTATGTACAATTCAAGTTGTATATAGCACCAAAATCGAAACCTAACCAGAAATCTCAGAAAATGAGCTATAGATTCGTGTCATTTTAGATTCTTCACATTACAAATATGAAGAGCGGAGGCGGATCCTAAGTCCCCTGAACTTAAAAGATCGCACGGAGGTGAGTCCGGTCACCGAAGTGGCGGAACTGGAGGCATGATGAGCGACGGTGATGGAGGCGAAAACGGAGAGGAGAGAGAGAGGCAAGAGAGAGCGAAGACGGAGAGAAGAACAGAGAGGACGGTAGGGGAGAGAGAGGGGAGTGGAGTGGAGAAAGAGAGAGAGGACGGTGGGAGAGAGAGAGCAGGGAGTGGAGAAAGAGAGAGAGAGGGGGGAGCTACTGAGAGAGAAAGAGGAGAGAGAGAGAGAGAGAGAGGGGGGGCAGTGGGAGGGAGGCAACGTCTGTAGAATAGTTTTAATTTTTTTTTAACCTAAGTCAACGGGTCAGATGACTCAAATCGAGTCAACATCGAATCTATTTTAACCTTATTACATCTATATCATAATGCGCATTAGTGCATCTCTTATTCTATCAATAAAGCTACACTAACACTAAATCACAATTTATGAGCTCAATATAGTTGTAAAGAGAAATTCAATATGACATGAAGAGCCCAATTTTTTGTCCCCTTAAAATGAAATCTAGCGGTTAAAATGTTTAGCACGTGGCTAAAAATTATGGAAGAAAAATCCACTAAAACTACTATATATGAGTCCACTGAAAAGAACGGCTGCGAGTTCCTCTCGAATAAAAGATAAATTTTCTTTGTGAATTTCGAAATTTGTCATAAATAGAAGAACCTAGACATGCCCATTTTCAGTTACGGTTTGAAACCGTCGGTTACGATTTGCCAAAAATTAAAATCGAAACTGAACCGCATATGTCAGTTGATGGTTCCGGTTTAAAACCGTCGATTTCGATTCCAATTTACCAGTTTCACGGTTTTCATAAATTTTATTTATTTTTAATTACTAAATTAATTTTATTATTATTATTATTATTTAAAAAAATACATTTTTCAGTGTCGAATCAAGTCGTAATAAATTATAAATAAAATTGTACAATATCCTTAAAGAATTGAACAATTAAATATATAAATACAATCTCAATATTGATTCTTCATTATCATCATGGTTGTAGAAATACATTTTATATCATTATTTTCGATTCTTCATCATGTAGTAATTATTATACAATATTTGATATTTTATGCTTTTCAGTGATAAAATTTTAATTATTTTTATCCCATATATATATTTTGGGAACATTAGTATGCATTTGCAATTATACTAAATACAGAATAACGTTTTATCCTTTTGTATACTACTTTAAAATATCAAAATTGGTAGGATTTTTGTATTTTAAATAAATAGTTAGTTTTAAATATAAGTAGAAATTAGAAGATTTAGATCTTCAATAATATTTTTAATTTAAAACTCATTTATCTAATTCGTTAGATATCTGATCTTTGACAATTTTAATAGGTGAAATCGTCGGTTTCATCCGGTTTGAAACCGGCAATTTCACGGTTTGAAAATGTAAATCGAAACCGAACCGCAAATCGACGGTTTACGGTTCAAGACAGTTCTGGTTTACACCGGTTCCGATTTATATCGGTTTCGGTTCCAGTTTAAAATCTAATTTGAGCCGGTTTCGGTTTGAAAAATGGGCCGGTCTAGAAGAACCAGAGCTTGCATTACAATTGTGCCCACAAATTAGACTTCGAGATAAATTAATGTTGGAAGTCTCGAATTGCATTTTCAATCTTTAAATAAAATTCAAGAAATAGTTTGTCTAAAATTTTTTTAAAAAAGAAGAAAAAGAAAAAAAGAAAGTCAAGAAATAGTTAGGGTCACTCTCCTAAAAGATACTGTCACTTTCTTTCTTTCTTTGCGAATAGGGTTGTAAACGAATCAAATAATTTTGATTCGATTCGGTATTCGTATTCAATTTTTGATATTCGTATTCGAGATTTTGAGATTCGAATTCGATTATAAATATTCGATTCGATTCGTTTACTAATCAAATACAAATACAAAATTGTAATATTCGATTCGATATTCGTAAATATTCGATTAAATACTAATTATATATACAATAATTATTTTTATATATAGTATACTTTTATAAACTTATTATAATTTTAATTTAAAATATTTATGTTAAGGGCCTAAATCAAGATCTAATAACTCATCCCCTCTTTTTAATATATGTGTTTTTAATATCAATTAAATGAATAAATTAAATATTAATTTCATAATATCACAAAGCCTGAAAAGTTTATATTTGTAAACGAATCAAATAGTTTTGATTCGATTCGGTATTCGTATTCGATTTCTGATATTCGTATTCGAGATTTTGAGATTCGAATTCGATTATAAATATTCGATTCGATTCGTTTATTAATCAAATACAAATACCAAATTGTAATATTCGATTCGATTCGGTTCGTTTACAACCCTATTTGTAGGGGTGGGCAAACAATTCGGGTTCCCGCGCCCGTACCCGTCCCGTTCGGGTATTTCCCATTCGGGTCGGGAAAAATGGGTATGGGTACCCGTTACGCGGGTATCCGCAAAAAATCAAGCGGGTCGGGAATGGGAACGGGTTTTATTTTTAGATACCCGTTCCCGAACGGGTACCCGCATTAATATATAATTTTTTTTTACATGAGGTCCTCTTGCGTAGAGGTGGGCACGGGACGGCGCGGGTACCCGTTTGCATGTTTTGTGCTAGCACTAGAATGTGACTAAACAGTTTTCCACGGTAATTTTAATTATAAGAATCTATGGTTTCATAGTTGATAATCATATGGTCGGTTTTATAATTATAATTTATGGTGAAACACCATTGAAACATAGTTTATAAAACAGATTATCTACTTCTATAGTCCTATTTAGTAGTTTAAATATATTGATATTTTTTAATTTTAATTTATATTTTTAAAATTTCATTTATTTATATTTTTTAATTTTTATTTATGAATTTAAATATATTATAAATAGGTGGTAATATTTGCGGGTAAACCCGTACCCATACAGTATCCGTGCGGGTACCTACATGCGGGTACCCTCTCTATGCGGGAACGAGAATGAATATTAAAATCAATTACTCGCAGACGCGGGTATCCGCAAACGGGTATCCGCAGCGCGGGTACCATCCCGAGCCCACCCCTACCCATTTGCGAAGGCCCTTTTTCTTGAACTCATTATTCCCCCGTCCCTTTCTCAACTGAAATTTTAACATCAAAACAGAGTGTTTTAGTTGTTTCACATGTTCTTTCTTCAACGCCGAATTCTCACTCTTTATTTTCCCTAAAATTTCCTTTTCGGCGATTTTTATCTCTTCTGGGTTGTCGGAATTAGCTTGGTTGCTTCATCTCTTTCCAATTTCATTTAGGTATGTGCCAATTCTTTATTTTTTATTTTCAATTCTAGTGAAAGATCATTTCTTTACGGCTGGGGTTATTGAGCTTGAGTGTTTCATGATAGTTGGAGGTTTGGATTTTTGTGGGCTTACCTTGATTTATGAACATATTAGTTACGGATCTTAATTCTTGATTTTATGCTTCATTTTGTGCTAATAACCTCACTGTTCTTGCGTTAAATGGTTGGCTTGTGTAGTTTAAAATCAGTTGTTAATATACTGCACATCTTTATCTGTGTTTCTTTTTGAAATATTATTGATTTGATTTCATGTTTGCTTGTATCAATACATATTTCATAGACAATGTCGCAAAGCTATGCGGTCGAGCTTTACTTCGATCCCGCACTTGAGAATCAGGTCTTGAAGGCTTGGAATGTTTTGGCTCGACGCCAAATTAGCACTCAGCTAATTGAGATTGAATCAAGGCCCCACATAACCTTATTCTGGAGTGATTTCGTGGATGTTGGTAAGTTAGAGAATGTATTAAGAATCATCGGTTCGAGGCAAGAGCCTTTACCTATATCCTTCTCTTCAATTGGAAGCCTCCCAAATGACAACAATGTACTCTTTCTCGGCCCAACCCCATCTTTGTCACTCCTTCAGTTTCACTCTCAGTTGTGTGATGCATTGAAGAAAGAGGGTATAGAGGTTGGGGAGGAGTACCGTCCGGAAAAGTGGATTCCTCATTGCCTAGTGGCTCAAGAGGTTCCTAAACCTCGTATGGCCGAGGCCTTTACTGTTTTGAGGGACCTGAAGCTGCCAGTTAGTGGATATGCGGTGGATATTTCGTTGGTCGAGTACCAACCTGTCCGTGAACTCTTCTCCTTGACTCTTGGCACACATTATGTTAGCGAGGCTTGAGTTTGTTAGGTTGCTCTTTTTGCGTTCTTCTAGTCGTGTTTCTTCTATGCTTTTAAATCTGATTGTAGAATGATTGTGAGGATGGTAGATATGACATCAGATTAGTATCTATTGCAGTTGGCAGTTATCTGATTCTCATCAATTAAGTCGGTGTAGGAATTGTTTTGATATTTTGTTTAAACTTGTTGAAAGAATGCCTTGACATGCTTCAGTATCTGCAAGATAATGATTTGTGCTTAAAATCTTTTATATACTTTGTAGTTAATTACTTCTGGTCTAATTTGAATCTCATTTAGTTAAAGATTGGAATAGTTTGTGCTAGCTAGTGTGCCTGCTTTATCGATTTGACAAGGAGGATATAAGTTCTCTTTCTCTATAGCCATATTAGTTCAATATTTTTCTTTTAACTCGAGAAAGAAAGTGGTTAATCTGAAATTAGCTATGAAATTCTTTCATAATGAGAAGGAAAGAGGTCAATCTGAACTCTGTTTCTTCATGTAACGTTTATACTCATGCGTTAAATTAGATCGGGTTTGGTTTCTTATCTACTATGACTTGCTAGGGAATAAGCACCCATGATAGTCTTGATTTTGTTTGTAACATCTGATTCTTGTTCATGTGGAGTGATCTTGAGCCTACATGTTGCATTTATTCTGCTAACCACTTGTCCTACAGCGTGTTTCGTGTTTCCTAATTAGGATAACGGCTGCTTGATCAGAAACGATCAAGGCTATTGGAGAGGTACACCTGGTTGACACTCCGTTGAGGTAGGGCACAAATTGGCTGGACATTAATGATGCTTTATTTGCACCAGGTATCTCAGCTACTACAAACTCAACCTTTTCAAGCACATTTTATCCCTTTTGATGATTTAAAGTGCTGTAGATAGACAGTCTAATGGATACAATAGGCATGTTAGGGGTGATTTCTTGGTTTCATCTAGTCATTCATACGGTAAAGCTAATGAATAAGATCATGTGTTTACTTTGATGTATTAAGAAGAAAGATATTGGATACGATCTCACATGAGACTAGAGCTGGTGTCGCAGATCAACATCCATGCATGTCAAGTAGAAAAAGACTGCACATGTTGACTCATATCCTGCTACAGATGCATTGTTGTTTAGTACCCCTCCATCCCATTTGAAGCGACATTTCCAAAAAAGGAAATAACTTTTCAATAAAATTACAAATTCTTTCGTACTTTATCATTTCTCTCTCTTACTTTATCATCTCACTATCTCACACATCTTCTCTCTCTTACTTTATCATCTATTCATTTCTCATATTTTATCATCCACTTTCTTAATTCCCGTATCGAAAATAAATGAGTCGCTTTAAACTGGACGGAGGAAGTACCTCCCTTTCATTTTCTCTTCTTTTCTTTTTTAACTTTAAAAAAAAAAAAATAAAAAAAAAAGAGTAATTAATAACTAAAAATCTGAACGTATCTACGTTGGATTGGGACAAAATGCAGGTGAAGTTGATGAAATTGTGGTTCATGTCCTAATAGCATTTCTGTCCTAGTAGGGATGGTGAAATTTCATTTTCTCTGCTTGTCGGTGCTTTCAACTTATTTTTTTCCCCTTTCGAAATCTACCCTAATTAGGAACCGGGAGGGATTGAACCCGGATACTCTTATACGAGTGACAAATATCAACTAGAGTTTAGAGTTTAGGGTTTACGAGATAAGATAGCAGGAGACCTCGTCAAGATTCTACCTTAGACAGATCTATAACTTTAAGTATGGATCTTAATCTTATGGCATAGGAAAAATCACATTATATCCTTTTAAAAAGATATAGTGCGTTACCAATAAACTTTTGATATTACTTTACTCAAAATGTAGCGTTTATTTTTATTTTTATTTTTTATGACTAGAAACCCACATGTTACTGGTACTGGTGTTAGTGATGTGACTTTTCTTATATTACTAAGGTCTGGGGTATAATTCTCTCAGCTCATATGTTTCGGTGTCAAACTAATTCTTGAGTATTGTGGTTGGCTTGGCCTATAGTGTCGTGGAGTAAACACATTTTCTTATTTTTGTATATTACTATATGATATTATAATAATTACATTTACCCAATTATATTATAATTGGATTAGAATTTTATGAAACCAATAACGCCAATATGTACCGTCGTGTTTTATCACATGTTTTAAACATTGTCCATTACATTATTAAATTCGCAAATGACAGACTACGATGTCTTTTTTTTTTTTTTTATTTTTTTTTTTTTTAATGTTCCGTCGTGTTTTATCACATGTTTTAAACATTGTCCATTACATTATTAAATTCGCAAATGACAGACTACGGTTTTTTTATTTATTATTATTTTTTTAAAGAACGAGGAACCCGCCGCCGCTGTTTTTGATGCGCACAAGGTAAATCTCGCTTCGGTCCCGGACCACTCACTTTCACCGCTATGTCATCCCATGGGGACAACAGACTAGGATGTCTATCAGTTCTATCTATTTATTCACTTACAAACTAAAGCTATTTTTCTATGTTGTTTTTAATGTCAAGCAGGTGTAATTTTGACCATCTAACCTATTAAATATTAATATTCTTTCAAAATATTATTACTAACTCGTGACCCATAAAAAAGTTAATGGAAGGATTGATTTCGATCAAAATTTAATAGTCTAGTAAAGTAATAATTAAAAAAAAAACATTAGGATCAATTCGACTTGCCAATTTTTTTTTATGAACATATATGTTTAAAAACATATTTTTCTCTTTTATTTGATGTCTCATTTCATTGTTCATTGATGTGCGACGTGTTTGATGTGCTATGTCGTGTGAGAACGAAGTTATTGTCTTTTTGGGACATAAGGTAAAATTGGAAAAAAACGAGAGTACTTACTTTAATAACGTTAAAAAAATGTCTCTTGTTTTTCAAAATAATTTGGTAATAGAATGTAGCACAAAGTGAATAAACTAAACTTAATTTGACAGATATTACTCCTTTCGTCTTATAAATTATAATAATAAGCGATTCGTATTATTTCTTTTAATCGCTTCACTAAAAATGGCTCATATATAAAATAATGCTTTAATAGTATAATCTAATGAGTCACACTATTTTATATATCAATACAATTTTTCGAAGAATTTTAAGATATTAATAACGAGGAGCGGAGGAGGGAGTATTACTCTTTGAAGACAATAACCGGGCAGCTTATCACATGTGGCATGCGGCCGTATACATATTTAGTATATGTGTGGGGTGCTATTTTGCTACCTGTTGGGTTGATTGGATTGGGTAGGGTGCACTGCTTGGTTGATAGGGTGCACTATAATCCCCCCCATCCCTTTTCCTTTTCCTTTTCCGTTTTGCTGCTGCCCAAAAATTCATCTCTCACCGACCGACGATTCATGATTCGTTCATACGGTCTGTGTTAAATTCATGGATGAATATTTTTATACTTCCTAATTCTCCATCTTAATAGATGTGGTTCATATTCTTTTTTAAACCGTAACACTAAAAATGATATATTCTTAAACATAAAGCTTAGGCTTTAATGAAGGCCTGCTAATTAGACCCAATAACCTTATTTCTTTGTCTAATTAGTAGTGTCTAATATTCTTGAAATAGGTGTTCCATTAGTAATATTTTGTTTCTAAAAATGGTAAAAGAATATGTGGCCACAAATTAGATACACAAAAGTCAAACAATATGCACAACATAATATTATTGTTTTAATCTTCATACCCAAAAGAAATCAAACACTACTAATGAGACAGAGGGAGTGCATCTCAAGATGGGAAAAAGATAACGGTTCATAAATACAAAAGAAAATAACTATCATTAAGAACATGGTGACTACAATGACGAAGTAACTGGTCCGCCCTCATTAATGACTCCCAAGTAAATCGGTGCAAAGATGACTGATACGTTTAGGGTTGGCTCAAACTTTTTGGGGCCTAAAGTGTAATATTAAAATATACTTTGTTACATAAAAATGATAATGAGTAGTTGTGGCTTAGTGGAAGAATACTTGGGGGTTTTATTAAGTCACCCGAGTTCGAATTTCGAACATGTGATCTCTATGATGCATAAAAGTAGTGCTCTACCACTAGATTATGCTATGTATCAATTTTCTATGCGAAACAAAAGTATATGTAAGAATTTAAGGCCTTAACACTCAAGACAAATGCTCGACGGGGCCTTACTCTCAGCTGGGGACCTAAAGCTAGCGGTGGCTTCACCGGCTTTACCCTTTAAGCCGGCCCTGGGTACGTTAAGATTCTGATGAGCTAATTTGGTATTTATTTTTGTTTATATTTCAATATATGGACATACTAATCAGACGATCTCACAAAAGACTATTTCCTCAGTGTGTTCTATTTGTTTTCATTTTCTTGTTTTGCCTGATTTTAGTATTGAATAAATCATAACATCGTTATCATAGATATGAAATAAATAAATAAAATGAAGACTCCTAAATATTGACTTCCTTGCTTCATGGCGTGACAAATGGCAGATTTATGCATTTACAAGCAACTCAATTTGAATAATGTATAATTAGAAGTTAATCGTGACACGTAAAAGCATCAACAAGTAATGCTTTGGGTGTAAAATGAAGAAATATTGGAGTGAAAGAAAAAGATGGAAGAACAAGAAAAGGGGGCAAAGAAATAGAAGTGATGTGAAATGAGAACGAATTTGTCATACTTTCTTGATGATAATTATATAATTAAAAAACAGACGAGATCCTCCAAAAAAAAATTATAAAAAGATAGTTAATTAGTTCTATTCAAGAGAATTGATGGCCAATCATTAATTGTAGACCCAATCATATCATGTCCTCTTTTAGAAAATGATCAATTATGAATTGATAGCATTGCAATTTAATCGAAACAAAAATCCAATTTTGTCTACGTCGAAATTATGTGTCAATTTTAGGTTTGGTTGCTATTCCAAGTGCGTAACATTGTTTGTAATAATGAAAAAACACAGTAAGGTATTAATAACGACTAGAGTTCACAGACATTCAAGTTGCGAAAGTATTTTACGAACCGTAGTGAAACATGATACTCCGAGATCAGTTATAAATCACGAGGACTTTTAATCTATGTTTACAAGCCAATTATTTTTCGGTGATTTTGTTCCTAGGGTAAAGTGAGAAAAACCATAGAGAGAAAGCACAGAAGAAGAAGATAACGTATATCTCTACTTTTCACTGATATATAGTTTTATGGAGAGTAACAAGTTAACTTTCTCCTTATTGCGCATTAGTCCCTTAATTATAATAATTATTTGTTACAACTTCATGCGAGATAATTATATATATTCTAAGTCCAAGAATATTTAAGGTACATATGAGATAAACTCGTACTCGATAATTAGATGTAAGGTTAATAATGTACGACATATTATCTTGTTGAGATGACATAACGGTTAAAACGAAAAAAAAAACTAATTCTCCTCATGAGTGGTGACTGACGTGTACGGTACGACATGCATGCCTCTTCAGTCATCTGCACGAACACGATTAAATAAATCCTAAACCCAATATTATTGTTTCATAGTATTAAGTTTTCAAATAATTATTATTTTAAGCATAAAACATCCATGGGAAGTTAAGATTGTACTCTTGGAGCCAGCGGAAGGTTGGAACCTCCATGTCATGGCCGTTCGAGGTCATTGTAGTTATAATGCATATTAATTGTCTCTTTATTGTTCGTGCTACTGTTTACATCATATTTTAATGTTTTAAAATACAAATACGCCCTCCACCTTTATTCTGAATAAGGAAAAAAAAATCTTTTTAATGTATGTTTTGGTGAAAAAACGTGTCAGTTTCAAACTATTTTTCAAAAAAATAAAAAATAAAAAAGATGATACTCATAACAAAATAACAAAATATTCCTCCCAAAAAAAAAATTCCAATCTATTTATCTTGTGGAAAATGAAATATCTTCTAAACTATTGAACTTATTTTTCTCATAAAACTTCAATAATAACAATAGGAAATAGAGTTTCTATCGACGGCCCATGCACGGTTAATTTTTTTTAGAAACTATTTTTATCTAATAAAATACACTGTAAAGTTAAAAATAAAAGTTTCTATTTAATAAAAATGTCGAGGTCACACGATAAATTTAAAATCAATTATATTTTTATTTAGAAACAGAATTATCCGAAATAAGAATATCAAATGAAAGTTATTTGAATTTTCATATGATTGAAATTTAATGAGTATTATTACAAAATATGATGTTTAATTATATTTATAAAATTATAACATAATGAAAAATAAATCTTTTTAGTCATTATATATTTTATTTTTTATTGATATTACTGAAATGGAAGTCTTTTTTTAAGAGAAGTTTAATTATTATTTTAATATATATATTTTTTAAGTAATATTTTGAAAACGCTTGCAAAAACACCTTATATTTAAGAGAAGTTTAATTATTATTTTAGTTTATTTAAAATTTATAATAAAGATATACATACAATGATACAATGTATGTTTTGCAGTTTTGGTGCAAAATATACAAAAATACCATACAAATAAAAAGTTATTACATCAAATCATTAAAAATGGATTTATTACTTCAAATAATTGGAATTCGATTTAGTCTCATTTATTGTTTTAAGTTTCATTATGAGGATATCAAATATAGGCTGAATCTTATTCGTTTGGTTTTATGAATCAAGGTATTGTTTTGGTAGGTCATAAGAATCCATTAATGAATTAGGTTCTTATAATCATTGTACTAATCATAATTAGCAAAATTAGCATACTTGGTATGTTGTCTAAATTCAATTCAGGCAATATGATTTCATATAATTCTTCAACGTTATATGCATATAAATAAATTGTGTTTACATAAACACCAAAGTAATATGTAGACTTTTATCAAGATTTATGTCGTCTGAGTGATTCGAATATATAACCTTCGACTACAAGGCAAAGAATTTCTTTCTAATTTTATGTATGTGGCTTTTACTTCATGATTTAATGGCTATCTGTAACTGATTTTTTAACGTGTTTATCTACTTTTTAATTGTATAAGTAATTTTCCTAATGTTTACAAAACTAACTTTATGTGATGGCTTCTCTAACATTAAACCGTTTAAAATTAAAAGCATTAATCTATATATTTTTTATATTCAAAACATGCCGCGCATATTAAAAAATTAATTTTTTTTGTATTAATGCCAAAAATTCCTTATTTTTAACTAGAAATGTTTTTCCCAACTTTAATTAAAATTAAGTAGATATACTCATAATAAATATTTGTAAAACACTTCGTAATACGGAGAAGAGAGAGAGAGAGAGAGAGAGGGGGGAGGGTGGTCAATGGGGATGAAGGGAGGGATTATTACAAACAATTTGGCTGTAAACAGTTGTCGTCCGTTAAACTCTCACCGACACTATGAGTGGTGGGCTTTTTTAGCGCCTAGGGAAAAAATTTGGTTGTTAGAAAACGTTAAAAATGGTTAAAGAACAGACATTTTGTTTTCAGTTTGACTCTACAGTGATAGATATCCACAGTTCACAACTTTTGATTCAATCTTCAATCTTGATGTCAAAATCATTTCTTCTTTTAAATTGAGACTCGCCAGTGACTGCAACCTACGATTTGCCACTGTCTCCCCGATTTCTTTATTACCTCTACTCACAGACATTTTCCCAAACATTTTCTGTGCGTGAGTGCGCGTGACTTGGAAACTCAGTGCTCAGTTTTAACTGAATCTCTGGAGTCTGCGCCATTCCCTTTCCTGTCGCAGATCCAGATTTCAGTGGAAATCCCCTCAATTACACAAACATACATACATATCTGTGTGTATATGTATATAATAGTATAAACTAGTAAGGCTCTGAGTTTGTATTTGCTATATCAAGAATATGATGGCTGTAGATTCGTGATTTCAATTCATTATTTCTTTCTAAAGATTTCAATTTGTAATGTCACTGATTGTGGTTTTTGTGATCATCAGCAATGGCGCCAACTAGTGTGGTAGTCACACTTGATCGGTCGGAGAACATTTCTCTGATGATGAATGAGAAAAGCCATGAATCAGCAAGGTTTCAAGAGAAGCAGAAAGGTGCAAGCCCTAAGCAATTCAGTTGGTTGCTTCTACTGAAATTGCAGAGGGTTTTAGCTTGTGTCACATGGCTAGCAATGAGTTTGTGTTCAGTTTTCGGGTCGATCAAGAACCGTATTGCCTCCTCTGATCCGGAGGATCCAAGGTACAGAGGTAGATTGTACAGGTTTATCAAAGCATTTCTTGCCCTTTCAATAATGGCCTTGGTGGTAGAAATCTTTGCATATTATAAAGAATGGGATTTGAGTTTGGTTAATCCATGGGAAGTTCAGAATATTGTGCAGTGGTCTTACATCTCTTGGATGAGTTTTAGAACTGATTATGTTGCTCCTTTGATTGCTTCCCTTTCGCGATTCTGTATTGTCCTTTTCATGATCCAGTCGTTGGATCGACTCGTTCAATGCTTGGGTTGTTTTTGGATTAAGTTGAAGAGATTGAAGCCTAAGATGGAGGGGGACCCTTATGATATTGAGGATGGAGCAAGTTTCCCTATGGTTCTTGTTCAGATTCCTATGTGCAATGAGAAAGAGGTAATAATGCAATAAAGATTTATATGATAGTAATTTTGTATTTGTTTTTTGAGTTGTACTAATTCGGCTTCTTTGTCGAATTGAAGGTGTATGAGCAATCAATTGCTTCTGCTTGCCAACTAGATTGGCCTAAGGATAGGTTTCTTGTCCAAATCTTGGATGATTCAGATGATGAACTGTTGCAGCATTTGATTAGGGATGAAGTCATGTCATGGAAGGAGAAGGGGGTGAATATAGTTTATCGACATCGCTTTATCCGGACAGGCTACAAAGCAGGCAACCTCAAATCAGCCATGGCTTGTGACTATGTCCAAGATTATGAATTTGTTGCAATATTGGATGCAGACTTCCAACCCAACCCAGATTTCCTTAAACTAACAGTCCCCCATTTTAAGGTAATGACCAAAAACTCCCCATCAAGATTCTGCATTTTAGCCTCATATATTGTTCCAAATAGTTGTGTATTCATGTATATCAAAATCTTGATTTCTTATGTCAGGGGAAGCCTGATGTAGGGCTTGTTCAGGCACGTTGGTCGTTCGTGAACAAGGATGAAAATCTACTAACTAGACTACAAAACATAAACTTATGTTTCCATTTTGAAGTGGAGCAGCAAGTAAATGGCTGTTTTCTGAATTTCTTTGGGTTCAATGGGACTGCTGGTGTGTGGAGGATTAAAGCCTTGGAGGACTCCGGTGGCTGGCTTGAACGGACAACAGTCGAGGACATGGACATAGCTGTTCGAGCTCACTTACATGGATGGAAATTCATATTCCTCAACGATGTTAGGGCGCTCTGTGAGCTCCCAGAGTCATACGAAGCATATAAGAAGCAGCAGCATCGGTGGCATTCCGGCCCTATGCAGCTCTTCAGACTATGCCTCCCTGCAATCATAAAATCCAAGGTATCATAGATTTATATCTTGTGTTTGTGCCGAATCAAGATTACAAGATCTTATAATTTAAGAAGCAATGAACAAAGAAACTGTTGATTCCCACGAGCAATTCCCCTTCTTGATCAGAAAAAAACGACTCAAAAGCTATGAATCGATCGTGGCCACTGATTCTTATGCATCGGTCAAAGATTCCCGACTCAGATCTTGCGATTCGAATCTTGTTTCGGGTGGAAGAATCTGGCTTTTTTTTGTTGAGAAAAAAAAAATCAAAGTAATCTTCCAAATCCTTATTGATCAAAACTGGACTTAAGTATATATCTCGTAGGAATTTTATATTGTATGAATTTCATTGAATTTTTTTTAACTGTCATCCCTTTTTTCTGAGACTAAGCTATAGTGCATAAGTAGGTGTATAAAACTTTAATAGCTGTTATTTAGTGTTTTTCAAGAAATAAAGTGGGGTGGTATACTGAGTAAAACTTCAATTGTTAATTACTTTTGGCTTGACTAATGCCTCATTGATACTGATGTTTTGCAATACCATAGAAAAATGCATGAGTTCCCGAATTAGATTCTTACAACATTGGAACTAATAAGCTTTATATTCTTGCAGATATCAGCATGGAAGAAGGCAAATTTGATCTTTCTTTTCTTTCTTCTAAGGAAATTAGTCCTTCCCTTCTACTCCTTCACTCTGTTTTGCATCATACTCCCATTAACCATGTTCATACCAGAAGCTGAGCTACCGCCTTGGGTGATCTGCTACGTTCCCATCATCATGTCGTTCCTCAACATACTACCCGCGCCAAAATCTTTCCCATTCCTCGTCCCATACTTACTCTTCGAGAACACAATGTCGGTCACTAAGTTCAATGCAATGATCTCCGGCTTATTCCAACTGGGAAGTGCTTACGAATGGGTGGTGACGAAGAAAACCGGTAGGGCATCAGAATCGGATCTGCTGAGCCTCGCTGAGAGGGAATCGAAAACTCAGAACGAGGAGAAGATTCAGCGTAGGCCGTCCGAATCGGGGTTGGAGATGTTAGGGAAACTGAATGAGATAAATGAAGAGAAGAGAGTTGTGAAGAAGAATAGGATTTATAGGAAGGAACTTGCACTTGCTTTCCTTCTGCTAACTGCAGCAGCAAGAAGTATGTTATCTGCTCATGGGATTCATTTCTACTATTTGCTGTTTCAGGGGCTGTCTTTTCTGGTTGTTGGGCTTGATTTGATTGGAGAGCAGGTTAGCTGAATCCTAGAATGTAATAATATGTTCTTGTTTTTTTCTTTTTGCTTTTATGAATGTGTACTCCTTATAGTTGAGTTTATGAGTTTCCCAGTTCTGAATATGTGAGTTTTGAACTGGATGCTGTCATAGTTTTAGCAAAGAATATAGATATGATTCTTTGAACTGTATTATGCCAAGGGTGCTTGAATTTATTGATATACAGTTTCAGTATGAATGAATGTCAAGAGTTGGATCTTGACTCCTTTTTGCTTCTTTAAACTTCTTGTGGTATATTTTCGACATCCATTGTAAAATTCTCTTATATAATATTTATATTTATATTTTAATAAGAGTAGATAAATCAGTCGCTTATCAAGAATGACTTGTTTTGAATATCGAAACAGATTAAAAAGTAAATTTATATTGGAGGTTAGTTGTTTTGTGAAATGAAGGCAGGTCAAATCGATCTTTTATTATAAAGAAAATTGCAGATTCATTCCATCCGTATCAGTCTCTCCCTGGGATTTTTCTTTTGAATTTCCTACAATTAAAGCAAAGTAAAAAACAAATAATAATAATAATAATAAATAACTAAGAAATTCTTTGTACGCGTCTAAACTATATTTAGTGTTTATGTTTATTTTGTTAATTAATAAAAAATGATTTAAATATAGCAATAAATTATATACATCAACGTTTCTTTCATAAACATAAAGTAACATACATTAATAAAATCAAAACAAATACCAAACTTCTTAGCCAGAAATATAAACAAATACTAATTGTCATTTTAGAATTTTAGCAAATGACAGTTTGATTTTATTGACGTCAAGGCGAAACTTTTTCTATATAATAAACATCAATTAATAATAATAACTAGCGCATTGTTTAACCGGCTTCGCACGGTGGTGGGATTATGCCCTGCGTATTTGTTTATATTAGGCCATAAGAGTGTTCTTTCAAAAAAATAATTCCCAAAATATTACTGTACAAAAACTAATTCCCAAAATTTTACTCTCTATAAAATGATTCTCAAAATATTATCAAATCGAAAAGGAAAGATAGTCTAAATAATTTTCGAAGAAAGAAAACAACAGGCTGCGAAAGCAGAAGAAGCAGATCCCCTTTCAAGACACGCTTTTCATCGTCTTTATCAACTAAGTAGCGCACAAGCCTAAAATTCGGTCGGTTGTAGGAGGCAAATTTTTCCAGTAATTTACAGTTAAGTCATTTTGAGGAATATTAAGGAATACATTGAAGGGGTTGTGTTGTTAAACTGAAAAACATTACAAAAGGAACTGGAGAAATGAAGTACATAGACATCTACTAACAAATAGAATAGTGTCGAATGCTTGAATGCAAACAAGTTATAGAACATTTTATTAACAAAAAGAGCGTTATAAGTTTTCAAAATAATATATAGCCAAAACCATTCAGATGCTAGGATATATGCAAATATAATATTTTAGTCACATTTTTAAAACATAGCTTACAGCAATTGGAACAATGGCCTCTAAAGGGATATTTGTTTAAGAGAATCAGAAGTAGAAATCTAATGAAAATTCAAACCACCTTTCTATTCTCGATACAAAGTTGTGGAAATGGAGCATACACCTTAAACTTGCTATTATCTGATGAATAAACTCTGCAAACAAGTCTTGTCGGTGCTTCCTGTTATGTTTTGGTAACAGAATAAAAGTGCACACATTGCTTCTCAACCTGTTGGGGCATAATAATATGTTAGTCTGAACATATATCCATGGATTGCATGGGCCGATATGAAGAAAGTCTGGAAAATCAGTAGGATGATTACGTGCCTTTTTTTTTGCGCTCACCAATAGAAGGCCAGAATGTCAGCATTATGACACCACGACGTTCGACTCTGTAATCTCCAGACTACAAATGATGCATCAAAATTACACGAATGATATCTAACTTGAAAATATGTAGCAATTATAGGAAACTAACATAAGTATGTTACTGGATACCGTACATCCAATTTACTGAACTTGGGAAGAAGAGGATCAGCAGATAATGCAGCTTTGCCCTTGTAAATCGAATAAGGTGCTTATATCTTAGGTGCAGATTTTCCAAAAGGCAAAACCATTAGAAGGAGAGATTAACTAGGGGAAGAGCTTAAGTGATGGAACGATAAGATACGGCCAGACTCGAAGCTTGGTGCAGTCGTAGACATCCCGACAAAGGATGCAATGCCACGGAATAATCTGAAGTCATTATCAGCTTCACCGAGCATACTCTTGGAACAGGAGGAACCCCTGTTCAATAAAGAAGAACATTGCTTGGATAAATCATAACTAGTAAAGATGTACGTTAGACCCCAAACTCAGAATCATAAAGAACCATTTTTTGACAAAAACAAGATAGCGAGGACTGATAAATTCTAACAATTGCAATCAAAATTCTTCTCCAATGAAAAGCTCTGCCGGTGATACAGAAAAACACATCAGATGCTATAAGAACCGAAACAAAATTCTCTACTTCAAGAATAACATTAGACTAGTAAACAAAAAGCCTTATCTGAAAAACTCAAAGCAAAGCATTAAGCATTGGTTGTCAATGCAGATCAGTTAATTATACTTCTAAAAAAGAAGTAGCAAGGTTTTTTTGCCCAGTTACATTTATGCACCAAGATAAACAATTCAGAAGGAATATGCAAAGAAATCCTAGCAAATCAAACAAGATAATCTCAAAAGTAGTAAGAACCACAAATGTGATTCGATTTCTCGTGGGAAAGGCCTATTATATCCTATGTTTTCCCCAAATTATGTTCTTCATACAAGTAAAATTAAATAAGCATGAAGAGGTTTTCAATGGCAGAGTTAGAACATCGCCATACTAAATCTCTATCTTCGCCCAAACAAAAAAATTAATATGAGGCTAAATCCGATTCAATTACATAACAAAATTGAAAAACAAAAAACGATTGGAATTCACATAGCAGAATCCAGCAAATTAACATAGAAATCATCGCACCAACTCCAATATATTGCGATCGGTAACAAAATTTCATCCAAATCAACATACCTTCCGTCCGTCATCGATGCCAAAATTAACATTGAGAATCGGATTATCACACAGTATAGATATAGATCCTTCTTCGAATCAAATTTCGCGAGAAGCGAATCGTCGACAGCACGCGAAATTATGTCGCGATGATCAGAGGGCAAGAAGCGGCCTCCACCGCTCCGATGCTCGCCGCAACAACCCACTCACCTATTGCTGCTCCACTCATTTTTTTCTTCTACTTCTCAATTAAATTAGAGATATAAACTGAGAATTGGTGGGCACGGTGAATGATTTTGTGTTGAGAGGAAATGTGGAGTTGTGCGCGTTATTATAGAGGATGCCAGATTGAGAGAGCCGAGAGGTCGGTGATGGCGGGCGTCGTAGAAAAGGGTTAAGATTTTGTAGAATTTACGATGCTGCCATCGTAATTGAGTTGTTAATATCCGAGAAAATAGGGGCATTCTCGGAATTTTACGGGAAGCAAGTAGGAGGTCCTGAAATTTTTAAGTATAGGTTAATTAGACAAATATTCGAACTCACTACTCAACTCAGCAAATACATCTGCTGAGTTTGGAATTTTGGATAGAAAAGGAGGTGAGCTTCAACAAATACTCAAAACGTTGAATATTTAAATCTTCCAACTAAATCCACTCCATTTCTGCAAATTGATTCGGTTTTCGTTCGTTTCTCCAACGGGTTGAAGTTGTTGGTTGATTAAGGAAGGTATTAGTCTTCTTCTGAGATTTTTCTCCATCCGGATTCTTGCAGACCACCTGCTCGACAGAATTCCCCAACGAAGTGATTACTCCTTGTTCTATTCGAACATTCCAAAATTGTATTTTGGCAGGTGAATAATCATTCAAGAGCAGTTAGAAAATGATATTTTCATTGAGCAATGCAATAATGCTCTGCCCGCAGCAAACAGCGAGGCCAGCATGGCCAGTTGTTGGTTGCCGCCTCAATAACCGCTTGAATAAAGGGAATAATTTGTCTGTTCGTTTTGCGACCGGTTGCTCCAACAAAAGAGATCATGAAGCGTTGTGGGAGGACCCGGATGATGGAAGTGATGACAGTGAGTACGAGGATGATTACGAGGAAGAAGACGAGGAGAACGACTTGGATTACGAGAGTGATTGGGAGGCTGATGGGAAGGATAAGGTTGTCGTTAGTAATACGGACGCGTTCTCTGTGAGGAAGTATGAGGAAGATCTTGTTAAAGGTCTGTAATGTGGAGTATTTCATTCATTACTCAGTATGATTTTCGACTAATTTTGTTTTGGAAGAGGAAAGAATCAGAGTGGGTAATGTAGTCTATTGTTAATTGCAGAGGTTGAGCACATGTTAACACCGGAAGAAAGAGCAATTATGCAGCAGAATGAAGCTCGTAACCTCGATTTATTATCAACGGTAAATAAATTGCTGCGTACCATGTTCATTTCAATGATAGTACAATCCACGAGAGAATAAGTTGATTGATTTTATTATGTTGTTGGCTCTGAAGCTAGTGTTTGATTACATCATGTTTAATTTATTTGGTACAGGGAAAATGGAAGCCTCTCCATACCTTTGCATTAGCTGGACAGATTAAATTCATGGATGAGATGCTTGACAAAGGATATAATATCGAGCTAGTTGATAAGGTATGACTAATATTCTTGCTCGGTTCATGCCTTCTTTGTGCTATGGTGCATTAACATGAATGAGCTTGTTCGAGCAGGAAGGGTTGACTGCGCTGCATCTTGCAGTTATTGGGAAAAGAGAGGCCGTTATCGCTCATCTCTTAAGAAAAGGAGCAAACCCTGAAGCAAGGGATCAGGTATAACACCGCCTCTAGTATCTATGATCGGACCATTATGGTTGATTTATAGGATTATGGAAGTTTGTGGGCCTTATACAGGATGGAGCTACCCCCCTTCATTATGCTGTTCAAGTAGGGGCCTTGCAGACCGTTAAATTGATGTCAATGTTGCTGATAACGTAAGACCTTTTATTGGATATTTGTTAGACGTAATTGTTAAATGGGATTTTGATGAGCAATTTTTTTGATTTGTTTGTTTCTTTAGGAAGGGTGGACACCGTTGCACGTGGCTATGCAAACAAGAAACAGATACATAGCAAAGATCTTGTTAGTTAATGGTGCTGACATAAACAGAAGAAATAAGGTACTCTTGCAGTTCTTCACTTGCTTTCGTATATTAAGAAACTACCATAATTTTAATAGCAACTGATTTCTGGTAATTTTTTTATTTATTTATTGGTTCTCTTGGGTCCATGAATGATCTAAAATTTGCTTATAGGATGGGACTACACCAATTGATCTCAGCTTATGTTATGGAAAAGATTTCAAATCTTATGATCTTGCCAAAATGTTGAAACAAGTTGCTGCTAGCAGAAGCTTCTGAAACCCGAAGGCTTGTGCAGTTTACGTAATGCCACACATTTGAATCATGATGGGAGCATTCTAGCTACAGAATCAAAAGGAATGCATTGAGGTATTTGTAGAGTGAGTAGTTAGCAAATGGTGCAGCAGTCTTCCCCTCACGGTTCCAGATCCTCGTTGCTGGAATCGAGGATGTTATGAGCAGTGCTTGTGATTTCTGCATTCGGACTGATGAACTTTTGGTACCAATTGTTCGTGTAGTTGTAGACTTGTATATTTTCAGCCTCTTGTGGTATCTTGTATACCTAATTTAAATTATTATTAATGCTTTAATAATAGTCATTTTTCATATCCAAACTATACTCGTTTTTTACAGATTTGAAAACTAATCAGAACTTGAGTTCTTACTAAGCTATTTTTAAGGGGAAAAATATAAAAAATACCATCATGTATGTTGGGTGAAAATGCGTAAAATTACCATTTTATTTTTTTGTTTTTGTAATAGGAGTCTTTTTTAGAACATGGGGTAATTTCTTTTTTTAAAGAAAATGATGTTAGTTTTATGCATATCGTATTTATTTACTTTTCCTATTGGAATTTGTATGTAATACTATATAATAAAAAAATAATTTTATTAAAAAGTTAATAGAGTTTGGAGCGTTTGAGAAGCACAAACAGTTAAATTTGACGGAATAAGTTTTAGTGAAAAATCGAGAATATGCTAGTTTTATATATTCTCAGTCAAATAGAAGTATATTTTTATCTTTATCCCATATTTCTACCTCGTCATTTTACGAAGTGGGATACATGAGAGGAATTTTTCTATCCTAGACCAGGTCTATAAGACCTTGTGGTCTAGGATAGAAATTGTGTTTTTTATTAATTTTTTTTTTTTTACAAACATGTGATGTGTCATGGTTTTTAACCACCGGTCTACAACTCTAGGATAGAAAAATTGACATGAGAGTGTAGACATATGAGATTGAGACACCCAAGCCTGTCAGATTGTAGTTTTAATAGAAGTAGAAGTCCATTCTCCTTGTAAATTCGCGGCCATATGTAAGATTTAAGAACGTGCAAAAACCACTTTTTGTAGTTGAAAATTCGTTGAAAAAGGGCTAGAAAAGGTAACTATTTTTCACGCAACTTCTGTTTTCACTTTTCACTTGTTTTAAGAGCTGCAATATCTTTTTTTCTTTCTCTCGAATTTCAGCTGGTATCCTGTTACTGAAGCATAATCCCAATTTTTGCGGTGGTTGGTGTTAGGTAGGGTTTCCAACTTTTATCTGGATACTGCAATTTGCACTTTCAGATTGATTGAAGTGAGAGATTATCAGCGCTGGTTTCAGATTCTGCTTAGCTTCTCGTTCAGCAACTTGTTTCTGAAATTGAAGTTCAAAGAGAGACGAAAAAAATGGGGGATGAAAAAGATACGTTTTACGTTGTGTGGAAGGGGGATATGATTGGAGTGTATAAAAGCATCAATGATCTTCAATCTATTCTTCGATCTTCGGTAATTTTCACTTTGATTACTTTGCGCTTCTTCGCCTTAACTTCTTTAAGCATTTATTTTGTATTTTTAAATCTTTAATGTCAATTTTATATGTAACGCCATGGATAGCGAAATCAATTCTTTGGGAACTCAATGTATCTACACTGTGTAACTCAGGCTTAAATCAACTGAATATGAATGCAGTGTTTTCGGCCTCGTGTCAATTGTGGACGAATCCTCATGTTAGTACTTCGATGAGGTTTCACTTAAGTTTAAAGTTGCTTCCTTATATGAATTTTTAAGCAGTAATGTTCAACTATTAAATCAACTGAAAATCCATAGACATGGAAATCTTGAGTAGAACACGGGTATTGCCTTGTGAATGGCTGTATCAGCTGAAGAGCAAAAAAATATACTGGTGGGTAGTTGAACAATGCTTTCTTTCTATTGAATTTATGGATGAGCTCTTGGCCATTGGTGATCACAATAGTTGATTGGCGTCTGAATTGCTGAATTAGTTTTCCGAATTTTCCTTTTTCTGGAGTCTGGGGCTATTATCTTGTTCCAACTATAATTTACCTGACAAGGTTGTATTTGAAAGTGAGATTTATGCTAGGTAAATATGTTTTTGTAAAAGCTGTAATATGAAATATCCTTCAAAGTTTTGAGAATGTGCTAAAGATTGTGCTTTTGGATTAATTCTATGTGTACTTTCTTTTGTAGGTGAATGATACTTCAGTTCGCGTGTTTAAAGGGTATGGTTTGTCTAAAGAAGCTGAGGAGTACCTCTCATCACATGGACTTAATAATGCTATCTATTCTGTTGATGCCAGCGAAGTGCAAGATGACCGTTTTGGCCAACTTATTGTTTGCCCGTTTCGTGTTAGATTCTGGACTTGTGTGAAAGTTCAAAAGCTTTGATTGTTTCAATCATTTTATTCTGAAACTATATTTTATAGATTTGAGAACATTTGGTATGCCGCAGTAAGTAAGACACTCCACATTTATTAACATATGCTGCAAAAATATGTATGTAGGAACCAAATTCTTCGACAAGTAAATCATCTAACAAGAGTCATCAAGAGAAGAGGCCACAGGTAACCTTAGTTGGAACTTGTGGTTTGATTTCCTCGTCTTATGGGTTCTTTTTCTTCTTGATTTCAGTGCCTTTTATTTTTATTTGAGGCTAATAACAAATTTCTCTTTTATTTTTCATTAATCTTTTGGAGTTGAAGCATGTGAAAATGAATCCAACTAGAATTGAAGTTGTGAATTGGTCCACTCACCTTTGGCTGATATTTATGTTTACTATTTGACATGCCTATTTGCAAGTGGGCCTTTTTCTAAAGGATACAACCAACTTACATTACTTCATGTTGTTTGTGAGTTGTGACAAGTAATAAGACTTCACTCCTGAAGAATATCTTCTTAAGACTTAAAAATATGGATTTACTGTTTTCATTGTGATAATTGAATGTACTTCCGGAGTCTCTCAAAACTTTTGTTGGTTACTTTTGACTGTTCTATCGGGTATTAGTTTTCATCTCAAAGATAATTTGAATGCACTTCACTCGTACTTTATCCAAAATCATACCTCAAGCTACCCAATTTTTCTTGGACTTCTTTTAGTGTGGAATATAGAGCATTCGATGTGAAATCTTCTTTATATGCATTCCGTAGTGCAAGGTCTAGAGATGATCAAAATAACAGAATTCTATTGTTCAGCGATTTATGATTTTTGTTTACAATTATTTTCCAACAGATTGCTCTAACACACTCTCTCTCTCTCTCTCTGCAGCAGGAATTAGTTGGCTCGGCTTCTTTTGCAACAAATCCTCAGATAAAACCTGCTAAATTAGATGATTTCCTTCAAGGCCTACCAGTTTCTTCTTACTGCGTAAGTTGTAGTTGTAAGTCAATGTCATATTTTGGTTTATCATGAATAGACTGATAATTTGAGATGATATTGGCAGCTTAAATTCCATTTTGATAATTATCCATAAATTTGCAACAATCTGGTTCAGAATGCTTCGGATCTAAACAGCTTTGCAAGCTAATTGAAGGAAAATCTTAATTGCCTTAGAATTCATGTTTTGGTGGCCTGATGTCCTTTCCGTATACGTTTTGTTGATT
Source organism: Lavandula angustifolia (assembly GCA_028984105.1). NCBI lineage: Eukaryota > Viridiplantae > Streptophyta > Magnoliopsida > Lamiales > Lamiaceae > Lavandula > Lavandula angustifolia. Next base: position 36,128,820 of record CM054802.1, on the reverse strand, counting down.
CCCTCCCTTGAAACATAAGTTCATATAAATTTGTATCAGGACTATATGAGCTGTCTCTAACTATCTAACATACTTCAACTCACAGCTCGCTTCCTTTTTTAATTACAGAGTTCCTGTATAATTGAGTTCGATGGTGCTTCAAAGGGAAACCCTGGACCAGCTGGGGCAGGGGCTGTCCTCCGATCTGCAAATGGGAGCATGGTACTTCGATCTCAATTATGAATGCTAAATCACATCGCTTTGACTAACTTGTTCTTTTTTGCTCTCTCTAGACTTGCAATATACTGCTGCTTCATCTTGAGTGTTGTGCATGTGTGTAGGTATTTCGACTGCGCGAAGGTGTGGGTATTGCAACTAATAATGTTGCTGAGTATCGAGGTGCCATTTTGGGCTTAAGATACGCTCTCTCAAAAGGATTCAAATACATACGCATGCAGGGAGACTCTAAACTTATCTGCATGCAGGTACTATAGTCTTCCCGGTGCCCCTTACAATTCCTCATATCTCCTTTATATATCTCCTCGAACAAGAAAGGACTTGCAATATGCCAACATTAGCAAGAAAAATGGCTCAAACTTAATAGTACTTGTAAATTATCATTTATTCATGAATAGTAGGCATAATTTTATCTCAGGCAGTTCTTTCCTTATTGATTTATCTTACGGACAGGTTCAGGGCCTATGGAGAACCAAAACTCAAAATATGGCTGAATTATGTAAAGTGGCTAAAGAGCTCAAAGACCAGTTTGCATCATTTGAGATCCGCCATGTCGAAAGAGTAAGTTAGAAACGTTACCCTGCTTTTCTTGTAAATCATGACTTCCTATCTCATTACAAATGCGTACTTTTACATTTGATCAGGATTGCAACACTGAAGCTGATTCCCAAGCTAACCTTGCATTACATCTAAAGAGTAATTAATCCCTTTCGATACTTGCCCAGTTAATTCTTTACCGTCTCTATGTTTGTGTGCACTTTTACGAACATCACATGAAATTATGTGTATCAGGTGGTGAGATTCAAGTGGAATGTGACATGAAGTGAAGCTACTGAATGCATTTTGATGTGCTTTTAATGTGGGGCAAACAAGTTAACGCTGTAGATAACTTACAAGGATGATGTCTGTAACCGGAAGTCTAACTGCTTTCTGTAAACTGTTTTTGAAGCTATGGTTCTGCTTATTACAATCTTGTGCTATTTCAATTAGTTGTGTATCTACTCTATATGTACCTTTTGTTGATGGAACAAAAATTGCAATGCAGGGAAACTTGTGGCTATGATCGATAGATTTGAGATTGTAGGAAAAAAATTTACTCATTGCCTTCTTTTTTTTTTTTTTTTTTTTTGATTCATGGAACCCGCAGTCGCTATCGGTCCCGGGCCACCCACCTTAACCGCTACGCCATCCCATGGGGAAGACAAGACTCATTGCCTTTTCATATCATAATTTGATGACTAAAAGGATGTTCAAAGGGAAGTATAACCTGCCAATATTTTGTTTCTTTTTCACAAGCCGCATACTATACAAACCATATAAAAGATGTAAACTGACATTTATTTATTGTTGCCCTTTATAACAGGCAGGCCAATCTTTGTGTTAGGTACTAATATTTATATATTTATATATATTTAGGAAATAGTAAAGACCCAAATAATATGTTTATTAAGTTAAAAATGGTCTACTGCACTAAAATGCCTTCATCCCAGTTTCCAATTACAGCACACTTCCGAAATCTACTAGTTTTAGCACCATTTTCCTCTTGTATACCTTTTTAAACTCTAAACTAGAAATATAAGATTCAACTATAAATACACTGATTAACATAAAAATATAAACCAAAGACAACAAACTAAAGATAATTAAGTAATTAACTATAAAGCTTTTATAGAAAAACGAAGCTTTTATATCTATTAACCCAACTTTTTATATTTACATTATTTGATTGCCATGATAAGAAGATTCTCATGCATTCCAACTCTCCACCGGTTAACTCGTTCATGCTCGGCTTCTTTCACGATTCAAAATAAATTAGGCAGAACATATTAGTGTCGGATAAAATGCTCAAATAAGTTGAAAATAAAATGTGGATATTAATTGGTGAATAGTAAATTACTACTTGTCCAAACGTTTTCACCAAAAAGGGCACGATTCTTGCATTGATTTATGCTTTTAATGTAATGTTCCTCCTATTCACATTCTTAGAACAAAATAACAATTAACAAATGAAACAATTCCATTGAGCCCAGTGAGTAATTCAAATTCAAATGTAATATTTATAATATTATTTATAGCTTCAGTTATATGGTGTAGCAAAAGTTGCTAATACCAATCCCACTTATACCTTCTCCCTATATAAAACATCAAAATCACTATTGTAACTAGCAATATTTCACACATCGAGTATAACTTGTTTAATTCTCTCTCTCTTCACTCTTCTTGTGTGTCTCTCTCTCCCCTGCTTCTTCATCTCCGAGGATGGCTTCTGGATCGACCCTCTTCGTGTTGGCTTTTGTGCTCTTCGTTACCAGAATGGTTAGTCTAGAAGTTAATTGCCTTCTTGTACTACTACATGCACATTTGCTACTTCTAGAACATTCTCAAGTTAGATGGTATGTTTTTGTCAATGTCATTTGTTTGCAATTCAAATGACGGGTTTTTATCATTGCAGGTCATGTGTACGGACGACATCGAAAATATGGAAACCGAGGTCAGTATATTTACTACTATTATGTAATATATGTTCATTATATTGTTCCATGCACAAAGTTCACGTCCCGTTACACATATTACAAAAATAAAATTTCATCTCTTACTCTTGGATCGAAGTATGTCAAATCACAGGCATTAGCAATAGAAAATCCAAATGTTGTTGCTAATGAACTTTTATAAGTCTGCATGAGAAGAGTGAGTTTGCATTTTTTTTCTTTTATATAAACTTCTACTGTTTTTTCATGATTATAGAATCGTCACCACCACCACCATGGCAGAGCCCCGGCGCATGCCCCCGCCTATGCTCCGGCCCACGCTCATGCACCGGCTAAATCCCATGTTCACTCATCACCAAAGCCACCTGCCTCTGCACCGGTCCCGCCACCACACGGTACACGGACAAACTGTAAATTTACTATTTTTTGCCTCTAATTTGAAATTTTGGATCCATCCGCAATTATTATGTATTGTACTGCAGGTTGTGTGTCGCAATGTTTATTGTACTGCAAGCCGATTAGCCCGAAAAGGGCATGCATGACGACTTGTACCGCGTGCTGTGGGAAGTGCAAATGTGTGCCTGGGTTCACCAAGTGCAACAGCTGGGATAGTGTTGAAATCCACGGCCATCTTGTCAAGTGCCCCTAAAGGCTAAAATGGACTTTCCTACTCCCTTACTTCCATCTTATGCTGTTTTTATGACCGTCTCACTTCATTCCGAGAAACTTGTGTCTGTTTATGTTTTTTATTACATTAATACAATCAAGCTCTCGTTTATTTTTTTATTACATCATTCTCTCTTTCTCTAATGGATGAGAAGTAACTGTCATGTTATACTTATTTTTGCTACTAAAACAAGTGTTAGGATCTCCAGACCCTACAAAGTGTGACGAACCTAGCAGAAACAATAACAAAGAATAATACAAAGGGAAATTAATCACACACAGAGAATTAAAAGTAGTTAATTGATCTACATCCACGGACGGTGGAGAAACAATCCACTAATAAAGAAGATAATACAAAATGAGCCTCCGGATTATGGTTCTAGGCCCAAAAGCATATACCCTTAAAAACATGGTCAATTAGTTCAACTAACTAATCTTATAATATTTGGGTTATGATACATAGAAACACACTTAAAATAATTAGCGAACCTATATATCTATAGGTGAAATTAAAGATCATTATCGTTAATTCTTCGATGTGGATAGCACTCAAATAAGATTTGAGTCACTAACATAACAAAAAGTAATGATGAGAGAAGATATGTTAAGAGAAGGTAACTTGGATTTAAGAATTTGTGTACATTAGCCATTATTTTGTCATATATGTTTATTTTAGTGTAATTTAGATCTTTATGGAGTTTACAGGTTATTGTTCGGGTTTTCAGTTCACATCTTACATAGTGGATATGAGTTTTCATTGTTTCTTAAAAATAGAGAGGAATAGAAGACTTATCTACGATATACTAACTACATGTAGAAATCTAATAAAAATAATCTTAATCTTACAAGCCATGCCATTCTCATGGAAAACTGACACAATTGTCAAACATGTTGATGCGGTGCAAAAGGAGTCCAACTGCATCATCTTGAGCGTCAAATATGTTCGGGCTTTTTTCGTTATTTTTTTTTTAAAGTTTTGATCAGTATTTGAGTCACTCCGGGACTCTTATTAGCATTTGAGTTAGTATATTGTTAAACGGTTAGCACACTCTTTTGATCAAGAATTATTGGTTGATTAATATTAATAATATAAATCGAGGTCCTCAATTTCTCGTTATTTCTATAAAAAATAACGTATTTTATTATTTCCATCAATTTATTTAAAATCAATGAGCTTTTGATTTTAGTTTCATCCTTATCGATTCACATTGCATACATTACTAGCAAACAACATAAAGACCAAGACGATTTGTAATAAAGCAATCTACTATGGAGAGCAAGTGGGAACACTTGACTTGCCAAGAAACACGTCATGTGCAGCAACAGATCAAATCTCACTGCAAAGACAACTTTGACTAATGCCCATTAACATGTGATAGACATATCTCACTTCTCTCACTTAATATATTAATTGATACGTCGGTGCAATTTCCTTGGCTAGATCAATCTTTGTCCGAACTTCTAACCAAGATGTCTTAATTAGGTCCCATGGGATGACGTAGCGGTGAAGATAGATGGTCCGGGACCAATAAGTCATAGATTCAAATCCCATTGAAAACAAGTTGTGTGTGTCTGTCACTTTAGAATGATTTATTGCACAAGAGCGAGGTTTATCATGTGCACATAGCGACTGCAGGTTAGTTGTCATTAAAAAAAATGCCTTAATTAGTACTACCAAACTAATTTACTCAATCAAGACCAGATCTACAAGTTTCAAACAGATGTAGTAGTATTTGTTTAAGAGAATCGATAAGTGTTGCACGTGGGTTTTTCTAAATCGGCACAGCTGGCCCATTACAATATGTCTCAATTAGTAGTACTTGCTACCAACTCTCTCTCTATATATATGCTATATATTCTTTGACTCATCACTAAAGCAGTACAAAATATATATGGCTTCAAAAGCTGTGCTTCTTGTCCTGGCTTGCTTTCTTCTCATCAACACCAAGGTGTGCCATTGTTTTTCTTTAGATCTTGACAGAATGTGTCATGTGTTATTTCTTGATTCTTGCCGTAATCATGTTCTTGTGTTTGTTAGGCTTTTTCTGAAGAGGGAGAAAGAATCCTTACTGAGGTATTTATTCCTTATTAGACTATCTCAAATTATGTAATATTGTTTCATATATACATATATATAGCCAGTTTTACGGAGGACGTATATACACGTGGGTGCAACCGCCACTCTAAACAGTGTACTTATCCCTGTGTACATTTTTTGAAGAAAATATCACCAAAATATTAGATTTTGTTTTCTAATTATGGATTTTAGATGTATGTTCCTGATTTCACATTATTGCCCATTTTTGAGCATTGGTGTTCATAACACTAATTTTATAATGCAGGCCCCTTTAGTAGGAAACCCCAGTTATAAGAAACCACCACCACCACCACAATGTCCACCACCACCTCCAGCAGTTAAGGCCTCGCCACCGCCACCGCCAACGGTCAAAGCATCACCACCACCACCACCACCGCCAGTAATTGCATCACCTCCTCCTCCACCTCCGCCACAACCACCAAGGAACACAAAAGGTAACTTCCTACCATCAAGACTGAGTTCATTCATCCTATTTATACTTTCTGAAAGATCGAAAGACACGAACGATGCCGGATTAACTAAGAAAAAAGGGAAAAAAAGGCAAACATATATCATATATGTATCCAGGTAAAAATGATTAAAAATACATTGTTTTTTTTTTTAATTCTAAAAATTATACTTTGTTCTTAAGAGATATTGCACGGAAACCCCTTCTGTCAAACTTAACTGTAAGTTTTGGGAGGGGTTTTCATCAAAAATAAATAAAATAAAATTGGAACATGCATATTTTTCAAGAAAATGATATGTATCTATGCATTTTCACTTGAGGGTACGTATTATAATTTCATTTTTTTCGCCAAAAAAAATGCACAAATAATTTAACATCGTAATGATGGAATGCAATGGAAGCCAGAATGAGAAGATCTATTTGGTTTGTGGGTTTGCAGAGTGCTTTCCACTTTGTGTGGTTCGGTGCAAGAACCATTCAAGACAGAACGTCTGCCTGAGGGCCTGCGTCACTTGCTGCGACAGATGCAAATGCGTTCCGCCCGGTCAGTACGGCAACCGAGACAAGTGCGGCAAATGCTACGCCGGCATGACCACCCGCGGCGGCAAGCTCAAGTGTCCTTGAATGTATATTTTATTATCATCAAAATGGTGGTTGTGTTGAGTTGTTGTATCTCATTTTTATCAGCCGAAATCGAAGCTTAATTAATTCCTTCGTTACTCTCAAAGTCTTTCTGTTTGTTTTTCTATCAATCTTGAAATTTTCATCAATCATTATTACTAGTATATATTGATAAAAGTTTGATAAGTAACTGCATACTAAATAATCATTTAGCATCAATCAAAATAATTATATTGCAGATGCGATTACAGAATAGGAAAATTAAAGGTCCACAAGTTTAGACTTTAGACTGACAACACAAAACAATAAGCTTCAATCAAAATACAACAGTACTCAATGCAATACTATGATATGTATTGTTTTATATATCTATAGAATAGAATATAATTTCTTTATCTAGAAAACGAGTCCAGTTTATATTAATTGATATAATATATATGAAACGGATCAAACGAAAACATTTATGTAGGAAATACAATTCGTTAACATCCTTCATTTTATACAATTTACTTGAATCTTGATATTAAAACTTTTTTTATAGTGTTCCCCCCGGGGGCGAAAAAACCAAAAAAACAAAAAGTTTTTTGTTTTTTTTTTTTTTTTTATTCCTACTTTTTTTTTTTTTTCTCCTAATTCGCCACTTTCTAGTTTGAGCTGCTCAACTTCTTGTTTTTTTGTTCATCACTCACAACCATTTTTTCCTTAATTTTTATTTTTTTTTTGTTTACTTTCACTTTTCGATTTATTAAAAAAAAAGGGGAAGCGTCTCCTTTTAGGGGGGGGCAATACTAAGGGGGGGGGGGGGGGGGGCCCGCTCTTGCCCCCCTAGTGAATTATATTCTTTCTAAAAATGATTATTAAGGTTAATATTGTAATTTTATTTAGCTTAAAAACAGCTAATTTTTGTTAATTGTATGAGATGAGTTATAATATTAATTTGTAAGTCATATATATGGTCTTGATGCTTGTAGTCACGTGTAATAATTTAAAGGCAGACCAGGCTTGCGTTAGTTTGCTAGTATACATATTTTCATAGTTTCTCTTGGAATTTCATATATATATTGTTCATTGTAAGATAATATTTCATTTTATATCTCATGCAACAACATTGGATTTTGTTATCATGCGGAATCTCTAGGTGTGGTGTAACGAGTTTGAATATTACCGACTTTTGTAATATAGTTGTGCGACGCCACATTTCGCCCTAGCTTTGTTGTGCGCAGCCTGAGTGATCTACATTGTTCATCTTCTTCTTCTCTCTATGAGATCGAGTGTGTTGTGTAGTTCTTGTAATAGTTTAGCTTACAGGCTCTGTTGTGGCCGACTTTGTTAGTGGATAGTGGTGTGTGTGAACCCACTGTAAACTCGAGTGTCTGAGCCATATAGAAGGGATTTTATTTTTAGTACATTTTAATCCGATGTGGATCTAAACCTTACAGTGGTATCAGAGCTTGGGCACCGTGTTTGTACAGATCTTGGTCCTTCAGATCTGAAGAGGTAAGTCAGGGTTCAAGTATCCGAACCCCGCACTGGTAAAGAAGTTTGATCTCTAGTTCTCTTACGTTTTCTAGACACTGCCAACTGGCGTAGTATTAGGCTTGGGAATTTTGCTGCTGATAGATCTAGGTCTCTATGTGATTTATGTGGATCTATCTGTTCGTTGCATCTGTGTGTATTCTCTGTCGTTTTATTGCTTCCGCTTGCTATTATCTTCTCCGTGCTTTTTTCCCTCTTTTTGGTCTTCTACTTTATCCGTATTTTTTATACGGTTGATTCCTTATCTTGTCTGGTGGTCCGAGGTACCCCCTGCGCCCAGACCACGAGTCTGCGATTGTGAACTGGGTAACCCTCGGCCATTTAACCAGACTGTCTTTTGACTCTTGTTTTAGAGTTATCAGACACTTCACTTATCATGAGTGGTGCTATGGGTTCCCTAAGTGGCATAGCTCCTTTTACGGTAAGTCTGACTTCACTCTCTGGAAAAGGAGATTGAAGGCTATACTGGTTGAAAAACGTGTGGCATGTGCTATTGACCATTCTTATGATGAAGGTGAAACTGAAAAGAAAAAGGAAGAAATGGATGAACTGACTTTATCTGCTATAACTTTGTGCTTGTCTGACTCTGTGCTAAGAAAAGTGGAACACCTTTCTACTGCTAAAGAAACCTGGGATAAGCTTAATGAGTTGCATGTAGAAACTTCCTTGCCTTCAAAAATATATTTACTGCAATCTTTTTTTAGATTTAAGCTTGACATGTCTAAGGATATTGAAGAAAACTTAGATGAATTTAATAAGCTTTTGCAACAAATCAAACAAATTGGTGATCAAAGTATTGACAATTATGCTCCCATTGCTCTTCTGAATGTTATACTTGATTCTTACAGTGATGTTCAATCTGCTATTAAGTATGGTAGAGATAAAATTGACCTTGAAACTGTGATATCTGCTTTAAAGAGTAAAGAATTGGATTTGAAGTTCAATGGGGGGAGTAGAGGCTCTGAAAACAGTGTTGTATTTCATGTTAGGGGAAGGACCTCTGATAGGAACAACAATCACAAGAATTCTGAAAATTCTGGGAAGAAAAAGGGACAGAGGGGTAGGTCTAAGTCTAGGCCTAAGGGAAAGAAATGCTATAATTGTGGGGAGTATGGACATTTCCAAAAGGATTGTCCTAATCCTAAAAAGAGAAAACAAAATAGTGATCAGAAAACTGTTTTTGTGTCTAATGTTGTACTTGGAGATGATTCTAATCCAAACATCCTTGAAAAATATTTTATGGTTTCTGATCCCCAAAATCTGTCATCTGTGAATTTGGTGAATTCTGATTTTATGAATGAGTGGTTGATGGATTTTGGTAGTGCCTATCATGTCTCTCCTTTCAAATCTTGTTTTTCAAAATTTAAAGGTGGTGATTTTGGATATGTTATTGTTGCAAATAAACACAAATGTGCTGTGTTAGGTAGTGGTGATATATGTCTGCAGTTTGAATCTGGCTATGTGTACACCATGAAAGATGTAAGATATGTTCCTGATGTGGTCTGTAACTTACTATCTTTTACTGCCCTTGAAAATGATGGTTTTAGGGGTAGTTGGGGTAATGGCTGGATGAATGTAAAGAAGGGTTCTATGGTTGTGTTTAAGTGTAAGAGGACTAATAACTTATACCCTTTCTCTGCTATTCCTGTCCATGATGTGTGTACTGTGAATGCTACTTTTGAAGATAAAACTGAATTATGGCATAATAGACTTGGGCATGTTAGTAACAAGAACTTGGAAATCTTGAAAAAGACTGGTGTGTTTGGTGATGACAAATTGTCTTCTGTGCCCTTCTGTGAAACCTGTATTTCTGGCAAACAACACAAAGTGTCTTTCCCTGTCACTGATTCTATTTCTTGTTCTGGTGCCTCTGATATTTTGGAGTATATTCATGCTGATGTGTGGGGTCCTTCTAGTACCCCTACTCATAGTGGATGTCAATACTATCTTTCTATTATTGATGACTTGATTGTTCTTGTTAAAACATAAATCTGAAGTGTATGAAATGTTTGCTACTTGGAAACAACTTGTTGAGAATCAAACTGGAAAGAAAGTTAAAGTTCTCATAACTGATAATGGGCTGGAATTTTGCAATGCTTCTTTGAATGCTTTGTGTGCAAAATCTGGAATTAAAAGACATAGGACTGTTCCTTACACCCCTCAGCAAAATGGAGTTGCTGAGAGGATGAATAGAACCATTTTAGATAGAGTGAGATGTATGTTAGGGTCTGCAGGTCTCTCTAAGACTTTCTGGGGTATCACTGCACTTGCTGCTACATACCTGATTAATAGATTGTCTTCCTCACATCTAAATGGTAAGTGTCCTGAGTCTGTGTATTCTGGAAAGCCCTTTGATCTTTCAAACCTTCGTGTGTTTGGTTGTGCTGCCTTTGTGCATCAGAAAGGTGATAAACTTGATCCCAGAGGTAAGAAATGTGTTTTTCTTGGGTATCCTGAGGGGGTTAAAGGGTATAGGTTGTGGGAAAAAGTCAACCTGGTTTTAAAATTATCATCAGTAGAGATGTTGTCTTTAATGAACTTGACTTTCCCTGTTTACCCTCTCCCCCTTCCCCCGTGAATGATACTGTCTCCTGTGATGAGTTTAAGGTGGAGCCTCAGGCTCAGTCTGTGTCTGAGTCTGTGACTGCTGAGTCTGATGTGGTATCTGTATGTGATTCTGATAATGATTCTGAACAGGATTGTGATCCTGAGATTGATGTGCATGCTAATCTGTTAAATGGAAATAATGTGTCTGATTGTGATCCTTCCATTTCTGATTATGAACTTGTTAGGGACAGACCTAAGAGAACTTCTAGACCTCCACAAAAATTTGATGATTATGTGATGTCTATGTATGCTTGCAGTGTGTATGACTCTTTGGATTCTGAACCTACCTGTTATTCTGATGCCATTAAATTTGTTAATGTTGATTAGTGGTTGAGTGTTATGAAGTCTGAAATGAACTCTTTGCTTGCAAACCAAACCTGGACTCTTGTACCCAAACCTGAAAACTATTCTGTAGTGGACTGTAAGTGGTTATTTAAGGTTAAACAAGAAGTCAAATCTGTTAGGTATAAAGCAAGACTTGTAGCTAAGGGTTTTACTCAAAAGGAGGGGATAGATTACACTGAAATCTTTGCTCCTGTAGTAAAATTTACCACTGTCAGAATCATGTTTGCCATTGTTGCCCATTTTAATTGGGAGTTAAAACAAATGGATGTCACTACTGCTTTTTTACATGGTGATCTTGATAAGACTATATACATGAAGCAGCCTGAGGGTTTTGTTGCTACAGGTAAAGAAAACTATGTGTGCCTCCTTAAAAAGGCTTTATATGGCTTAAAACAATCCCCTAGACAGTGGAACATTAAATTTGATCAATGCATGCAGTCTCTGAATTTTAAAAGAAGTGCTTTTGATCATTGTCTCTATTTTAAGGAGTCTCCTTCTGTTCCTGTCTTTCTGCTTCTGTATGTTGATGATATGCTCATATCTGGTCCTTGTCTGAAAACAATTAAGCATGTTCAAAAGTGTTTATGTGATAACTTTGAAATGAAAGATTTAGGTGATGCTAAGAGAATCTTAGGCATGAACATTGAAAGGGATAGAAAGAATTGTACTCTAGTGCTCAATCAAATTTCATATGTTGAAAAGATTTTGAGTAAATTTTCTATGACTTATGCTAAGTCTGTGAATGTACCTCTTGCCTCCAATCTTGTTTTGTGCAAAGATCAATCTCCTAAGTCTGCCTTTGACATCAATGCCATGAAAAAGGTTCCCTATTCCAATGCCATTGGATCTGTGATGTATTTGATGATTAGCACTAGGCCTGATATTGCTTATGCTGTCAGCTGCTTGAGCAGGTACATGTCTAATCCAGGTATGGATCATTGGAATGCTCTGAAATGGCTGCTTAGATATTTGAAAGTCACTATGCATGTTGGTCTAACATTCTCTAAGTGTACTGCTGAAACCCAATTGGTTGGCTATGTTGACTCTAACTATGCAAATGATAGGGACAATAGGAAATCTACTACCTCCTATGTGTTTACTCTGTGTGGATCTTGCATTAGTTGGAAGTCACAACTTCAGTCTATAGTGGCTCTGTCTACTACTGAGTCTGAATATGTGGTTGCTACTGAGGCTTTAAAGGAAGCCATTTGGTTAAAAGGTTTGCTTTCTGAAATTGGTTATCCTTGTCCTGATTTAACTGTTTTTTCAGATAGCCAATCAACTATTCAATTGTGCAAAAACCCTGTGTTTCATGATAGGACAAAACATATTGATGTTAGATTCCATTTCATTAGGGACATAGTTGAAAAAGGGATTGTTAAGTTAGAGAAAATTCATACTGACCTAAATCCTGCTGACATGGGAACTAAGTGTTTAAGTGTTGAGAAACTAAAAACTTGCTTAAAGATTTTGAACCTTTATTCTGGATAAACTGTGTGATGATGTTTAGAAAACTTCTTGTGTGTTTTGTTTTCTGCCTCTTCTGTCGATTACTGTGTGTTCTAGTTTATTTTTGTACTCCATGTCTGTCTCTCTTCTGTTTCCTCTCCTGTTGTTCTTTGCAGGTTTTGTGTTTGGTTGTAGGAGTTGTCCCTTGGCGATGATGACATTTATTCGGGGTATCTATCATGGCAAACCCATGACACACCACACTTGGGCCTAAGGTGGAGATTGTTAAATTATAGGCCCAGTCCACTAATTAATGTCGGCCCACTTCAACATTCTGGCCCAGCTGCGCGTGTCGCCCTATGTATATATAGTTGTGCGACGCCACATCTCGCCCTAGCTTTGTTGTGCGCAGCCTGAGTGATCTACACTGTTCATCTTCTTCTTCTCTCTGTGAGATCGAGTGTGTTGTGTAGTTCTTGTAATAGGCTAGCTTACAGGCTCTGTTGTGGCCGACTTTGTTAGTGGATAGTGGTGTGTGTGAACCCACTGTAAACTCGAGTGTCTGAGCCATATAGAAGGGATTTTATTTTCTATACATTTTAATCCTGTGTGGATCTAAACCTTACAGATTGATTATATCGTATAGTCAGAATATTATACGATTTGAGGGTAATTATAGTCAGAATATTTATCTTGTTTCTTTATGTAGATAGATACTCCCTCCGTTCCACTCCATTAGTCCAGTTTTCCTTTTTGGGTCATTCCACTCCATTAGTCCATTTTCATTTTTTAATTTAAAATAACGCTCTTATATATTCTAGTGGACCCCACTACTTTATACTACTTTACACACAACAAACAACTTTCTTAATCTCCGTGTCGAAAAGAAAGTGGACTAATGGAGTGGAACAGAGGGAGTAATAATTAGTGACACACTCATTTAGGAACAGATCTAGGATTACGAGGAAGGAGACGAAATTTAAAAATTCGATTGAAAAGAGGACGTAGTATAAATTTCGAGGGAGCGAAATATAAAAAATTCCGAAAATCACACATTAAAAATCGAGTTTCGACATGAATCGGGAGGGTCGCCCCCACTTTGGATCCGCCCCTCTCATCAGTAGGAAATAATGGAAAATTCTAAAATAAACTCGTTATACGACTTTGTCTCACAAACTCATATAAATTTATGCTTAAAAAACTTTATATATAAGATTTAAAAAGAGGTTTATTAGACGAGGTCTAAGTTGCAAACTCAACCGAGGATAGAAATTTCGACGACATAAATAATGTGAGCATCGAAGTGTATATTAGTAACGTATATTTAATATTTTATTTTAAATAATTGGCATAAATTGTTGTAATTTGAAAATGTAAGAATTCTTCGCATTTTAAAAACTAAATTATGTGATAAGTGTGATTAACTAATTAAATTAATATTTAGGAGTAAAAAATTATGGAATTATAGAAAAAAATTAATATGTTGTAAATAAAATTACTCAGGAAAGAAAAAATAAGAACATTTAGAAGTTAGTCGAAGAACAAGAAAAAACCTCGTATAAAACAACAGTTTTTTCCAATCTTTGATTTTACCGCTGCATTTTCAGGCATGTGAAAATTCAATTCGCGATCGCCATGGCCACACACCTGCAATCTTCTTCACCAAACAAACGCCCCAAAACCCTAGCCCCAAATCCTCAATCCCCGCCTTCTTCCGTCTCAAAAGGCAAATCCAAAGTCGAAGAGCAGCCGATCGCCGAAAATGGATCGGCCGATTGCTGCGGGATTTGCTTGTCGGAAGCTGGAGCCAGTAGAGGTCACATTGACTGCTGCAACCATTACTACTGCTTCATCTGCATCATGGAGTGGGCGAAGGTCGAGTCCAAATGCCCTCTCTGCAAGCGCCGCTTCTCCACCATCCGCCGCCCTCCCAAGCCGCCCGTATTTGCCTCCGAGCGCGTCGTCAATGTCCCTGTCCGCGATCAGGTTGTTAATCACGAGCATATTTTGTCTCTTTTTTATAATTTGAATTGCTCTGCCCTAGTTTTGCTATTTGATTTCACCCGCTCTCCTTCTCGCAACGAGTGCTTCCTATTCTATTTAAGTGTTAATAGAAAGAAAATAGGGAAATTTTGCTTCTGGAATGAGTTCATTCAACTGCACATGAAGTGCTTGAAGCTTGAGAATCACGACTAGTTTCTTGCTTGTAAAGTTCATCCTCTCCTCTAACCCCTATGGGGTATGCAGTGCCCAGCTGTTTTAAAATGGATAATAAGCCAAGGATGCTCCTGAACATTTATATTAACCTAAAACTGATGCCAACTCTTATGAAATGGTGAAAAAGCTATTTTATAGTACTCTTCTCTCGATATTATCATATTATGTGAAATAGTTACTGAATTCCTGAAGTAGAAGTTAAACTAGTTTCCTGCAATGAGAAATGAGTTTTTACTGATTTATAGTGTAATGAAATGGGGTTGTTAGTTTATGTTTCCTCTCTATTACATGATTACATCGATGACTTTCACTAGGATCGATGATCCTCCTCCTCTGTATTCCATATTTGATTTTTGAGTTACTGTTGATACCAGAAATTATGATAGATTGTTCTTCTTAAACCCTGCAGCAACCACTTGTGCATCTGATGACACTATATGGGTTAGATAGCCCTCTAAATTTGAACTAGCTTCAGTGCCCCGAATGAACTTGTTGATGTCTTGAGTATTACATGAGCTTTATCTACTTCTATTTAGGTCTTGGCCCACCCCCACCGTTCTATTATTGAAACTCTATTTGAATTATGGTTAATCATAAATCAGGAAGAGAAAGGATGAATTCTTTGGATCTTTTTGAAGATCTGTGCAGATTTTTTAGAATTTTCTTAAGAAAATTGAACAGTAGCCCTGCAACTGCATTTCCCTTTCAGAGTTTGCACATGATAATGCTAGTACGGAGAAGGGGGAGTGTTGGTCCCGAGTGTACGGTCAGGTGTAGAGGGGGGGTGAATACACCTGATTCGATTTCTCAACTTCGAACTCGAACAGTCCTATTCAGGATGGTGTCGGCCCCAAAGAAAGCGATAAGATGCTTGAAACACCACTGCAGAACAATTGTTACGAATCGAGTTAAAAAGAGCTAAGAATCTTGACTCTTACGTGAGATCCGCTAACCGACCAAGTCGAATTCGAAGTATCTACGGTAAGAGTTCGGTGCGCGGAATAGTGTAGGCCCCAAATCGGTTTTTGTGAGAAAACGTTTTAAGTCTCGATTCGCAGAGATTTAAAAGTTCGGTATCTTTGAGACGGTTGATTGATTTTAAATATGATGTTCGGTATGAATAGTAAAATCAATGCAGGAGTTAAGAAAGCAAGCGATAAGAGACACAGGATTTTTAAAGTGGTTCGGATATCGCTCAAATCCTACGCCCATTGTCCCGAATGATCGGGAGGCTATTTATTATCCGAGTTAGTCTCGGTCGGCTTGCACCGGGCAAAGCCGCGTCTTGGTTTTTATGCGATCCAAGTCTCGGTTTACAACACTATCAAACTTAAAGTGTTTGACAAACTTCTCCAACGGTGAAGGAGTCCTTATACTGATAAGGATTGGGTTCAAATGTGAACTCCTTCGTCTAAGCTATAGATAAGAACGGTTGAGCTTAGGGTTAGAGGGATAGGGAATATGAGAGAGTAGCTTCTAGATCGACGAACAGTGAAGGTAAGCTATAAGTTCGTGTAACGTCGATTGGATACTAGAGGCTTTATATGTTGGTTTAGCTTGATTCCCTATGAGCTAGAATGTAGTCTTTCGCGGAGATTGTTCTTCGAGTTCTTGCTAAGACTTTGTTCTTTGGAATTCGCTCTTTTTCGCGCTCTCTCTAGTTCTTGGTTTCTTGAGTGTTTCAAATCTTGAATGATCCCTCTATTTATAGAGCGAGAGATTGAAAATAGATCCGTTGGAGACGATCTTCTTCTCTCTCTCTCTTTTTGGTAGCAAACGGCTCTTTTGGTGTAGGTAACGGTGTACTTTCCCACCTTTTTAGGTAAAAGGTGTTATTGCGGCTTTAGCGGGTGAGAAGACACGTGTATGCTTGTCATTCGTTGAGGTGGATGGAGTGGTTGAGACAAAGCCAAACTTCGAGACGGTGCAAGGCGACTTCTCTCTTCCTCGCATACGCAATGCTGATTGTCTTTCAAAAGATTCTAACGATCCCGAAGACTATCTGCCGTTCTTGAGTCGACCTTGTATTCGGTAGATAGGCTGGCCGAGATAAGTCTACCGATGATCGGCTACGAGTCCGGTGAACTACTCTTGCGAGTTCGGTTCAACCGACTCTCTCGATATCTTGCTCCTGCTGAGTCCGATATCATTGAGTCTTCTGCACCGGTGCTTTGAGGCAAATAAGCTGCGGCGTCTTGACCGGAGCAGAGTGTCTACCGAGTCCGAAACCTCGGAGACAAAAACATACGAGGAGTGGTTCATCATTCGAGATAGGGTTTTGGGATCTTCAAATCTTCGAGACAAGTACAGAGCACAAGTGCTACCGAGCTTAAGATCGAGTGTCTAAGACCGAATCATTTCCCATTGAGTGAAACAGTCTTGAGGATGGAATCATCACCCAACAATTTCCCCTATTTGATGATGCCAAAACCTATCATCTATGTCCTATCAACTATCTTAAACACTAACTTACTCGGAAACGAGAGCTCCTTACAAATATTACAAGTAGGATCGGTGGAGTTGTGCGGTAAGTGCTAGACTACCGAGGGAGACAGGGCGAACAATTTCCCCCCTTTACAATAATTTCCCTCATGCAACAATTTCCCCCCTAAGAGAAATAATAACTCTTCGAAAGTCTAGTTCATCGGAGATCTAATCGAGCAAAAACCGACAAGTAAATAAACAAAGTGTGTGTGTGTCGGTAATCACTTGATGATTACGAGTGTTAAAGCATAAAGCAAACACGGCTATTTAGACAACAAGTAGTTGTCAGAGCCAAAAGAAGATTTGTATATATATAATAAATAGTTCAAGACATTACAAATCTTGCTAAGCTAAAAGGAGAACTAAGAAGGAGAACCCTTAAAGCTGCTTGAATCCTATTCATGAAACCTTGGGATTTATCTTCAGGCAGTGGGACTCCATACATTCTGAACGTGTTCTTCCTCAGCTTCAGGTATTCGGCGAAGTCTGCTGGATCATCTTGTTCTAGACCTCTGTTCAACGCAGCATTCTTCACTTCTTGTTCAATCATTCCGAGATGTCTTGAGTCGTCTTGTCTTACGGGTGGAGGAATGATCCTCGCTTCGAGAACGCCGACTACTACCCCGCCGATTCTTGCTATGTGCATATATGGGTAAAGATCGGGTTCGGTAATGGTCATCCCACTCGACATAGGCATCGGCCCTTGGACATTTCAGGCCAGAATCGCCAGAAATAATTTCTCTTGATAAACTCTATCTTGGCCGATTCCCATCTCTGATTGAACTGAATAGGCATCCATTCGTCTGATCTCGGCCATCTATGTGTTTTCAGATCGTTTGGCTTCCCCGAATCTTACGTATCGATAAGGAATGTCGGCTTTCGAAGGAACTCTCGGCTGGCCTCTTGTTCGATGCGCTTCCCGAGTGCACCAGGTGCCGCCAAATATATCCTCTATCGCGGCCTCTATCCATCCCAGCTTCCTCTCCTCGTAGAGATATCTATCCATCTCGAGCAAAGATTTCTTCAATTTACGCATCTTGCTCTTGAGGCTTCGAGGAGCTTGTTACGATTCGGCGGGGTACTAGATCTAGATTTGGATGTACCCCTGCCTTTCGGTACTCTTCTTGCTGCTTGCTCCTTTTCTTTTTCTCTGTCCTCTTCATCCGTTATGATGAGCTTTCTCGGAGCGATCTAGCGGTTCTCTTTCCTCCTGCGGATGGGGCTTTAGTCTTTCCTTTGGCGAGGCTTAGATTTTGGCTTGTTAGGCGCTCCGGCCTCTGCAATTTCTCCGGCCGACTTCTCATCCGCAGCCTATTTGGGCTTCCTCCTCGGCGAGATATGTATCTTAATCTCTTTGTTGGAGGGGTTGGAATTTTAAGCTTCGTTTGCCCTTGCGCTTCTTCAAGCGGTGGTGGAAGAGGAGCCTCTTCTTCTTCGAGTCCTCCACCGCTGTTCGGCGTACTCGGCAACCTCCTTAATAATGTCTTTGGGAGTCCGGGTTGCTCGAGTAGTCTGGCTGGGGTCCTGAGCCACTTGGGCCGGTTTCACGTGTGCTCGCGGCCCGAAACACCCCGGGCCTCACCCCTACGAGGCGAGTTTGAGTGCGGGATGACTTCGGTGTAGCTTCCCCCTTAGATTTTGGACTTTTGGTGGGAGTCGGCTTCTCGGTACTCTTCTTTCCTTCCCTTTTTCCTTCACTTTCCCCCTTTTTGGCATCATCAATGAGCACGGGGTAGGGACTAGGGACCGACTTCTTCGGACTTTTGTAGGAGGTTGACGACTCATCAAGACGATGGTGGAGCTTAGTCGAGCACTCATGCAACTCGTTCCTCTCCATGGTAAGGTCTTCCTTATGCTTGGTTGTGAGAGAGGTCATTGTTTCCTTGAAGTCTTTCGGCTTCTCGGTGATCTTGTCTTCCAAGGCCGGTTGGATATTCTCAATTCTTTGTTCGGTGGCCTCGGATTGTTCGGTGATAGCGTCAGTATGAGCCGGTTTAGAAGCGAAAAATTCATCAAGTAGCTTGGCTTGCTCTCTCTAAAAGATCTTGAGGCGAGCTTCGAATTTGACTTCTTCTGAGCCAACGCTTACGAAATAAGCGCGGAAACATCGGGGGCGGGCGATGAAGAGACGGAAGACTTCACCCACGAAGTTCTTTAGTCGTGGCTTGAGCGATCCGCTTCCATGTCCCATGGATAGCCTTCGCAAGATCTCGATTTTTGATCCCTTGGGCGGTTAAGGCTTTTGCATCGATCGAGATCTCTTTGCGGTCGGGCCGGGCGCCGCTTCGAAAGTCGACTGCGCAAGAAGAGCCGAGCGGGCTCTGCCGAGGACGAAGCACCCGGCCTTGGACTTCTCGGGACCAAGGATACCGAGAGGAATATCGGGAATGTCGGCATGTGTATCCTTGTCTCGGGAGTGATCCCTTATCGGGTTGTCCGGGGGCACGAATCCTTGGGTGGGTCCTGGTCGTCATGATCGACCCATCTCGAGGGTCTTGAGCCTTACGCTTGTTTGTCATGTATCATCGCAAGCATAGCGGCCCTCGGATTCTCCATGGTGCTGAGGTCGGCGAGGCTCGAGTAGCTTATTTCTTGCCTCTCAACTTCATCTCTTCTTCATGGAGTTGCCGACGGGAGTAGTGGAGAACAAGGCGAAGTAGATGCGGCCACTCCCGAAAGCGAAGAAGCATGTGGAGCCTTCTTTGTTTTGCAATGATCATCAAGTCTCGAATGATCGGCAAGCTCCGGTATCCGGTGAAGGATCTCACGGGAGGCTCGAGATAAGATCATTGAAGCTTCCATCCCGATTGATTCACCTTCGGATGCGGTCTCGGACTCCAAGTCATGTGTGAAGTCTCGCTCTTCGGTTGGAGGGACCGAGCCGAGTGGAGGGACGAGAAGGGGGGCTATCTAGGCGCCGAATATCTGCGCTCCGAGCTTCGAAGCATCCCCTTGGTCCCTTTCGGTGGAAACGATCTTCTCCATCGACCGAGTCTTCTCGGAAGACTCGGACTCATCAACCAGTGCAGGGTCGAGTAGTCTTCTCGGGAGCCCGTTCGGCGGCACCACTGGAACCTCCTCGGTAGGCCGTCACCTCAACGGCTTTCTTCGGTTTCTTTGCCGGTGCCTTAGGAGTTTTAGCGGGAGGGGTTCTTTTCTTTGTAGGCGTAACTCTTGAGACTTTGATTGCGGAGAGGCTGAGGGTCCCGACCCTATCTGCGAAGCCTCGTTGTCTTGTTGTGAAATCGACCTTCTTCACATTGAAGTACTCCTTGTCACTGTAGGTGATAGGCTCGAGATCCACATAAATCTTCGATCATGATGGACGGTTTGAGTCCATACAGACATTTGCCCTTTGCGCTCGGCATGTTCGATGCACTTGTCGAACTTAGCGGCTGAGCCATGAATTCTCGGAGAAAGAACTCCGTCCAATTTATCCGGGCTCGGTCGTATATGGCCATCATCATCTAAATCTTAGGCACCGACACTGGTCAAACGACCCCGCTTGGCTTGTCGTAGGCTGCGTCACTATATAAGCAAGTGCCACGAACCGAGGCAACATGTTGTTCTTCGGAAAAGCACTACGAAAGTAGTGGGCTTTCCACGGAAGACGGTAAGATATTCATCAACTCGGTCGTCTCTGTACCCGTATCTTGGTCCCCTTCGGAGGGCGAGATCAAAACTCCGCTTCAAAGCATCCTTGATGGACATACGCTCGACTCCGTAGTGGCGTTTTGGATAGAATGGGCAACAAATCTCGTCACTATGTCTCCGGACACTGCGTCCGAATTCAAGTACGGCTCCGCAACCCTGTCTCGGGAGGAAGAACGAAGGCCTCCTGAGCAGAAATTTCTCCGGCCACGACTCGCGCGGGCGAGAATATATCGTCCATGTACTCTAGATCGCATGAATAGAAATCCATGGTGGGTTCAAACCATACGCGATCCTTCTCCAGAATGTTCTGCATATCCGCTGGAGATATCATAGAGATATTGGTTTCCGCTATTGTACCTGTTACATGAAGTTGTTATCAGTATCGATTTTTAAATAAAACTTTTTATATATGATACTAATCAATAATGATCAACACATAAGTAACTTCATGTAGGCATACCGAGAATTTGATCGAGGTGAAAGTAAGCAAATGAGGGTTTTTGCACAAAGGTATTCTCGGATTTTTCGGAGGTAAGATATGATCGAAATGTTATGTGCGAAAATGGCGGTTCTTAAGATTTGATCGAAATATGTACATATCTAGAAGATGAACAGTTATCGATCTAAGGCTGAGTTTAAACCTACTTTATGAGATGGACGGTTAAGATTCAATATTATAAAAGGTAATGATCACAAAAGTCGTCTAAGTCAATGCAAGTTGTAAACATGCCTAAAGAGTAACTATGATAAGACATGCATTTAATGCGCACGAGTTCGACAAAGTTGTGCATAGAATGTCGTGTATTAAATGTAATACGTTATCAATAAATGACAAACTAAGAGATATTTAAATCATGTTGAATCTCCATAATAAATGCTTATCATTGTTGCATTAGATACTTATAGAGTAGAGATACGCAAACCCGACGGTGAACATAGTAGTCGGTGATACCTCGTGTAGATGGTTTTCGAATCTCTACGTGCGATTGTATCGATGCGATAGTGAACATTCCCCCTTCTTGAAATGTCTCTCTCCACGAAACCTCTTACTGTCCGGGGTCGGTAGGGTCCAACAGAGCACTAGCTCTACCGAAAGTTCTCTCGAATACGGATTCGCCTAGAGGCTTGGTCAAGTATATCGGCCCTTTGTTTGTCGGTATGGATCTTTTCCATTCGATATCCTTCTTTCGACATGGTCACGAATGAAGTGATGTCGATGTCGATGTCCACGTGCTTGCATCTCGTGTGAAGAACGAGGATTCGAGTGATTGCAATAGCACTAAGACTGTCGCGAGAAGATCGGCACTTCATTACGAATGACGTCATAGTCTCTCATTCTTTCCGTCTCGCCAAAGAATTTGGGCGCAACAACTTCCGGCGGCCGTGTATTCGGCCTTCCGTAGTCGACGTGGCCACCGAGTCGTTGTTTCTTTGAAAACCATGAGATCGACTTGCCGCTCTAAGAACCGACACGTTCCCGAAGTTGATTTTCGGTCGATTCTACATCCCTGCATAGTCGGCATCGGAATAACTTGTTAGTTCAATATTATCATCATTGGATACCATAAACCTATGTTGGGTGTGCTTCGAGGTAGCGAAGAATCTTCTTTGCTTGAGTCCGAGATGGCTCGCTTCGGATTCGCCCGAAATCGAGCGCATATACCTACGGAGATAAGTTATGTCGGGACGAGTAGCCGTTAGATATAATAATGAGCCAATTATAGCACGGTATTCGGTTTGGTCTATCGATACTCCCTCTTTATCAAGATCTATCTTCATATTCGTGTTCATCGGGATCTTGATTGATTTGCGGATGTGCGACAAATCTTTTGATGAGGTCTCGAGTGTATTTGCCTTGGTTGATGAACGTTCCCTTTTCGGATTGCTTGACTTGAAAACCAAGAAAGTAGTTCATTTCACCCATCATCGACATCTCGAACTTATCCTTCATTATCTTTTCAAATTGGCGACACGTGATGACATTCTTTGATTCGAATATAATGTCATCCACGTAGATCTGCACAAGTAATAAGTTTTCTTCCGGTCGAATCTTTGAATAGAGTGCGGTCTCATTGCGCTTTCGAAAACCTTTACGAAGAAGAAACTCGAGACAGGGTATCGTACCAAGCCACGGGTGCTTGTTTTAACCCGTATAGAGCCTTCCCGAGTCTATATACTTGATGTCCCTGCCGAAAGCCGGGCGGTTGTTCCACATAGACTTCTTCTTTCAAAGCACGCCATTCGGGAAAGCGAGACTTCACATCCATTTGATAAACTACGAATCGTTGATGTGTTGCGTAGGCTAGGAATAGTCTAATTGCCTTCAATCTTGCAATTGGAGCGAAAGTTTCATCGAAATCTATTCCTTCGACTTGACGGTAGCCTTTAGCCACGAGCACTTGCTTTGTTCCCGACTATAACGTTGTTTTCATCTCGCTTGTTTTTGAAGACCCATTTGGTTCCCAATGACATGTTGATGCGGGTTCCGTCTACAAGCTCCCATACTTCGTTTCTCGTGAACCGATTCAGGCTCTTCCTGCATAAGCAATAATCCGATCGGCATCTTTAAGTGCATCCTCAATATTCTCGGGGCTCTTGGTAGACAAGAAGCGGGGAAAATAATGCGCTTTCTCCTTGAGAATCCGGATCTTGTCTTGACGTATGCTTGAAGGATCTCCAATTATAAGATCGGCAGTGTGAGTATCTAGCCACGATCTACGATGTTTTAACTCTTCATCTGAAATTTGTTCAACACAGATAGTAGGTGAGTTAGGCATTTCAGTTGTACTATTCTGAGATTGAAGAACTTCAGTGATAAGAGTATGATCTACCGAGTCACCGAGGTTCGGGGGCATTCGGCTCGGGAACATTACTAGATGTTCCCCACGAGTTGTTATTCTCGGTAGTGGTCTCGATTACCTCTACGGTTTCCTCATCGACCTGAGTTACCTGTGATTGATTCTGTTCGGGAGAATCAATCTGCTCAGCTACTTGCTCAGCTGGTTGAGATTCAGTATATTTGTCTTTAGTTTCTTCGTCTGAATCATCATCCCAACATAGTTGGATCTTTTCAGATTTGTCTTTTAAGCTTAGATCCCGTAGCCGCTTCGATGTCCTCGGATTCGGAATTTGAGTTATTGCTCCTGTCTTCGCAGCAAACTCGTTAAAAACAACATGAGGGCTTTCCTCCACGCAAAGAGTCCGATAGTTGAATACTACGAAAGCTTTTCGACCCGAGAGTATCCTAAGAATACTCCCTGATCTGACTTGCTATCAAAAGTCTTTAGCTAATCTTTCCCATTATTGTGGATAAAGCATGAACAACCAAAGATATGGAAATAAGATAGAGAAGGCTTCCTGCCGTTCCATAGTTCATATGGTGTTCTCTTATCTTGCTTTGTCGGTAAAGATCGGTTACGAGTGTAGCATGCGTATCGGTAGCTTACGCCGCGAATTTGGTTGGGAGTCCCGAGTCTGCGAGTAGAGTCCTAGCTGCCTCTTTTAGAGTTCCGTTCTTTCGTTCAAGCAATTCCATTCTGGCCGAGGTGTGCGTGCAATGAAGTCTCGTGCTCTATTCCTTCGCTGCGGAACTCCTCTACCATGGAATTGAGGAACTTAGTTCCTCTGTCTCGAACGTAGTTTTCGATCTTGGTGTTCTTCTCGACACCGAGCTTTTTCGAAGCGTTGGTAACTCTGTTTTGACGTCGGACTTGTTGGCAATGAATATGACCCGTGTGTAGCGCGAGTAGTCATCAATGACCACTAATGCATATTTTTACGCCTACGATCGTCACTGGGAGAGGCTGGACCGAACAAATCCATATGTAGCGGTGAAGGATTCCATTAGTGGAAGGAGATGGAACAGTGGATTTTCATTCTTTGTTTGCTTTCCCTTCGGGACATGCTTCACCTTTGAGTGTCTTTCTTTGAATACTTCATTCGGCAGTCCCCTTGCTTAGAGTGTTTCTTGCTAGCTTGTTGAGCGTCTTAAAGTTGAGATGACTGAGCCTTCTATGCCATAGTCACCCCCGTTCGTTTTCATTCTTCGCCAAGCAAACAAGCTTCGAGTTCGTTGAGTTCCGATCGGCCACGTATATGTTCTTTTTGCGCGAACCCGATAACATTGTTTTCCCTGTAGATTTATCAATAACATCACGAAACCCCGGCGTAAAAAATCACTCTATTTGAGTTATCACAAAATTGACTAACGAGAGAGAAGATTATCTTGAAGTCCTTCAACATATGATACTCTTGGAACTTTGGCGCTTCCTATCTTTGAGTGTGCCGTATCCTCTCGTGTAGCCTTTGACATTATCTCCAAACTCGATTCGGGTCCTTCTTCGGTGATATAATTCTTGATAGACTCCTTTGGTATGTCGTGTGTCTTGAGCATCCTCGTCCACATACCATGGGTCTTTACGCACCCGCAAAACATAATTATATTCGAGTACCCTTTATTTTTGATTTTGGGTCCTTAGATGTTAGTTTTAGTAACCCAAATCTGCCTAACAACCCCGGTGGTTTCGAGGCATTTTCTTTCCTCCTGAGTCAACATATCGACCACCTGGGACCGGTCGCGCTGACTTCGAGGCTTCCGAGGTTCGGGAGTCCCGATCTTCCGAGTTGGTGGATCGCCGACCTTAGCCTTCTGTGTGGCTTTCTTTTTCTTCGACCTTTGGAGCCTCTTCGACTATAGGTTCATAATAGTATGACCCATACCGAGTTGGATGTGTCGGCTTTGGAGGTCCATCTTGATCCGCCAATTTTGATTTCTTTGGTTCCCCCCTTGATCGAACCCGGGGTTTCTTGGCACCGATCTTCTTGTCGGAATGCCGATGTGTGGGATGAGGTGCTTTCATCTTCTCGTTTGTTCTTTGCTAGGGGGTTCATTATATTTGCGTTCATAGTCTCCCCCTTGAACAAACCTATCGCAAGCCGTACTTCGAGTGTCTTGGGGGCGGATGAGGAAGCTCCCCGGCTGAATCCAAGTCCTTCCTTGCGGTGCTTTGGCTTATTGCTTGCTAGCATAGCTTCTAATTTCTTCTCAGCACCCGTATACCTCTCGGTCATCGGGCTCCTCCGGGACATCATCACTCTTCTTCGGTGTGTCGTGCTCGGCCTCGAAGTCCCGACATTTCTTGCTTGACGGACTCGGTTCAGTATCTTTTCGAGTGAAGTCGTCATTGGTCAAAATCCGATCCGATCTTGATGCCGAGACTCGCCATCGAGAGAGTTTATCTCCTCCCACGAGTCTCAACACAAGTCCTTCGGCCTCGGTAGCAACCCGACTCTCCCGAGAAAGTCTCCGATTCTCTACTTTCGGGGTATCCAACTCCCGAAGAGTCTTGCCGAGCTGAGACTCATCCGAATTTGTTCGTCGAACGAGTTCTTCGTATGCGGTCGCGACGTCCAAATTCTCATCCGCACTCTGAAATAGTGTCGTGTGTGCGGTGTGAAGAGGAGTTAAGTGGTTCATGAGAATTTACCTCATCCTCTTCGCCTGCAATCATGCACTTTTCAGCTGATTCTTCAGCTTCAAGCTCTAAGGCCATGAAAGCTGCATCATCATCCGATGAATCCATAAAGGAGTCGACCTCTTCTGAGTCGTCTGAGATTTCGCAAGCTATGTAGGATTGTCTTTTCTGGGCGAATTTCTCTCTCCTTGCCTTACGTCTTTGCGCGTTCAAGGCACTCGAGCTCGGGACAATCATATGCGATAATGTCCCGGCTTCTTGCGGTTGTAACAAGCGATGACTCTTTCTTCTTTGCTTTCGCTATTCTTTGATGGTTCTGAGTCATCTTTCTTTCTGCATTCAGAAGATTGTGAGTCATGAGTGTGTTTCGACATATAATTTGACTTACCTTTCGTTTCCCGATAGGCTTTAGTCACTTTTCTGCGTCGCTCCTTCTCCTTCGATACTTTACGGCGAGCGCATACTTCGAGCGAGACTTCCTTCTTGTAGATCATTGAGTGAAGGTTCGGTCTTACTCGTCGTTTTGCTCGTTCTTTGGAGATCTTTGTCTTGTGATGCTTTGAAAGCATGGTCGATTTTGTGTCGGCTTGACTCTGCTTTCTTTGAGGTCCGTCGAACTCAAACTCCTCCGCCTGTAATTCGAAAAGATATGGTCGGGAGACACAAGATCTAAGTCGGAATGTCGCAATAGAGTGGCAAAAGGTGTCCAGGTGTCCATCCGGCGGTGCCCTCGGAATCTTCGGATTCATCTCTCGGTTCTTCGAATGTCTTTCCCGACCCATTGATAGAGTTCATCGATTGGTAAATCGACGTTCGAATCTTCGATTTTGTCACGGGCATGAGAGACAAGCTTTCCGGCTTTTGGAGTTCCGGCGCTAGTTTATTCGCTCTAATCTTTCGAGTCCCTCGACTCGGTAGCGGCTAGAGCGTCCCGAGTTCTTTTTGCGGTCTTGCATTCCCGAACCCTACCAAGATAAGAATCACTAAGGGTGGTCGGTATAGCGTTTACGGCAACACGGTCTAAGTTGTGAAGCTTCTTCTCCTCGGGAGTGAAGAGACTTGTCTTTGGGAATCTTCTTCCCGGTCACCATTCCTCCTCCTTGAGCTTGGTCACGAGTTACGACACTATCGATCATGGGAACGATAGGTCCATCTTCAAGCACTTCGATCATCATCGTCATGGAGGGATGTCGGATGTGCTTCCATTCGACTCGCCATACTCCATAATTCTCCACCGAGAACATGAGTACCATCCTTATACCCGACATATCGGCCATGAAGAATATAGATATGAATGTAGAGTGATATGCGGTGAAAACGTTTTCCCTGGATCCGTTCGAATAGACCGGTCTCAAAGATAACAAGAGTCAAAGAACTTCGGCTACGATACCAATTGTTGGTCCCGAGTGTACGGTCAGGTGTAGAGGGGGGGGGGTGAATACACCGATTCGATTTCTCAACTCCGAACTCGAGCAGTCCTATTCGGGATGGTGTCGGATCAAGCTAGATTCAGCGAGACTGCATAACTGTTACGAATCGAGTTAAAGGATAAGAATCTTGACTCGGTGAGATCTCGCTAACCGCCCAGGTCGAATTCGGTATCTACGGTAAGAGTTCGGTGCGCGGAATAGTGTAGCCCAAATCGTTTTTGTGAGAAAACGTTTTAAGTCTCGGTTCAGTAGATTTAAAAGTTCGGTATCTTTGAGACAGTTGATTGATTTTAAATATGATGTTCGGTATGAATAGTAAAATCAATGCGGCGATTAAGAAAGCAAGAAGAGACACGGGATTTTTAAAGTGGTTCGGATATCGCTCAAATCCTACGTCCACTGTCCCGAATGATCGGGAGGCTATTTATTATCCTGAGTTAGTCTCGTCGGCTTCACATTGGGCAAAGCCGCGTCTTGGTTTTTATACTGATCCAAGTCTCAGTTTACAACACTATCAAACTTAAAGTGTTTGACAAACTTCTCTGAGTGTTTGACAAACTTCTCCAACAGTGAAGGAGTCCTTATACAATAAGGATTGGGTTCAAATGTGAACTCCTTCGTCTAAGCTATAGATAAGAACGGTTGAGCTTAGGGTTAGAGGGATAGGGAATATGAGAGAGTAGCTTCTAGATCGACGAACATCTGAAGGTAAGCTATAAGTTCGTGTAACGTCGATTGGATACTAGAGGCTTTATATGTTGGTTTAGCTTGATTCCCTATGAGCTAGAATGTAGTCTTTCGCCGGAGATTGTTCTTCGAGTTCTTGCTAAGACTTTGTTATTTGGAATTCGCTCTTTTTCGCGCTCTCTCTAGTTCTTGGTTTCTTGAGTGTTTCAAATCTTGAATGATCCCTCTATTTATAGAGCAGAGATTGAAAATAGATCCGTTGGAGACGATCTTCTTCTCTCTCTCTCTTTTTGGTAGCAAACGGCTCTTTTGGTGTAGGTATACAGTGTACTTTCCCACCTTTTTAGGTAAAAGGTTGATCTGCAGCTTTAGCGGTGAGAAGACACGTGTATGCTTGTCATTCGTTGAGGTGGATGGAGTGGTTGAGACAACACAAACTTCGAGACAGAAGGCCGACTTCTCTCTTCCTCGTATATGACAATGCCGATTGTCTTTCAAAAGATTCGACGATCCCGAAGACTATCGCCGTTCTTGAGTCGACCTTGTATTCGATAGATAGGCTGCCGAGATAAGTCTATCGATGATCGGCTTCGAGTCCAGTGAACTACTCCCTGCGAGTTCGGTCTAACCGACTCTCTCGATATCTTGCTCCCGCGAGTCCAAGTATCATTGAGTCTTACTCTTGGTGCCGAGGCAAATAAGCTACCGGCGCCTTGACCAGAGCAGAGTGTCTACCGAGTCCGAAACCTCGGAGACAAAACAGATACAGGGGAGTGGTTCATCATTCAGATAGGGTTTTGGGATCTTCAAATCTTCAGACAAGTACAGAGCACAAGGCTACTGAGCTTAAGATCAGTGTCTAAGACCGAATCATTTCCCACTCAGTGAAACAGTGCTGAGGATGGAATCATCACCCAACAGGGAGTATATTCTTGATGAAAAGGGCACTCTTGACTGATAACATGAGCTGTTAAATGATTTCCTTCCTTTTAACCTGTCTAGAAATCTAAAGTTCTCCTTAAGCAGAGGAAGCAGTTAAACTTCTCATTTTTTGGGTCCAAAGAGGCCGTACTGTACTACCTAAGTTCCCATAACTAGAATAATGTAGTCTCATGATTTTCCACAAAAATCAATTCATGTATTAAATGCCTGATGGAGTTCCCTCCTTTCTAGGCCTTGTATGGGTGAGAATCCAATGCTTTATGTCTGTGTTTCTACATATCTTCTTTGTCAATTAAGTTAACCATTCTGGAAAAAAAAAATTGTGTTTAAAACTCAACCTGGTGAAAATTGAGTAATTTTTTAAGTGCTTATAAATTGCCATGACTTTAAACCATCAAAACCTTTGTTTTGCTCACAGTACTATCATACTGATCTGGGATTAGTATCTTTGCCTTGTATAGTCACAATCTTTGTCTAGAAGTTCTAGTGTTCAAATCATAATGATGATGTGAGGCATCTGGACAAATCTTCCAACCTATGTTCATTTTGCAAAACTTTTGCTCTTTTTGGTTAATAGGCATTGAGATGAGAACCAACCTTTTGTTAGTTGAGAAATAAATATGCACCCCTATATTACCGATCTTGATGTTGCAGCATAAAAGAATGTCCTTTAACATTTTATGGTGGAAAAAGTCTTTCATGTAATTATATTTGAGCATCTTCGTTTGTAATCCTCAACTTTCGTTTCTGGACCAATATATTTGATTCAGTTTTTGTTTAGCAATAAAAATGACTGGAGTCTCTGCTGTTTATGCCATTAATATTTTCTCTTTAATCCATCATTTGTCATGCAGGTTTGTCATCATCATTACGGAAATGCAACAATTGGCCCTCCAGATCTGTATTCAGAAGTTAAGTGCAGCATATGTCAGGGCATAGCAGATGAAAGCTTTCTACTCTTATGTGATCTTTGTGACTCTGCTGCTCATACTTACTGTGTTGGCCTAGATCATACTGTTCCAGAAGGTGATTGGTTTTGTCACGATTGTGCGCTTCTGAGGGATGAACACTTG
The DNA here is from genome assembly GCA_028984105.1 of Lavandula angustifolia. NCBI lineage: Eukaryota > Viridiplantae > Streptophyta > Magnoliopsida > Lamiales > Lamiaceae > Lavandula > Lavandula angustifolia. The sequence continues at coordinate 36,098,384 of CM054802.1, read as the reverse complement.
AAGAGTGAATCAAATATTGATTCTGATGTTCAAGTGAGTTCTCCGTGTGCCTACACAGTATCAACAAATGACCACATTTCTATTTCTGATGTCGTACAAGAATCTCGTGGGCATGCTGTCCGGAGAACTGGCAGTGCCTCATCAGATCCATATTACTTACCACTTTCTACTACTACTGATGAAGTTGTTCGGATCAATGATATTCAGCGTTTAAGTTCAACAAGCCTAGAAACTGTTGTGCAGTTCTCACCAAAGCCAAATACCAGAACTCTACGACATTGCCGCAACCTTCATGATCGCATACGTGTCTTACGTAAAAACTGGAATGGCTTCCGAAATGGTGCTTTGCGTTTCTCTACTAGTCCAGGTGAAGGTAACATTTCCCAGAAATCTGTGACCGTCAGAAGTGGAGAGTATTCAGTATCTTGCTCGAATCAGAAATCAACAGTTGAATGCAGTTCTTCTGATATAAAGAATGACACTAGAGACCATGAGGTACAAAAAGCATGGGAGATGTTTGATAAAGCAAAGTCAGTCATGCAAAATCATGCACAGTCCAATACTGTACGTCCAGCCTCAAAATGCCTTGTAAGAAAACTCAACCCCATGAGAAGTGAAGATTATGAGAGTAATGGGCAAGTATCACTAGATAGCCAACAAAATGGAGCACGGAATGTTGGAAGTATGGGAGCAGTAGTTAACCGTTACCGTTCTTTTGAAAAGGATTGCAATGAACAACCATCCTCATCGTCTGGGAAAGGTACGTTGAAGTTGCATGTGGCTAAGGATGTTACTTCTTTCCGTGTGGCTCCAGTAGTTGGCCATTCGCCAGCACACAAAGCGTTGAGATCTTCTGATGAGACTATCTCACATCTGCTCAATGGCGATGCAAGAAGCATGAAAGTACAAGCTAAAGAAACATTAAAAAGACCAATTGTTTCAAATGTTGACCAGGTCAACCATGTGTCTTCCTCCCATAGCAAGGTAAAACATACCAAAGAGAAGAGGAAGTCGGAGAAAATTAATGTTGACAGCCGGCAATGTAACGATGCCAAAAGTGAGATTCAGTCCCTCGTAAAGCTCAACTTAAAACTTCAAACTAAGGATGAGAAATTAGGTATGTCAACATATGTGTTTCACACTATTTAAGTTCACCAAATGCCCTCATAATTATACAACAATTTCAGTTTCGTATGCCTGTGGTAGCTTTTGTAACATGCTACTCAAAATTCTCTTGAGCACAAGTTGTCTTGAAAGTTTTCATACAACAGAATTATGATTTTTCTCTGTGATTGCAATGTGGTTGAAGAAATATTGGGATACTAAAATCTAAGATGGTTGGGTATTACCCTGTGTTATCAACTGACCGTCTGTGTTCTCAACAGAAGTGGATGCATTTAAAGAAGTCGCACGAGTTGCCACACACTCAATTTTAGCTGCATGTGGTTTGGAGCAACGACGGCCTGGTTTCCCGTCGATTCCAGGTACTAAATGTTCCCATCTCAATGACGTTAGGCAGCACCAGAAATGTAGTTTCATGCCTTGTTGCCGAGAATGTTTTTACGTATTTGTGAAGGGTGTTGTCGATAGTGTTTTGTTGCAGAAGACGACGACTTAGAAAATATATGATGATATCTTGAAGCTTGTGATTATGAGTTATTTGTAAGATGTGCCTGTTGGGAATAAGGGAAATGGCCTAATTATTATTTTTTTCAATACTAGAAATACTACTTTTTTAAGTTGTACAATTTTACTATTCGGGTAGGAGAATTATCTTATGGAGTGAGAGGGAGAGTGTGTGATAAAATGTTTTTAGGTGAAATTCTTGAATTGTTTCAAGTCAATTTGCTTTTTGTTGTTGTTGGGTCATATGGGCTTCCACGGATATTCATCAAAAGATGGGCCCAAATATGAATTGGGATGTCATCTTGCCTTGTAGCGATGTCATTATGTGTGAGTCTGGTGCAGTTAGCAAAATCTACTATAAATAGTGACGACTGATTTTTCTTATATAGGCCCACGAGCATATTGGGCCCAAATAGATTATTAATAAGGTAAAATTATCACCTTATCAAGGTTGACTTAACCACCTTCTCAAAAACTTAAAACAAATAGAAAAATGTATTAAATTGTCTTAATTTGCTTCCTCTCATCTCAAAATCTTCCTTCTTGTGCAACAATAAAGCCATGAACATTTTCTATCTATTTTAGATCGAGTCCAAAAGGTAAATTTAGTTATGCTTCGAAATTACATTTCATAATTAGAAATAACTAAAGATTGTGGTGTTAATTTAATGTAATATTTTATGATTTTATTTGGACATTTAGTATAATATTTTATAATCCTTAATAATGAGGGGGGGGAGCATTCATAGCTTTAATGTATCTCGAAATGTTACGCTAAATTTGAAGTCTTAGATGATATGCAAAGTGGGGCCAAACATAGTGGTGAAAAACTATAGTAGGATGGAGCATATGTCACAATAAGAGTAGGCCACGTGCCTCCTCTAAGCACCAACCAAAGCGCATGACATGGAGCACGTGCATTTACTGCCATGTCATCCTCAGAACAATTTTATACTCCCTCCGTCCCGCCCGACTTGACTTAATAAGTTTGGGCACGGTTATTAATAATAGTGGGTAGTTGTGTGTAAAGTGGTATAAAGTGGTGGGATCCATTAGAATTTATTAGAGTATTATTTTAGTTAGTGGCCAAGTCAAGTGGAACAATGAAAAAGAGGAAAGAAGCCAAATCGGGTGGGATGGAGGGAGTATTATATATCAATAATATTGGTATAGCTTTGAGAACGACAGATCAGTTGAGAGAGGACTGCACAGCAAGGGATCTTCTATCCCATTGTGTGTCCCACTACATGTCCCATTTTTAAAGTTGACTAGTAACTCCGTACGGAGTTACTTCAATGGGACATGTAGTGGGACATAGAGTGGGATAGAAGATCCGAACTTGGACTGCACATGCCCCTAGGGGTGTACAAAAAAACCTCAGAACCGCCCACCCACATGCACCCGCCCGTAACCGCCCGCAACCGCGCAATTTAAATTTTTATGTGCGTATTAACGGTTTAAATTTTTACAACCCGCAAAGTATTGGGTGGGTTGCGGATTTGAATTAGAGAACCTGCATTTAAACCGCCCACCCGCATATTTATTTTAATTACAATAATATCATATTTATATAATTATATTAACACTTTTAATCTAAAAACTGAATTTTATTAATTAGTTCACTATACCAAATTAACAGTATTAAAATAGTAATAACTAAGTTATACGAAAAAAGTTGAGCTGCAGTAAGTGACTACGTGTATCAATATTACTTCCAAAGCCATTTACTTGTGTATTTTGATTATTGAGTCACTTAAATTGTGTAGTAAGTTGCAGAACTTGTCGTAGATGATGAATATTTTGAAAATACTTTTAGAATATCATTTATTGCTTTTGATAATTGTTTAACCTGTGTAGGAAATATTTATTTTTTTTAAACTTATCAACCCGCTAAACCGCCCGATAAACCGTCCGCAACCGTTCAACCAGCCAACATGCGGTTTTCTATTTATATTTGACAGTTGCGGTTGAATAATTTTATAAACTGCAAGCATTTGGGTGGTTTGCGATTCCGTTTGTCACCCGCCCAAAACCGCCCATGTACACTCCTACATGCCCCCCTCCCTCTCCCTCTCCCTCTCCCTCTCTCTCTCTCTCTCCCTCTCCCTCTCCCTCTCCCTCTCTTTCTCTCTCTCTCTCTCTCACACACACATAGTATAACTATGCATTCTCTCTCTCTCTCACACACACATAGTATAACTATGCATCCATCACATCACATTCTTATAAAAAATTGCTCCACATAATCATCCTCTTACATCTGTAAAAACAAAAATATTTAAATTGTGGATATTTTTATTTGTAAAATTATACAACTCTACCCAATTTGACTATTACAACTACAAAACTATCAATCCCCTTAAAAACTATCTAGCAAATACCCAATTTGTCTAAAATACCCTCACTTTTTCAAATTTTTCACATGTGATAGGACCGTGTCGATCACATGGTCCTATCACATGTGATAGGGCCGTGCCGATCACATATGATAGGGCCGTGCCGATCGATTGGACCATAAAAATGTTAGTATTAATTGTTGGATCACAAAACATGATAGGACCGTGCCGATCGATAGGACCATGTGATCGGCACGGCCCTATCACATGTGATAGGACCGTGCCGATCGGCACTAATGCTCAAATTTGACTTTATTGAAAAAGCAGAGTGTAATTAAATAAAAGAATTGTGTATAAATGTGATTGACTTTATCCATTTGGGTATATAGCCGCCGGATTCTTTTTTATTTTTTGTCAAATTGAAAGAGTTTAGATGGCCTTGTAGGTAGAAAGTGTGGTTGGTGTAATATTTATCTTTTTAATGTCTCGGAAATTCACGGACGCCGTTTAAAAGGTTCTAGATAAATTTTATTTTATATAATACCTGTGAATCATATGAAATATATAAATTATAATTCAATTAATTAGAACGATATACTAACAAGCTTGATTTAGAGACATTTCTTCTCTTATTTTTTGATGGAAGCCATATTTTGTTCTTATAAAAGGATAAGAATATTATTATATCCGTTCCATTTATAATTGTCTCATTTTTTATTCGGATTTTTCCATTTATTTTGTCTTTTTTTTACATAACAAATTTTTACTTTTAAATTCAAAAATTAAAATAATGGGACCACACTTTTACAATCAAACTCACTTTATCTTAAAAATTGCGTCGAAAAGAAGCGAATCAAGCTCAATAATGCAAAAGGAATACTAATTTATTAAATTTACCCAATATCAAGAAAATTTATTGAAAAGTAAAAGAAGATCAAAGCATAAAATGTGAAATAAAGTAATTTTGTTGAATAGCGAATAAGAATGTCTTCATTTGGAATAGATATTCGAATAATAAAATAAAGGAAAGAAAGCAAAAGGCAAAGATGGGCCACTAATATTTTAAATCTTGAGCAGCACGTGAGTCCGTCACGAGAATGAGAGCGACGCACCGCCTGTAGCCTTTCACTCACGTGCTCATACCCACACCTCCCACCTATACCCTACAACTCTACTCCTCTAATCATCTTTGTGCTTTTATGTAAGTGTATTATTTGTGTTGGTTAAGCCCGTCCCATTCCATTATAAGATAGTAATACATAGTTACATACTACTCCCTCTCTGTTCCACTCCATTAATCCACTTTCTTTTCGTCACGGAGATTAAGAAAGTTGTTTGTTGTGTGTAATGTAGTATAAAGTAGTGGGGTCCACTACAATATATAAGAGTGTTATTTTAAGTTAAGAAAGGAAAGTGGACTAATGGAGTGGAACAGCCCAAAAAGGAAAACTGAACTAATGGAGTGGAACGGAGGGAGTACTATTGATTATTCCTTCTGTCCCACTTCAATTGTTCAATTTTTTTTCGGCATAAAAAATAAAAAAATTAGTGGTTGTGTGTAGATGAGTAATAAAATGGTAGGACCTACTAATTTATATAAGAGTATTAGTTTACTAAAAATGGAAAATTGACAATTGAAACGTGACAACCCGAAAAAGTATACTAGACAATTGGAGTGGGACAGAGGGAGTATTATAATTTATTATTATTATTATTAAGTAGAGGGACAGGGGAGGGGTTTGAGTCCATATCTTATAGCGAAATTTAAAATTAATAGTTTTAACAGTGCTAATATAAGTAATTTCAAAATGGCGAAATGCTAACTTATATAAAAACGTAAGTAAAATTTGTTGATTTTCAAAATTTAGATGGTGCGGTGGCTCCCATACTCATTCTTTTGATCCAACTATGCCCATGGAGGTAAGGTGGATCCAATGGTTGATGGGAATGGGATGCTCGACCCCTCTGTTAGTTTTTCCAAAATTGCAAAATACATCCTTTTAAAATTATAGATTCTGCCTTTGTATTTCTTAAATTCGTAAAATCCCAACTCTCCACCCTAACTTTCGCAAAATTTAATTCCAATAGCACAACTTGAATTACTACTATCAAAGATTGCATCCTATTGAGTTCATAAATCCAATATAAATACTTAACTAATATCATAGGCTAAAATGATTTATGAGGTTTTAGACAAACCTAAAAAGTTAAATTACTCATGGTATGGCGGTAGGCTTATGCGTCTAATAATTGATAAGAAATTCCTATACTATTATTAATTTGCACATGTAATAAGAAATTAGTATTTGGGTTCGATCTCATCAAAATGTACCAAATAAATATTTCATTAAAGAAAAAAAAAACTCATGTATAAAAAGAATATAATACCATCAATAAACAATTTATTTTAAACGAAAATGAATACCATCGAAGTCAAAACTAGCTAACTACATAACCAAATCAAGCCGAAGAAAAAGAGATAAAAATGTATCCATAGCCCGATATGGGATTAGAAATATGTAGATGCTTGAGCTTCCATCATCCGTTTAAGAGTGGATTCAAAGTTTATAATTATAAAGTGCGTATTGTAATTTCAGAAGAATGTAAAAATAAAATTCCAACAAAGATATATACAAATTTGATGTTATGAGTTAAAAGTACAACTGGTCTTCTGTAGTTAAAATCGACTTCACTCAAATTTGTATCTTAAAATAGTATTTTTAATCCTCATGCCTACGAGATAAATATTTTGTGTAACATCTGATATATTTACAAGATGAAACGCTTATTTTTTACTACAAAGAATTTTGGGGTGGAAAATAGGTGCTGGAAGCCATAGTTTATAGTGAGAGAGAGAGGGGGGGGGCACCCACCGCACGCGAGCCGGCAAACAGTATGGCAGGGGATGGGCGCACGTGACCCGTTACCGGTTTCTCTTGTATCCACTCGCCTCACATGTCTTGCATTTTCTTTCATCCCACTACTATTTATCGATTCACTTGGATATTATAAGTGCCGCACTTTTTACCCACTTTCTCCAAAATTATAAATTCGAATTCAATCAAATATTTATCATTGATTTTTTATACATAATTAGTGTATCTAATTTATATAAATATTTAAAATCAATTTTCTTATTTGAAAAGACGAGTTCTCCTATTTTGAGTGATTCGTTTTTTCTATCATCTGGAATAAAACAATGTAACGGCAGAACTTGAGCAAGCAATATGCAAATACTGTCGATAAATAATTTATTTTTCCATACTTTCGACCAGTGAAAAAATAAATATAGAGTTGAATAATTACTGATAAATTATACTACTAATATTCAATTTGGTTTTAATGTAAATAAAATATTTTGGAATTCATGATATTGAAATTAGAAATTCGACCTTGACAAGGTGATGACTTTACCTTATAAACTCATGAAAATTAGTTTTAGGGAGTTTTGATGCATTTATTTATTCAGATTATTAATTAAATATCGAGTTATTTAGTTCGATATTTTATCCGAATACGAAACCATCTTGACTGCCTTGTTGGTAACCTTCTCCATGCTCAATGAATTATAAATCACACTATACCCGCTTGTCCTATACAAATCCTCGTCAACTATAACGATGACATTTTACCTAATTCATTTGAAAATATTTTAAATAAATTAGTGGTATTGTGTGAAAATATTCCATGTGAATTAAGAATATATTTTTTAGTCAATATAATTAAAATTACCTCGTTTGTCCCATTTAGTATTAAATGTAGAAAACACCCTCTAGCACAAAAGGAGTATCTTAGGTGTCCCACTATAATAAGTTTGGTAATCTTTCAATTTGAAAATTTAATGGTTACAGGTTACTCATAAATAATATTTTCTTTTTTTATTTACTTAAAAAAAAGATCTGTGAGTTAATTTGTAAGTATTTATAATATTTGAGGTTCCTATATCCTATTATTATTATTATGTTGTGAAAACTTGCTTATATATGTTTTTTTTAAAGGAATCATAAATTACTGATAAGGAAAAAAAAGAATTTCCAACTAAGGATTAATAACGAACTTATAAGTTAGGGAACTTAGAACAGATTTTGACTTTGCACGAAACTTTTAATATGCTGACTTAATTACACAATCTCTCAATTTATTAAAGTTTTACATTGAAAAACTATTTTGATTTGATTATTAAAAAACGATGTCGTTTTAATCTAAAGGTCACATCAATTATATAAGGAATAAATAATACTCTATTCTTATTATAGAAAGTGTTTTGTTTTATTTTTTGAGCTGTCACATAGAAAGTATTCTGTTTCTAAAAAATCAAACAATATGTGGACCAAATTTAACAATCCAAAAGTCAAACAACACACCAAACAATACAAATTTCTTAATCTCTATGCCCTTTCATGGGACGGAAGGAGTATATAAAGATATTTTGATCCAAATTTTTATCGGTATATAAATGCTAATAAATTAAAAAGATCGCATGCATATGTAAAGAGTGTTTTGAAAATCTTGTAGAAAAATCAAAATTTAAATTTTATAAATTCAAATGAACTTTGTTCTCCCACAATTATACTTCATTCTATACCACTTCTATAAAATATTTAATATGTGAAATATACTTTACTTAAATAATAAAATCAAAAATTAATTATAATGAACAACATATACCACGTGCCAGCATCTTGTGAAGAAGTATAACGCGTAGCACACAAGTATATGTGATATCATTTCACTTTCATTCTTCCGTACAAAAGTATACAATAATAAACCTGTGGGGCCACTGAAATGGGGAAATGGCTTTAGTACCCCTGGTAGGACAAACGGAGAAGTTGCTTTAGACTTAAAAAAATGCGTATAAAACGGGTTGGGGCCCACTACGTTACGCCATTAGTTGGCCACGTGATCGGGGAGGCGGGACGTGGTAGGCAGACAATTTCTTTTTTTATCACGTGACTTACCCGCTTTTCACGGGATAGCTGCCGCGTGTCAAGTTATTCTCCCGTAGGTAATTAAAAAGTTAATTAAGATATATAAATATTACTTATCTAACACAAGAAGATAATGATTGTTAACTGATCCCTAAGCTGATACGATACCTTAGCTGCATTAAAAGAGAATGTCCATGTTTTAGGGGAACTAACTTATTTTATTTTCATTTTTAAATCGCAACCTTGCTTTCATTAATTTCATTTTTATTAATGGTTTAGTATTTGTTTTTGTATAATGTTCTGTAAAATAATTTGATTTATCAAGATCCCCATCTACTTCGAACTTATGATTTTGACTGCACAATAATTCACATTATTAGTAACAATTCTATTTGTTTAGTTGAAAGGTGGAATGTCTCTCATTCGGATTACAACTATTTTTGTGAAATTATTGATTTAAATATAAAAAAATATTTTATTTTCAGGCTACAACCCTAGCCCATCCATATTTGTACTTCTAAAAGCTTGCAAGTTGTTTTTTTTTTAATTTTGTTATTAAATCATTCACGGCTACTATCTTAAATATGACCGAATTAAATTTAGCTCATGTATTAGTTGTTTTATATTGAACTCTAGATATAATAAATTCAACTCAAGAAAGTAATTTATTTGCATGATATAATGAATTTCAATTTTGATTACTCATTTACTATAACTTATTTTTAAAGCATAGTAATATGTTGATTAGTTTTATCCTCCCATTGATGTAGACAATCAGAGCAAACTAGCAAGAAACAAAAATCAGACAACGAGACAATGGCTTGCTTTCATATAATTTATTACACACAAAAAACAACCACAATAATTGCATGCCTAGTATACATACCTCCACCGGTTGGTAACGGGAACAATTCTAAAGTTTTATCCAACTTCTTTTAATTTCTTTTATGACTAAAAGAAAATCACGGCCGTTATTTAATACTATAACATTAAATCAAACTCCTTTTTTACAACAGCCTCCAAATTACTTACTACTATGAAATGATTTTTTCATAAGACTTGTGTCACAATGGTAGGGGAACTTTTGGAATAACCTACCTAGTATCTTAATTGTCCTTTAAATTATTAGCCATTCTCATTAAAGAAAAAAGGAAATAACTAGCCTTTTATTTCAACCTGAACTAGCCTTCCCAAATTGATAGTTCAATTATACATAAGTTCTCAAGTAGAAATAAATTTCAATAAATCTCATTTAGTAACCAGGGCTTAATTGTACTTAAATTTAAGATTCATTGTTTGTAGGCTTGCTATAGAGTACAGGAATAATTATCAAAGAATAATATTTTTAATAGCTAACATTGTGTATTAAATCTAACTCTAGATACTCATCCACTGAATTCGTACCCTTCTTTAATTAGTGGTGGATACAGGGGACTTATGGCCCAAATCATGCGCAATTTCGATTTTTTATCAGTAATAATAATAATAATAATCAAATAATAATAATAATAATAATAATAATAATAATAATAATAATAATAATAATAATAATACCTCTTTTACTTGTTAGAATTTCAGATTTGACCCCAAACTTACGGAATCTAGAGATAAACTTTTAACACGTCTTATAATTACAAAGTCCAATTAATGTAATAATTTTAGATGAAAAGGATTGTATATAATATTAGATATATAGTATATAGTATATATAATATATTAAATTTAGATATTGGAATAACAAGCTGTGGAATAAGCCATGTTCTAGCAAACTTTGATTCTACGAAAGTGTATTAATCTTTGATGCCAGGCTGTTTGGGGCGCTAACCCTTCTCCCCTAATGCATATAACATTTATTTAATGTGAAAGCTTAGCTTCATTGTCGGACATGAACAACCATTTCTCCACCATGCTTTTTTCCTCCAATTGCCGAATTATTGCCCCTAGAAGATTCCGTAATAACGACCGCAGATCACCTCATCATACGTATTAGAAAAAGAATTTTATCACGTAGATAAAAAATACATTTAATCAGGAGTAGAAAGAACTCGATAGTCATGAGCTGATCCAGGACACTTTTCAAATTGTACACAATTGGTTTTCTTAGAAACTACTATTTCGTCATTATCTCCTGAAATCACAAATGTGTACGTATTAATTTGATTATGGATACGCCCTTGTGGCAGTTCAGTTGTAAAATATTTATTCAGCCCACCATAAATGACTCATTACTCTTCGGAATGTATATTAAATAAATCATTTTTTATGTAAAATTGTAAATTGTTACGGTTCACTAAATTAAATTGTACAGTTTTAGTTCGAATGATTAAAAAAAAATGAGGCACATTCGTTGAGATGGATAGAGTAACTAATTAAATTTATGAAAACTAGAAATGGGAAGCCTAGTATAATTCGGAGAAATGTCTTTATGTCTGTCTCTAGTGTACACAAATCACCAATGCTTGTATATATATTTATTTACATATAAATATAAATAAAGAAGAGAGAGAAGAAAGAGAGCACGTGGGTTAGGGAGGCCCCGCGTTTCCCGGTGCAGCAGAAAGGGCAAGGCAACTTACAGAGAAAAGGGCTGCAGGCACGTGACTTTTCTTCCTTTACCGCCAACATACCTACATCCTCTGCCTCTCTCTCTTCAAAAATACTCTATCCGTCCCATTATTAATGTCTCTATTTCTTTTTTTGGTTGTTCCATTATTTATGTCCCATATCAAATAAGGAAATAAATAAGTGGACCACAATCAATCTAAAAGCAAGTGGACCCCACCCTTTATACTTTTACACCACAATTTTACACCTTTACCTCCACTATCTTAATTATCGTGCACATTTACACAAAATTCGAACATGTAATATTCAATAATAAAAAAAAAATCACCAACTCGTCTACATTTAACTGGTATGTCTGGTATTTTAGAGTTTTAATTTATAATAATCTCTATAGTGAGAATATATTATTTTTGTGTAAATCTAAAAGACAATATGCTAAAGAAGCTGATAATAAGTTTTAATTAAGTGAGAAGACAAAATCAATCGTACACGCAGAAAAAGAATTTAAATTTTACAGAATTTAATTAATACTATAAACATAGTGATGTCTTCTTAATTCTTGAACTATGGTCCGAGAAGTATGGATAACTCTTGAACAGTTACAGACAGGAGAAGGCATTAAAGAACATAATTAGGGACAAAAATGAGGAGAGAGAAAATAGGATAAATTTGTGAATGGGGATCGGTGCAGTAATGATATTAGTTTTTTGGGTGATTAATGATAATGAATTAGTAACTATTAATAAAGAGGTCAACGAGTTAACTGTGTTTAAGTCAGATTGTAAGTAATGGCAGTAGAAGTAACAGCAGAGTTATGGTGAGTCACGTGACGCCCTCATATCCAACCACACACTTACAGTGCGGCAGTTTTAAGGTCGAGTTACGACGAGAGTGACTCAGCCTTACGTTGTCCTCGCATGCCCACTTGCACGTGCACAACCACTTTATTCTATATAAATTTTCTTTTTTCCTATAACGTAGATAAATATGTGTACTCTATTTAAATGTAACCCTTAGGCTGAAATCATATTCCTTTCAGGACTTTATCGTTTAAATCTTCTGTGTATTTGCCGATAATTACCTAGTTAAATGTCAGTACAAACTAATTTTATATCAATTTAAGTTTGGTTAAGAATATATATTTATTATATATTTGTCCATCATTAATTAGGCTCGAACTCCGACAAGATTGCTCTAGTAACTACAGAGTTAATCGGGATCACCAAAATCCCTTACAAACTCTATTCCCAATTAAATACTCCCTCCGTCCCGTTATTTGTGACTCAATTGATTTCGACACATGAATTAAAAGAATAGATGATAAAGTATGAGAGAGAAGATGAGTAAGATAATGAGAGAGTATGAGAGAAAAGATGCTAAAGTATGAGAGAGAATGTAATAAAATAGGAGAGAGAAGATGATAGAGCATGAGTAATTTTTTTACCAAATTAGGAAAGTGAGCACAAATAATGGGACATCCCTTTTGTGAAAGTGAGCCACAAATAGCGGGACGGAGGGTGTAATAAAATAAATCATTTCCGACCTGCCAAACGCCGTTTACACCGCCGCAACGTCGTTAACTAAACGCCGTTTCCCCCTCCCCCTTTCTCTCTCTTAATAAACCAACGCTTATTTGGAAATACGAAAACGAAATCAAAGCACCAAAGCCCCTCTTCCCCCACCCCACCTCCATTTTCTTGTCACATATATACATACATATACATACAACACCACCCCTCCCCCCACACGCACAAACATATGTGCATATACAATAAACAAGAAGAATGAGAAAGTTTTAGAGAGAGAAACACACCTTCTTCCCCCAAAACGCTCCGTTTCTCTTTTGGTTAGGGAATTGTGTTGATTCGAGCTGGCCTACCATCAATCCCGTGAAATTCACTGTTCGGATTACTTTTGAAGAATCTGAAGCTGGATTATGCGTTTCTCGTCTTGATTTTTCGTGATACAGGTGCGCATACATGAATCTTCAAGTTAAACGCCTTTTTCTGTGTTTATTCCGACTTTTTCGTCGTTTTCGTTAATGGTTTTCGAGTTGAATTGCGTAATTCAGTTGAATTATCTTGACTCTCAGATTTGATGAAGATGGTGGAAGTCGTGGCGGTGTTCGATATCTGAATTGAAGTTACTTCGATTATAGCTGGAGTTTCGTTCGGAATTCCCCGTGAGACTTTTTAGAGAAAGAGGAATCGTGGCGAATGCGCCTCCGATCTTCAGGTTGGAGGCCGATCTGAATCGGAGTTTGAATTACATACGAGAAAAATCTGCAGATTGAGGATAAATACATGGAATTGCCTCTTGGAACTGAAGGTAACCAAAATTCTGTGGAAGAATTGGTTAGTGTGATTTTTTTAATTTATGTGATGAGTGGATTTTGTTGCGAACAGGAAGAAAGGCAACTCATGATTTTCTCTCACTATATACGTCATCATCTGCCCAAACCAAACAAGATCCATCTCCTCCGCAAGGTACATAATATTTTCATCAATTTTCATTCACGCAGTCCAGCAGTTTCCGCGGTGAATTTTGCATGCTTCAGTTTTTTGTGTTGATTTTTTTTTTCTGAACTTGGTAGCGTGAGAATTTCAGAAGATTTTTATGAGATCCATGTCCGGAAGAATCAAGCGAATAATCTCTTCTAAATTTGACTGGAAATTGATGTTCGGGAAAAAGTTGAAAGAGAACAGTTACTTTTTATTTACTTTTTTTAGGCTGATGGTGCGCAAACTCTACTCTATTTGGTTTAAAACACAATATGTTTCTACCTGTAAAATAAAAAAAGGTAAAAAAAACAAAACTAAAAAGTAGATAAATGAAAGAAAAAAAAAGGAGTGTAGAATGGTTGAGAAGTTGAGATTGTTTTTGGGGCGATAGTGGCGTAGTGGTAAAATGGTAGGATGGGTACCCGTGACCCCATCGGCGTATATTAGATCTGGGCATTTGTCTCTGGGAGGTGGGCCATCCCTTGGATTGGCAGACGTTGCCAAATCCAAAAAGGCTCAGGTTACAACTTAGCGCTGAGCTCATCTTTGCTACTGGGCTGGGAATTTTTTTGTTTTTCGAGAGAATTTATACTCGAAAACTGAGCTTTTATTTTCGTTTGAACTGAAATAGATATGTGTACTTATTAGTAGTTTGTATTTAAACATTAATATTCTAATATTATATGTACTCCATCCTTATCATTTATATTGAGCCTTTTGCTTTTCGTCACGAGAATTTAGGAAATAAAGTAAGAAAGAAGAGATGAGTGAGAATGTGGGATAGTAGATGATAAAATTGGAAAGAAATGATAAAATAGAGAATGGGATGATGGGGAGTATGAAAAATGCTCAATATAAATGGGACGAATGGAGTATATTTCAATATAATTTAAGTACATAAGGAGTTACGAGTAGTCAAGAAATGTCTGAATACTGTTCCTAGTGAGGTCTCAGATAATACAGAAATCTACATAACTTTAAAATCATAAACAATCAAAGAAAATCGGATCGCAGATCCAATTTAGTAGGCTTTTTAGATGCTTTCTCATTAGCAGCAGTTGAAATCATTCTGGTTTAGTGGTTGTTATCTTCTTTCCTCTCTATTAAAACTGTAGGTGGTTACCTTAAGACTCACGACTTCTTGCAACCACTGGAACGAGTGGGAAAAAATGTGACAACTACTCCGAAAGAAGATATTAAAGGTGGGGTGGCAGCTGTTGATAGGCCTTCTTCAGTACCAGCTCCTCCGGCCTCAGTTGAGCATCTTCTCCCTGGTGGCATTGGGACGTACAGCATCTCTTATTTCAATCAAATGAATTTAAAGCCTGATGAGAGTTTGTTTACTGGTCAGCCAAGTCGTGCTACCCGAAACAAAGAAACCTCAGACTGCAGTGTTTATCCAGGGGGTAGTTTTACTTTGTGGGATGAATCTGCTGTTAAAAAGGGAAAGACAGGGAAGGAGAATATTGCTGCAGACAAACATATTCTGCGGGGTATGTTTAGTGCAATTTTCTTGAAATGCTTATCCAATGACAGTTAATGTGGTGGGAAGTTGCTCTACTTTCCAACAATAAACTATTCCATTGTTTTCATATCTTTTCGGATGTAGTAGCTGTTTCTACTCGTTCTTTGGGAGGGAACTTTTTCTACATATCTATAAGAAACAGATTTATTAGCCCTATTCTCTACAATCTAGTAAACCTCAACTGGGGAATCAAATTCAGATATTTGCATGTACATTGAAATAATAGAAGATTCTTATTAAAAAATTCATCACTTGCTTGTGTAGGCCTCACAAAGGGGGACTTATAAGCATCACTAAATTATGTTTAGATAAGATTCTAGTTTATCTTTGGATTAATTTGATAAGATTCTAGTTTATCTTTGGATTAATTTACTATCAACATGCTATCTTAATATTTACTGATGCACGAACGGGCAGCAGGTGTTAATGTGGTTGGAGGGCAATGGACGCCGTTTCTGGAAAAGCCATCACAATCATCTTCAAGCCATAGACATAACGTCACAAACTTCAGCTCTTTCTCATCCTCTCAGTCAGTGATGTTCTACTCCAATTTCTTTTTTATTTCTTAGTCTTTTGGATATCAGCATTTTGTGCACTTATAGTGTCTATGTAATGAAGACTAAGGTCAAAGTCTAATACTAGTTTGAATAACATTGTTTTTTCAGGCCGTCATCATCTCATAAGAACCAAAGTTTCATGGATATGATAACGACGTCAGCTAAGAACGACCTAGAAGAAGAGGATGATGATGATGAAGAAGAGTTCACTATCAAGAAAGAGCCATCATCCCACTCCAAAGGTTTCTTTTTCTCACTAAACATAATTGTGTCTCATGCTATCTTTCCACATTTATGGAGGTTATATCAAATTTGATAGGTAATTTTCTGGTGAAAGTCGAAGCGAA
Source organism: Lavandula angustifolia (assembly GCA_028984105.1). Taxonomy (NCBI): domain Eukaryota; kingdom Viridiplantae; phylum Streptophyta; class Magnoliopsida; order Lamiales; family Lamiaceae; genus Lavandula; species Lavandula angustifolia. Next base: position 36,081,999 of record CM054802.1, on the reverse strand, counting down.
GACTATAGACCAGAAGCCTAATACACCACGCTCTAAACACTCAGCTACAGAGCAACGCAGGAGGAGCAAGATTAATGACAGGCATGTTTGCCAACCCTCCTAAAGTTTGCCTTATTTATCACAAACATATTGTATTCTTCTAGGCAGCAAAGTAGTATGTAAAGCTTTTGGAACAATTTTTTCATAGATAGTATTTGGTGCTCCACAGATTTCACAAGCTGAGAGAGATCATTCCCAATAGTGATCAGAAGAGAGATAAGGCATCATTCCTTTTAGAGGTAACGGGCCATGATAAAAGTATACACAGCTAAAGTGCGACAAGATTTTGATTTTTTTGATTTTTTTTTTTTAAACTTAGGTAGTGTGATATGTTTTCAGGTTATTGACTACATTCAGTTATTACAAGAGAAAGTGAACAGATACGAGAGTTCCTATAACGTCTGGAATCAGGAGCCTTCCAAAGTGATGCATTGGGTTGGTTTTAATCATTTTCTGCTTATGGTTTTCGATACGTTCTCTCTTTTTGGTTTTCTACTCTCAATTCTTTGTTTTCAACAGCAATTATATAACTTGATTACCAATTTGTGTACTTGACAGCAGAGGAACTGTCATATAAATGAAGGCTTTATAGATAGAACACGGGGAGTGAGCTCTGATTCTGCTCCAGCGTCTGTATTCGGTAAAAAGTTTGACGAAAGCAAAGCTGTTCTCTCCCCGAGCCTACCAATCAGCGGGCAGAATCTAGTAGACTCAGATTTGAGCACTGCCACTACTTTGAGAGAACGCCACCCACTTGAATCAACATCTAAGGCCACGACAGCTCATTCGCCAATGCAGCCAAATGTTCTCACTCTTGGTAGGACGAGCATTGCACCTTCCCCAGTTTCACCAACACAAGTATCCGACGTGGATAAAACTACGATGGGTCTTCGATCATGCACCACCACCGACTGCAGTGGTGCTGGCAGTAAAATGACTGAACAAGAACTGAGCATTGAAAGTGGAACAATTAACATCTCAAGCGTCTATTCCCGAGGGTGAGAATTTACCTCCTACATATCTATGCAACTTAACTGTTTTAAGAAACTTAATTAGTAACCCTCTTTAAAATTGAACAGGCTACTGAATACTCTTACTCAAGCACTTCAGAGCTCTGGAGTGGATCTATCACAGGCCAGCATTTCAGTACAGATTGATCTGGGCAAGAGAGCAAATGGCATTGCACATTCTTCAAAGGTACTTGCCCACTTTCTTCCATTGCTTTCTATGTAATCTTATTTAATTCATTAGTGAAGTTCGAGCTTCAATAGTGTAGTGTTAGGGGGCGGATCGAGAATTTGATACTAAGGTGAGTTGAATTATCTTGGACTAGGCTCCTAACTTTTGCAAATTATTTAGGTCGGACTACAAGTTATTTTAAAATATGAATAGTGTTATAAGATGTGATAAAACGACAGTATTGGTTCGATTTGCAGAAGGATGAAGCTGATCCTGCCTTACCACGTTCTACAAGTGAAGTAAAGGAGTCTGGCCATGCTTTAAAAAAAGTGAGGACTAGCTGAAGCCTAATGTAACAGTATAGTTTTATTCTTTTGTAGTTTAATTTGTTCATTTTTTTGGGGTTCCATTTTCATCCTAATGAATGTACATGTTGTAATGGTTTATTCCTGTTTTGGGATGCACATATCTCAGCACACGACAATGTATTCTTATCTATGTTATTATTTATCAATTATGATATTAAGAAGCCCTACTTGTTTCATGTTTTGGGTTTAGTATTATCTAATCAAAGAAGACATTTGTCTTCCAATATTAGAAGAGAGAAAGGTGCTTGGTTGCACCTTGCTCATCTTTCACGTGTGCATGGTTAGTGATAGAGAGAAAAAACGAGTGTCTCTGGGGGTAAATTTGCTAGTGTTGCATTACATTTTAGTTAAATTTGTTTACTTGTCCACTTAAAATTATATTCACCCTAAAAGCTTCTTCAAATTCTAAATTTCACAACCCTAATTCCAATAGCTGGTTATGGCCCTGTGCGTACAACAATGAACCATAGATTATTCCTAGTGAGTTGTGATATACTCCCTCCGTTTCGTTAATACTATCATATATATTATATCATGCTGTCCTAATAATATTCTCTATTTTTTCCAAAAATGGAAATAATAAGGAAAAGGTTAATCTACTTTTAATTAACATTACTATTCTTCTTTTATTTTTCGAGAATACAGGTTTGGATCTCTCTTTCTATTCTACCCTAATTTCACCCCATCACGCTCCTCTCTAAGAACACATCCACCACCGCCCCTCTCTCAAACCCTAGATCTAAGCTTCAAAGACCTGCAATGATGAACCAAGGTGCCGAAAATGGCCGCCTCCCTTCGACTTCCACCATCTACCCTCTTGTAGATTCTTTCTTCTCCGAAAGCGCGAATGTTGATGAAGATGTTAGAGTCGCCGATGGTAGTTCTTCTTCCTTCTATAACTCTGAAATGATCGATTACGGAGATGAAGTGGTTGAAGAAATCATTCTGAATTCAGATTTAGAGGGAATTTTAATTTTTGGTCATTTCTACATTATGCTCAAGATTTGTAATTCTGCCTTAGCCTTGCAGATAGCTTTAAAAAAAAACAAAGTGCATTCTGCCTTTGCCAAAAAAAAAAAGAGTTCGAATACGATAATAAGTGAAAATCGACAAATTACTGTTTCACAAAATTTTCTTCAATAAATTGTTTGGCCAGAAAAATGATAAATGTAGGAATAAGTATACAATTCAGTTAGTGTAGGAAATGATTTAGAAATACAAAGAATAGTGTGGGTCACTCTAATTAATACTACATAAATCTCATTTTCTTAAATTTCGTGACAGAATTAGGGAGTAAATTTTAGGGATCTTGAAGATGCTAAGGAAATATTTGCATCTAAGGAGGTGTTTGTGATAGCTTATATGAATCAGCTTATAGCTGAAAGCTGTCTCGGGAAATGAATTTGGTGTTTGGGAAATCCAGCTTATAGAGATGCTGAAAGCTGTTTGGGTCTAAGATAGAGAATTTTCGTAAGCTGGTATTTGCCAGCTGAAGCTGATAGCTTATAGCTTTTATAATTTTTAACTTTTTAATTAATACATTCAATTATAATTTTATAACTATTTTTTTAAGTAATGATCGATAGTGCTTGTTTATATGTATAATTTTTATTTGCCATTTAATAAAGAATAAGTAAATATTTGTTTTATTAATATAATTTATAATTTTTTTATTCTTGATTTTAATTAATAATATTAATTATACTTAATTTTTTTTCTAAATTTTATTTTAATAATATTTTTTATTAAAATACTATTTTATATGAGTGGAAATAAATTTTAAATTTTATTTATGTAAAAATTCTAAATTTGTTTAATAAGTGAGAAATAAATAACATTTTTATTTTATAAGATACCACTTTATTAATATTTTCAAATATTAATTTTTGACTTTCAACACTTTTTTCAAACACTTATAAATTATCAAATTCAACAGCTTTCAGCTGCTTTCAGCCATTTTCAGCAGCTTCCAACAACTTTCAGCACTTATCGATAAAACTACTCCAAACAACCACCAAATGCCATTAAAAACCAATGCATGCTTTTTGAATGCTTGTAGCATGATTGTGATGGACCCATTTTAGTGTTAAAAATTGATTGACAATGAAATGAGATGAATCAGGGCCTATGCATTAAATTGAAAATGGAATCTGATGTCATGTGTGACATTTGAATTACGAAAATAAAACAATCCGTTAGAAAAATTATTTTATAAACACAACTAGCATTATCATCGGAAAATGGAAATTATATTACATTGAAGAAAATAAAAAATTATATCCTCTAATCGAAGCGTCGCATTTATTAATTTAATTTTACAAACTATTTTCAAACATAACGCTACGCAAAACTACCTTTTTGGCCAATTTGATGTACTCTCAAAGCAACCATTCTTTTGAATTAATATTTATTCATCACATCATATTATTTTTTAATAAAATAATATCGAATATAGACTTGATAAATTGTTATAGTCGCATATTCGAGGCTTAACATCTTGGATCATGCAAATTACATTATTTTCTGCACAAAATTCCTTGTAAAATATTTGTTTTCTTGGGATCAATCAGCTTCTCTGATTCCTAAGTGACACTAATCCCTAATTAATCATCACATTCTTAATTCAACGACTTTTTTCAGATCCACTATATATCATTCTCCAATCAAATTATTCTCTCTATTAAGTCTATCCCACTTATTCAATCGTTATTCCATTTTAATCGTCCAAACTTTATCACTATATCATGTGTACTAAAAAAAAATGTAAATCATACTAGAATTATGATAGACTTAACATAGATATGTTAGTGAAATTCGAATATATGATCTTTATGACACGACAATCACATATACCATTAATAGATTAGTAAGGGGATATTCTTGATTATATGAAAATGGGGGTTCAATTATTTAACAGTCATTGATTAATGCAAGCTGTAACAGCAAAACGTGACAAGATTATAGGGCCAAATTATAGTAATAGGCTAATACTAGCTACTAATAATTGGAGACTTTGTTCATGTCAATAATTATTAGCTCGAATATTATCTACTCCGAATTACTTTGCACCACATTATTTTTCAGATAATTTGTAGTCTAGCTTCCACAATTATTAAGCAGGAAAATACAATTATAAGAACATGATCTTGCACTTCTTCCTTTCTCTACTCAATTATTTATTCTTCTAACAAACATATATAGAAGAGATTATCCTTGATTATTATAAAATGAGTGGTTAATGTATGCATATTGTATGCTTATATATATTGTGATATCTTAAAAATCATGCATTGACAACTAGGGTCCAATACTTTATGCAGTAGGCACAACAAATAATACTCAAGCCTAGGTGCAAAATAGATTGTATCTCCTACAAACGCCTCTAATGCGAGTCCATTATGTGCGATTGAGATTTACTCCCATATTTGTTACGTGAAATTTACTCCCATCTTATAGATAGCGTTGCAAGTTTTCCTCGTCGCAAAAAATTCTAATTTGCACGACTTCTCTTGATTTAAAATGAGAAGCAAGAATAAAAACTGATCACAGGTCAACACACCTAACCATGAGTCAAATAAGTTTGATTCTCCAGCCGTTTCAGAAAAGAAAGAGTTCCACTATGAATTAAATAACACTAGCAACATTCTCTACACGCTTCAAGAATTTGAATTTAGATGTTCATCTTTAAACAAGTGTTATAGAGAAGAATATAGAGTAAAATTCATATCTATATTTGCATCTCTTTGTGTACAATGAGAGGGTAGATTCTTCTATACATCAATTGTATTATTGCGTTGAATAAAAAGAACATACTTAATCAAACCTCTTCCACTTGTGTTAAAAAGTTGCAGTTTCTCTACCAAACACTAGAGCTCCAAACACTCCCAAGGGTTGGCATAAAAATAATCTTCCTCTTTAGGTCTATCCGGAATCACCAGCCGTGTGGTCGGCTTCCCCATCCGCTCAGCATGAGCATCTTTAACAGCAGCAGAGAATTCATCCCAACTCATTGACCCTGAACTATACTTGTCTATTAATTGTACTACCAACCTTCTGTCCAGTAGAACGGTTTTCTTGTATCCTAGATGTCTGAAACCCAAAAACAAAAGCTTGAGAAAGGAAGTTTTGATAACTTGATATAAGACATTATAATACAACTATATAGGCTACATCAATCTTGAGAGAAGTTAGACGATTTGCACTACCTTCGATGGCCTTCAACAACTTTAGCCATATTTCCGTCGTATGTGGGAACAAAGATATCACTCTCTAGTGAGACAAGATAATCAAGAGCAGCCATTTGAGATGAGTGGTTCTGGAAAAACCTAAGGTCCGAAAACTCCAACAATGTTTCCTTCCTCACCTGTTATGTATTGCAAGAGAAGTCGATAAATACAACATATGATCACAAGAAAAACTAATGCTATAGTACCAGTTGGTTTATCTACTGACCAGATTTGGATAGGATGCTCTAAGACTAGATACCCTTCTTTCTCCTCCATATATTTCCCCGGCAGCTATGTAAATTTGGATATTACGATCAATGTCTAATGCCCGTAATATTAATGCAGTTTCTTCCGGAGTCAAAGGACAAAGCCCTTCTTTCCTTTTCATATCAGAATCTATGACCTTCTCTTTCCACCAGGGGTAAGCATATCTTTGAAAAAATAATCTTCATGTTAGCTATAGAACAAAGAAGAAGCAGTGTTCAAGTACTATTATAGGCATTGCTGAAGCACAGAGTAAAGATGCTACCTCATTCGTGTTAATTCATCAACCTCATCCGTGTCACAACCCTGTGTACAACCAGAGAATGCTAGCATGTCCATTTCGTATCTTAGATGAAGAACAATGAATGGGCCATTTTGCCTAAGAATTTGAATAACTTTTCCGCCCAATTCCTCTATCTGAGGAGTAAACCTTAAAGCACCGAAATTAACTCTGCAACGGAGCTTCTGAATGTCCATGGGCTGGTCATTATTGGCAAGCCGAGCATCTGTTCTGTTCAAATGGACTACTTTATATTTCTGAATCAGCGGAAGAATCTGCAGGCAAGAATGAAATATGAGTAATCTTCCAATTCGTATGAGCAGAAAACGAGCAGCAACCAGATATTTGCTGACCTGATTGTGATAATAAGAAATATCTGACCAACTAACAGGGGGCATGGTGTAGATGATCCCTTGCTCGACCCTCTTCTTGACCCTCGGAGGGAGCTCCTTGAGTATTCGAACTTCATCTCTTAAGGATGTAATAAAATGATCAACATCAAATATGTCTTGGAACCCACTGCAATCACTCAAAACAACTTATTTTAGGCTTCGAGAAACAAAGTGTAATGGCTTATGAATGAAACAACTTCTAAGATAAATGGCTCGATATTTGTGTAAGTTGCAAACAAACCTAGGATCATTCCAAAAGGAAGTCTTGTCAAGTTCAGGAACTATCAATGTAACATTTAGATATCTAGCAATAGCAACCATGTCACATATCTGTGGGCAAAACAGACAATGTTAGACAGCCATTAGACATAGAATGAACCTAGAGACCCAAAGCTTTATATAGCTGAAAGTTTAATTAATGGGGAAAATACTTACCGCAGAACGCATTTGATTAAGCCCTCCATTGCACGAAACCATCAGGTAGCCATTGTTCTTGTAAACCCCTATCAGAAATACATGGTTTTGAAATCATAAGTCAGCACCAAATATTAAGGTGGCAGATAATTTGATTTCAGCAAACAAAAAGTGAATGGTGTGACATCATCAGGAAACATTTAGAGATCACATAATGCAAGCTTTACCAACTTCAACAACATGACAGTAACAACCCAAACATATAAAGTCTTACCTTAAAAATTCAATGATTCATCACTTCAAAAAAACATTGACTGAACTTATTTTAGGAAGTCAATCATCAAATTAATCTACCTAAAACAGCAGTCTCAACTATAACTAGATATTCAATGCGAAGAATTACTACCAGAATCCATATTCCCCAAACACAACTCTCAAATTCCCCAAAACAGACAGACTACTGCAAAATGATCAAGAAATAAAATGACACTAGCAATTATATCTAAGATTAAAATCCACTAGATTCCCAATCCTCACTCACTCTTGGGGGGAAGAACTCTGAGAAGATGTTCAGGCGACGACAGAAGATCCAACGCTGCCGCGGATTCTTGCGAGAAGCAAGAGGGCCAGCCCTTTAAAACCCGAAGCCCTCGAGTTTCGCTCAATGCCGTTAACTGAACTAATAAAGTCCAAAGTAACACTGATGTAGTCGCCCTTATCATCCAAAGCTTCATTCTCGATCGCGATATGACACCGCTATTCCTCAGCTTCTCCAATCTGTCGCCTTCGAACGTCGCCGTTTTCAGCCCCATTATCCCCCACTTTCTCCTCCGGTTGCTCTCCTCGCAGTCCTTTAATCTGCACATCCCAGCAGCCTCATAAAATCTCCTCTCTCTCTCTCTCTCTCTCTCTCTCTCTCTCTCTCTCTCTCTCTTTCTATTGCCTCTCACTAACCCAAATAACTGCAGTTTCTCTGACTACTTCGTCTATGACTATTCCTTGTTCCCAATTATTCACTCCTCCACAATGGCCGTCTAGATGAACCAAAATTACGGCGTCCGTTAAAAGCGAAGTGAATTGCAAATCTAAATGGAAATGAAACAAAGTTTCTTGCAGATTTAACAAGAATATTCTTCCAGCTGGCAGAAACTCGAAGAAAATTGCTTAAATTAAAGGTACATTAGTCAAGAGTAGCCGTAAAGATTGGTCGATCTTTCACCGATCGATTGGAAAAATAAAAGGAAAATTGAAGAATCCAAGAATCTCGGGTGTGGAGTAATTAAAATGGTGACATGAAAAATTGGCGGAAACCGGTGAAGTTTGAAGGTTTCGCCGGAGAAAATGGCATCTGAAGCAAGGTGCCGGCGTGAGGAATGAGAAAGGAAGGATGGGGAGAGAAATAGAGGAGAGCGAGATAAGAAGAAAAAAAGCGTGTCGGTGTGGGAGATATAAGAGTTCGTCTCTGTGTGTGTGTGTGTGTGTGTGTGTGTGTGTGTGATAGAGAGAGAGAGAGAAAGAGAGAGAGAGAGGATATGAAAGTAAAGGGAAATGTTGTATGATGAGTGTGAATGTGAATGTGAATGTGAATGTGAATGTGATTGCTGAGCATTCCCATGCCTTCTAATTTATCCTTGCTCCAAGTTATTATCTACTGTGATAAGTTCCACCGCATATCACTACGCACGTCTCTTTTTCTTAAGTTGAAGGAAAACTAGAATTGACTATATTGGTAAATTCCGCTCAAACCAAATAAAATATGTGGATCGTATTGGTTTAATTATGTATTAAAGACTGTTGAAATTCGAACACCTTACTCTAAAAACTCCTGACTTTATATTAATGAATTTATGCAACATATGGTCCTGAATTTTGTTCAAAATTGAGAAACATATAAGTAGTATGTAATTTTGAAAAATTATTATTTCCTTCGTCTTATTGGAAGTGTCTTGTGTTTTTCTATTGACCGTCTATTTGAAAATGTCTTATTGTAAAATTTCTTAATCTTCGTGCTTAAAAAAAAAAGACATTTTCAATACAACAAATATTGTATTTATTAATATTCTGAAATGACACTTTCACGCTCTTAAAATTATAAAATTTAAATTTTGTGGTTTGAATTATAAATTTTGGATATGTCCCTATCAGATGTTGGATGTAAAATCATCTTATTAGACTTATTGATACAAAAAATTGTGATTAATGGTTATTTACTTTCAGATAGAGAACATAATTGTAATTATTATTCACATTTTCAATGTGGATTGGAATTAATCCTCACCCACATGAAAAGTTCTCTCTCTCCCCACTTATAAGTAATAAGTTATACCTACTTATTCCTGTGTGGTTTGCAGGCTACTGCACAAGGAGCGGAGTTTATCCAGTGCGCACCGAAGGTAGCGGTTGCGGGTTCCACGTATCCAAAAAAAGTTATACCTACTTATTTATCGATTATTGGTTGGGCCGTGGTAGTTGCATGAGCTCGTCCGTGCAAGATAACTACCCTGCCTTTGCCAACTAAAGGCAGCGGAGGAAGGGAAAAACATCCAGTTAATGAGAGCCAGCTACATAGGCTTCAGTTGGACCCCACCAGAATTTAGTGTGGTCAGACGTGTCAAAGATCCAGAGGCTATCAACCGACACGTGGCGGTACTAGATCACAGTACAACCCAAACCATATACTGCTACATCGTCTGTTCCCTCTCAATATACCGAACCGACAATTTATCGTGATATTTTCATTTCCCCGATATTATAACCATTTGTTCGTCGAATTTCATTTTGATGTTGCTCCTAGGGTGGAAGTGGTTCCGCTCCGAACCGCGAAATCGATCGGATTGAACCGAATCAAATAGAAAAATATGGTTTGGTTCGGTTTCGCGGTTTGGTTCGATTTATTTTTTTAATAATCGTATATATTCGATTCGGTTCACGATTTCAAGAATTTTTGAACGGTTCGAACCGAATTGAACCAATGTCCTATATTTTTATTTTTTTTATTTAATATTTGTCTTTGTTATATGAGAATATCATTGGATTTAGATATTAGATATAAGTTAAGATCAATTCTAATCTATACAAAGGAAGATAAATGAGTAATAATTCTATACTTATGAGTTCGGAATGAGTGACATCCTATAAACTACTCCCTCCGTCCCGCTATTACTGTCCTACTTGCCTAATCGGGCTGTCCCGCTATTACTGTCCTCTTTCCTTAAATAGTAAAAATTATTTTTAAACATAAAATGAAGTGGGTCCCCCTTACTCACTACTCAACCCCACATTTTTATACTCTCTCTTCAAAAATCTATCTCCCACTCGATTATGTTCCACTCCGAACTCAGAAAATTATGATTTTTATCTTTTTGAAAACTTTAGAATATTTCTTCAAATACAATATAAAAAAATATAAAAAATAAAAATCGATTGCCTTTTACTAGCCTTGCAAAAATTTGGATAATTCTCATTTCTTTCCACCAACCACTCCTCGAAAATTGTGTCATTTTCTTTATACAATTAAAACTCATAAAATACACACTAAACTAAAATTTCTTAATCTCCGTGCCGAAGTCAACTGGAACAGAATTAGCGGGACGGAGGGAGTATTATTTTTGCATTATTTAGGATTTAAAAATAAATAAATAAATAAGTAAAAAGATGAACCGATGAATCGAACCGAACCAAACCATTTATATGCGGTTCGATTTGGTTCGGTTCCGATATTTTGAAACACATCGAACCGAACCGAACCGAACCATTTCTATGTGTTCGGTTCGGTTCCTAAAATAAATAAAAAACCGAACCAAACCGAACCGTTACACCCCTAGCTGCTCCTCCTTCCTTTCAGCTATGAGCGCTTTAAAAATTTTCGACACGGATATTAAGAAAATAAAATAATAAAGTATTTCGTTCGTCCAACTAATATTGTTTCACTTTCCCTTTTCAACTATTCCGTTATTCTTGTTTTCGTTCAAAAAAGAAAAAAAAACTAATGAACTACAATCAATCTAAATAATCGACCCTAACACTTTAATACATTTCCACTCACTTTAATACACATCTACTTACTTTCTTAAACGCACCAGAACCCACTAAGACAAGAATAGCGGGAGGAGGAAGTATGAGAAACGAGTGAATGATAAATTAAGAGAGATAAAATAAGTAAAATAGTGAGAGAATAGATAATAAAATAGGAGAGAGAAATGATAACGCAAAAGAGAAGATAGTACTTACTTTTTTGCCAATTTGGGTGTGAGCCACTTTTTATTGGGTCGTCTTAATTGAAAAAGTGAGCCACAAAAAGTGGGACGGAGGGAGCACTTACAGGCTGTATATAATTTTTGAATAAGGTTATACGAATAACTATATATATTTTTTCGACGAGTGTTATTTGAAGTTTACACTTAATAAATTTTATTTTCAGATAAATACTTTTAAAGTACATTAGACCATTGACGAGGTTGGGCCTATCCTGAACCCGGAATTTTATCTTTGTAGAGATTTAAAGTCCATGTTCCGTCTTTGTTTTTTTCCTTCATTGGAACTTCTTACCAGCACAATTTCTTTTTCTTTATATTTCAACCTTAAACTAAAAAAATTAAATTCTGCCATTACATTAGACTAATTAAGTAATTATGATTAATATACTTAACAGTGATAAAATTCAAACTCATAACCTTTGATTGTAAAAAATAGTATATTTAATTTTTATTTAAGTTACTTGAAAATATTTAAATCGGCGCTGATACCTACTCGAAAAATATGCGTCTATACGAGAAATTGAAATTACTTAAAATCTGTTTTATAATGCTGTCTAACTACATGAAATTACACGGAATATTTTGTACTTTATCAATTCGACTTCAATATATCATTAAAATGGTTTTTAGATGTTAAATTAACATTATTGAATTTGTGTTATATAGTATAAGTCACACTATCTCATGCAACGAGGGCAAATGCCTAAAATTGTGCATTTCATTCGGGTTAATAATTTCTAAAATTGTTATCTCACCGCTATATGTAATATTTTATCCCCTGAATTTGTAAATTTGTTATTTTCCAAATACAATTGCACTTGGATCCGAGGGAAGTATTTTTCTATGTGATTCGTGTAGCTTGAATATAACTTAAAGCTAATAGTTACACAAAAAAGAATTAATTGAGTTTTTAGTTATGAAAAATTAATAATTGCATTTTTGAGTTAATTACTGGAATAATTGTTGTTAATTGTATTTTTTATTTTTTGGAAGTGTCGGTTGGGTGATCACAAATGAGTACGGATTATTGACAAGTCGTTTTCAATTTTCATGCGTTTATATTGAGAAAGTTGAAATTAAATTTTGGGACACGGAATATTTCTTGTTGGGGGCAAACATGATTCTAACAACCTAAATAAATCCATAGGGTCCGAACTTAAGTGTTTCAATTTTATGATTGACATGTTTCATGCTCTACATTCAATGATCTCTAGCTTAGAGGTTAAACACCACACCAAGTGTGTTGTCCTTGTATCTAAATTATAATATATATATATATATATATATAAACTGTATTACAAAAATATCTGTATTTTAGAAATATTTTTCTATTCTAAATTATAAAATACTATGTGACACATTCTTTAAATGAGTTATTGCAAACCGTTGTGATGTTGAAACATAAGAAGTATGGTGATATGATAAAGATCAAATATTGGAATAGAGAATATTTTCGAATAATTTACGAAAAGTTACTAATATATATTTTGAGTATTCGAGAAAGCTTACAAGAAAATGTGAACTACACGAGATAGCAATAATCACCTTTTTCTATAATTTGATAATTTTACAGCTTAATGAACAGTGCTACTAGATATCTTCTTATTACTAGTTGAAAATGCAGATAGATATTTAGTTAGGGTTTTGTTCACACGGTTTCCTCGAATTGAATTGAAGTTCACTAATTGAGTTTTTTATTTGTATAATAATACAACTTAAAATAATTATAAATCAGATAAAAACAAAAACCGTGAGAATAGATGCATATCTATGCCTCGTAATCATAATAATTTTGCAAATATATTAATTAATATTATTCACCTAATTAAGAAGTGGGATATACACATTTTTCAAGCATGCAATCTGGTTGAAAATTATATATATTTATTTAGATTTTATATCTTATGAAATTAAAAATTAGATAAAATATTCAAGAAATCGATATAGCCAATAAGAATTAGTTTATTCATAAAAATCGTAAAGAAGACAGAATATTTAGTGAAAATAATGAATATAAAATAATTTCAATTTAAATTGGATCTTTTTCTGTTTTACAAAATATCTGGGCCTAGCCCGGTACAGTCTGAAGCAGAACCCCCAAATCAAAAACCCTCCTTTTTCCTTCTTTATCTGTAAAAAGAAAATCCGTCGCAGCTCCTCCCATCTGGTACGGGCATCATATATCATCAATTTGGATGAGGATACTTTTAAACAAAATGAGTGAGTTCCTTGTTATGATTGAAGTATTTTCTCGCTTCCAGAGTTGATTGACCGATGTGTCGGGTCGAAAATATGGGTGATAATGAAGGGCGACAAGGAGTTGGTGGGTACCCTCCGCGGCTTGGATGTCTATGTTAACATGGTCTTAGAAGATGTTACTGAGGGGTAAGTTCTCTGCTCCTAATAATTTGTTGTTGGTGGTGAATCTGTGGATGATTTGATGGATTTTGTTGGTTTAGGAGTTATTGAATTGCTTTCTTTTGTTGATTACTTTTCATATGCTGAATAGCAATGATATATTGTACTAGTATGCTAGTTTATGTTATTGCACAAGAAAGTTGGAAGTGGTGATCTTTATTAATTAGGGTTCGTATGGAAAGAGCTTTCAGTCATTTGAAAGGGGCCGAAGTGTCATTTTTTCCTTAACCCTCCCCCCTCTTACTAAGACTTTTAGTTGCATCTATCTATTGTAGCATGGTCTTCTGGCTTTCGTGTACTACACCAATTCAGAATTATATTCACATTACAAATGCACGGATGTAGGGAGTGACTTGATCTGAAGTAATGTTTGCATATATAGTCTCTACTCTCTAGTGTTGATGCCATTGACTGCTGCTGCATTGGGTTGGATCCTGGTTCTAATCAATTACTGTTCTGTTACATTGTTATAACTACTTGCACAAGTATTCATTTAGGAAGAATGTAGTGGTGTGATGTCTTGTAAGTCGTTGAGGGTCCATATTGAGTATTGATATGAGTTATCCAAGGATGTTTCTGCTTCACCAAATAACTCTATTTCAGTGAGATCACTTCTCAAGGACGTCGTATTACAAAGCTTGATCAAATCTTGCTCAACGGCAACAACATTGCCATTGTACGCATCACTCATTTCTCCACAATCTCATTTCCTTTCTTCCCAGAATTTTGAGGCTGCTCTTTTTGTTTGTTGCAGTTGGTTCCCGGTGGCTCACCCGACCCCGAATGACTCTGCTACTCTGCTGTCAGGCGTTGGATAATGCCTTCTTTTTGGAACAACAACTCATTTACCAGTTTCAATTTGTAGTTCAAGACAACTAACTAGTACTTGAATGTGGTATTACTAGATCATATATTCATCTACAAACACACTACTATTTGCTACTTCTTGTTGACTGCCTCAAAATTATATTCTAACATTGTAAAAAGGTTTATAGTGAGGTTTCTTTTATTTCATGTTATTTTTTAGTTTTACTACGCCTTGCTGTGTTTTTTTTCCTGCCCTCGTAAAATTAAGCCATTCTTTTGCTTCTTCGTTTTGTTACGTCAAACATATACTTTTTAGTAATATAGTTTTTGGCATAATCCTAAAAAGAGGTGTTCGAAGATTGTAAGGAAAGAAATACTGCATTTGTAGGGTTTGGTATGATATAGATTCATACTATGTATCAAGGGGGTTATTGGTTTGATGATACGTAAATGGATTGGCTTCATCGATATCAGTTTAGTGGTGAGATTGTGGTCAAGGTGTTCGAAGAATTTACCGTCACAAAGAGGAAAGAGAGATTTGATGAGTGGATTTGGTTTACGAGTGTGTTGTACGTGGAGATTATATGTTCAGTTACAATAAGAAAAGCTTGCCATTATTCCAATTTTGAATATATATATATATATATATATATATATATATATATATATATATACAGAATCTACATCAAACCAATGACAGTCAAAAGATGCATGTTTACTAGTGACAGAGAGAAATTACAACGTTTTTATTTTATTGCATCAAATCTGAATTTTCTAATGCAGTCGGGCACGATTTATGTGTTTCAGACTGATTTAGAATGCTTAGAATATCCCTTATTAATGCTCTTTTAAGTTATTTATACATCGTTTTAATTTCTTCTCTTTATCCTTTGTGTTCTACAATTAAAATGACAAATTTATGGTGATTTGTTGTTTAATTTGTGTTCTACAATTAAAATGACAATTAAAATGACAAATTTATGGAAAATAGGAATTATGCATACTCCTTATATGTTTTATGCATATTCCTTATTTTTTCTTGTATAAATCTTGTAACTTTTAGGCTTTTGCCCTTATGATTAAAATATATAAGGAATATGCTTAAGAAATATTCTAGATCACATTTAGTCCAAACTATTCAATGATAAAATGAAGGGTTCAGATTACTTCTTATTCCTATTTTAAAGAGTCTTATTGTATGATTCATTTCTAATTTAATATCTACTTCTTATTTAGCACAGATATTCACAAATAGATTTGTTATTTTAAAGTGGTAGTCGTACAATTAAACATCGATAAAGTAATAACATTGGGACCGAGAAAAAATATTTATTTAACGAGGTTATTACTTTATCGAACATTATTTTAGTGCATTGAGTCATTGACCCATATTGGGGCCGGAAGAAATTATTATCTTAGCGAGATTATTACTTTATCGAATATTACTTTATCGATGTTTAACTGTATATGATGACATATTTTACTATAGTTTAATTGAGAAAAAAAAAACTAAGTTCTCCTATGTCAATGTTGCCGAGGAAATATGTTGGACGTGAGTTGATCAAATTTAACCGTTTTAAAGTTAGAATATTGAATGTTGATTGATAGAAGATGAAAATCGACAACAAGAAAAAAAAATTATTTCGAAGACCATGATAATAATGAAGAATCGATTATTGAGTTGTTTCAAATCCAAAAATTTTAATTATTGTATATAGCGACTTGAAATTAGGGGTTTTGGATATATATATATATATATATATATATATATATATATATATATATATATATAGGGTATGGATCCGGTGGGAAGACATAGTTATGTAGGAAGGTAAGAAGTATGCATATTCCTTATATGTTTTATGCATATTCTTTATTTTTTTATGCATACATGTTGTATTTTTTACATTTTTGCCCTTATGCATAAAAAATATAAGGAATATGCAAAAGAAATATTCCAGAACATATTCAATCTAAACCATCAAAAAATGAAATCAAGGGTGCAGATTCCTTCTTATTTCTTATTTTAAGGAAGCTTCTCATATGATCCATTTCCTATATATATATATATATATAGGGTATGGTTCTAGGGAGATCCTCCCTTCAAATGAGATACGAGAACCGATCCTAAGCGTCGATCGGTCCTAATCTAATGGCCAAGATCAACCCCTTCCATCTTTTAAAAAAAAAAAAGTGGAAAGGGTGTTTTGGGCATAGAAAAACATTTTCATTTTGAAATGGGGTATAGGAAGTGGGCGGGCAAAACAATTTCAGTTTTTCGTTTCTCCATTTTGTGCGAAAACGGCGCACGACTTCTCCCAAACTTCTCCCAAACTTCCGTCCATAATCAAGATAACCGACTTCTCCCAAACTTCCGACTTCTCCCAAACTTCCCTCCATTCTTTATTGTCGTTTCCATTCGCTGAAACTAGAAAGTTTTGTAGAGAGAAGCATAATCTTCGTAAATAGTAGTTTCTTGATTTGGTTGAAAATCGACTACAAATCCCCTTAATCGACGACATTTCAGGTATGTTTCATATTTTCGTTTGTCAATAAAGTTTACCCATTGATGATTTCGTGTTTTAGAGGAGAAATTGTGGATGTAACAGAAATCCTTTTGAAACCCGAAAATTGTAGAAGTTGGTGAAAACTTCCAAACTTCCGTCCATAATCAACGAGGTAGGAGCTATATTTCATTCATCCATTCTTTATTGTCGTTTCCATTTGCTGAAACTAGAAAGATTTGCAGAGACAACCTTTCCGATAAATAGTTGTTTCATGTTTTCGTTGAAAATCGACTACAAATCCCCTTAATCAACGAATTTTGAGTTATGTTTCATGTTTTCGTTTGTTAATTAAGTTTACCCATGTATGATTTTTTGTTTTAGAAGAGAAATTGTGGGTGTAACCGAAACCCTTTTGAAAATCGAAAATTGTAGAAGTTGGTGAAAACTCTCGGGCTAAGGACCGTAGCGATTCAAGATAATTATTTTGATTTGTCAAATTGATGCTCATGGGAATGTTTTAGCCTTTTGTTAGCTTGTTTTCATTGTCAAATTGATGCTCATGGGAATGTTATTGCTTTGTTGATTTAGCTTTTGGTAAAAGAGTTTCGATTAAGTTAACTAAGACTAAATCTATGCTGGGAAATGGTTTGTTGTTTGTATCTCATGGGAAATGGTTTGTTGATTTCATCGAATGGTTTGTTGTTTGTATTTCATATAAAACCCTTGTTTTTTTCTATCCCGGTTTCATTGATATGCATGAATCTTGTGGATTATTAGCATGCAATTGAGTGTCTGTGTGCATGAAATTTTTAATATTGATATGCATACCCTTTTTTTTCGTTTGCCTTTTTTTTTGTAAGCGTAAGCATAAAACATTTTATATATTAGCATAAAAATATGAAATAGTAAGCATAAATTTTTTTTCCATTGGTACATATTATTTTGGATTTTTGTGCATAATTAATATTGGTGGTGTGCATAACTTGATCGAAAGGTTAGCATAAAAAGATTGAGTCAAATGCATAAAATGTGTGCATAACTTGATCGAAAGGTTAGCATGAAATTATATACTTGTGTGCATGATTTCTGAGAAAAGTAAGCATAAATCAATTTGTAATGGTAAAATCTGATAAATATGAATTATTTCTTGCAAGAGTTTATTTGATGAGACATATGGAGACGTTCAAGGGTGACATAATCAACTGGGACACGAGATTTTTGAGGAAAGGTGTGAAGCAAATTAAGCTTTTGAGGATGCGGTATTGCTTGAGCATAGTCAATTTCGATGATAACAAAATGAAGGAGACAGTGGAACAAGAGGATGTTGATTATGCTGATGAGAATGAACTTGATTCTAAAGAATGTGTGAAAGAAATGCTTGATAGTTAGAAGTTTGGTTGTGAGTCTCTTTTGTTGGCACAACTTGGGATGTAAAACTTAGAAGTTATGGTGGTACTTATGTTTTTTTATTGATACAGTATTTGAACTAATGTAGGCGAACACTTGTTTTGGTATATTTAAGTATTAGAAGTTATGCATATATAACGTGTTTTTCATGCAAATCAAAATTAGGCACTATGCAGATATATAAACACACATATACATAAAAAAGGGATATGCAAAAAATTACATACCATAAGCATATAAATACACTACGGTATGCATGAAATATCAAACCTTGAACATGACTACGAAAAAACAGACAAAGAATACAACCAAACTATACGATAAAGCTTGAACATGAGAACTAAAAAAGATATGCATAAAAGTTACAAAACACATGCATAAAAATAAACCGTCGTATGCATGAAAATAACATAAGCAATTTTCAAGAGATTCAGTTTTGAATTACACCTTCGCTTTGTTCTTTTGGAATTAAACATTATCAACATCCATGAATTTCTCCCCTTCTCTACTGCACACCAAATATCTACGCATGATAGACCCATCCCCATGACGTTTTATGGGCCACTTACGGATATCGAAACCGCACAAACCTCCGTCGTCTCTATAGAAACTTTCGGCCTCATCAAGAGTATCAAATTTCCGTCCAACATACGGTTTCAATTCGGCCGCGCAATCAGGAATGAAAATGGATTCATCGGATTCAAGAGACACATTTGACTGTAACGATTCAGCCATTCAAGAGACTGGATGCATGAATATTACACAGTATCAGCATAAACACACAAAAACATATGCATGAAAATTGTATTTACGTAGAAAATAAAATGGGAATAGTGAATCGAGAACAGAACAACAATACTTAATCGATACATATATCTCATAAATCCAGTACAGAAACCCTAATCCCAAAAAAAAAGGATTCTACAAAATAAATCCAGAAATCTCTAAAAAATTCGAATAAAATGAAAACGACCATAAAGAAGTGGAACCCAAAAAATCAATCCACAAATCTTGAACTACAATATTTTCAAAACCAGAATGAATTCTTACAGTCAAACGAGAAAAATATGCAGAAATCAATCTTCAAAATCGACAGTAATCGGGATAAATCCAGCGGCTAAACAAGCTTAAATCACGCAACAAATATAAGAGAACGAAACCCACGAAAGATAATCGACTTCATTTTGGAAGATTTGAAATCGAGAAAGAAGGATAATCGACTTTGTTGCTGCTGGGTTTGTTTTGCAGATTTGAAATAGAGAAAGAAAAGGATAGGGAAAAGAATGAGGAAAGATTACCCTTTTACCCTTAATGAGATGATTTTTTTTCCTTTTTTGATTTAATTTTAAATGCATTTTGGTGAAAAAAGGATGGCCTTAGATTAACGAAATGGAGGGACGAGATCGGTTCTCGTATCTTTTTTGAAATTAGGATCTTATATGATCCATTTCGTATATATATATATATATATATAGGGGGTGGTTCAAATAGGAACACCCCTTAGAGTGAGAAATAAGAACAATTATAGGCCTTTAGATTATGTTAATTGATGGATGAGATTTGTTTAATTTTTTTTTCGGCCGAAATGCACCATATACTTGTTAAATTTTGCACAAAGGGTATAATTGTCAATTGCTTATTATAAAAACCTAAAACTGTGTATAAAGAAAAAAAAATTCCTGTTTGTGCGTCTTGGCCCCTCCACTCGCTTCACAGTGGAGAATACTCATTCTTCAACAAGCCGGCAATGCTCTTGAGATCACCATAGGCTTCTTAGACTTGACTACAGAGATCAATCGTACAAGATTGAGAATTTCACATTTCTTATCATAGTACGCTACAACTCGCTCAATGGGGGGCTCGCGTCTTCTTGGCTAGTTGGTAAATATTAAACCACGGGACGCTTCCGATCCTCAATTGGAACCCGGGTCAAATCTACAACCAAAAAGATTACATCTTTCGTCTTCGTTCTGCAGTTTGTTTTTTCTTCTCTTTGATTTTTCTTTGGTTTTCTGTTTCTCCTTTCTTTATGGTATTGTCCAGATCTGATTTTTCCTATTTGACCGATTCTTCTCAAAATTGTGAATTTTGACCGATTTTGATCCCAAGAGTTGATTCTTCTCAAAATTGTGAATCAAATCCTCCTCAAACTGTTCAAGTTCGAAATTTTGACCGATTTGATTCAAGTTCGAAGTTGGTGTTTGTAGGGGTGCAAAACGGTAGGCGGTTAATCGGTTAATACCGTTACCGAACCGAAACCGGCGGTTAACGGTAACCGATTAACCGTTTTTCGGTTAACGGTAGCGGTTGCGGTTAATGGTTACGAGATACGAGCGGTTAACGGTTAATCGAACGATTAATCGGTTAAAACCGATTAACCGCTTTAATTTCAGAAATTATAAATATATTTATATATTAATATACTAATATAAATATATTATATATTTAATTATTGATACAGAAATAATAATACAATATGTTTATTGACATTATTAGTTGAAAATTGTTGAATTCGCCGCGAGAGAAGAAAAGAAATCTTCTTCTGTCTGACCTCCGACCGCTGTCTCCCGCTCCTACCACCACCACCAGCCAGGCAGCCAGGCGCCAGCAACCGCCGCTTGCCCGCCAGCACGCCGAAACGCAGCTTCGCTCCGCCTGCCGCCAGCCCGTCCAAACGCGCTCCGCTCTGCTCAGGCCTCAGTGGTCAGTTCATGTTCATGTCATTCAATTCTAACTTTCTTACTTCTTATTCGGTTCATCCAATCCTCAATTTGGACAAATTTTCGATCAATTGGATTATGAGAAGAAAAGGAAATGTAAAATTATCAAATTGGGATTTAGGGTTTTTTTTCAACCCTCAATTTAAAATCGAGAATTGGTGAATTGGTGACTTAGATGATCAAACTTTTTATTTTACAGAGTCGCCAACAATATATGCATAATTCCCGTTGAAACTTGAAGTCGTGTTTGTTCGAAAACAACAATATATGATATATCAGTAGTCTGTGACTCTGTGTTGTACCTTTGTATATATGTACATTTATTTCCTAACATAATTGGTAATGAATCTATCTTGGTCTAGGCTCTAGCAATGGAGGAGAATCAAGAGATTGAGTCGAATGAAAATATACATGGTTCCAACACGCGTACTGGTACTGGTGAATCACTTCCGGAAAGTACCATATTAGTAGATTTGGAGGCTGAAGAGGAAGCAAGAGAGGAAGCTATGGGAAACCCAAGCAAAAAGAGGAAAACTCAAGGAGCTCCAAGGTCTCTTGCTTGGAAGGAATTCACTCAAGAGTTTATTACTATTGGAGATCCTTCAAAAACAGTGAGATACGGCAAATGCAAAACATGTGGAGCTTTGATTAAGGCGGATTCGAAGGCTAATGGCACAACCGGTTTGAAAAATCACACTCAAGTTTGTAACAAAAGGCAAGCAGCAAAAAATGTCATCTTTTGGATAAAAGGAAAGGTTGTAACCCAACAACCTGTCGGTGCTCTCTGTCTCGAAATGTCATCTTATGTTCAGATTTTGAATTCCATTATTTGTTGTTTCTGGCAGGATTTAGTCACATATAATTATTGACAAACATGTCAGCCATTCTCAACATATCCACGAACATATGATCTGCTTCATGCCAAGTTGCCAACCGTCTTTTCTCTGCTTACAGAAATCGCGAGGAAGTTGAAGGTTGTTCGCTCGAGGACATCATGCTAGAAATAGAAATGGACTGTATACTAATTACTTCGGTTAAACGGTTAACCGTTTAACCGTTCGGTAATAACCGAACGGTTAACAGGTTAACCGACTACAAAACGGTAACAGTAACGGTTAACGGTTTACACTATTTTTTGGTAACGGTTAACCGAAAAACGGTAACGATTAACCGTTACCGAACCGTTTTGCACCCCTAGGTGTTTGTGTCCATGAGCAGTTTGGGGACTGTGCAAGTTCGGATGACCGATTTTGATTCTCCTCAAAATTCCTCGATTTTGATTCTTCTTGAGCCAAAAACTTTTGGTCTGAAGGTAATTGAGTCCCAAATTTCTTTAAATGAGTCAATTGAATCCTCAAAGAAGGAGGCACGTTCGAAGTTGGTGTTTCGTTCGAAACTGCTTCGGATTTGGATGTGATTTGTTGATTATTTTAATTTATAAATATATGCACAATTTTGCAAAAAAAAATGCACAATTATGAGGGAAAATATGCACAATTAATGAGAAAAAAATATACAATTACTGGGGAAAATATGCACACATTTAATGGGAAAAAATGCACAATTATTAAGAAAAATATGCACAATTAATAGGGAAAATATGCACAATTAATGATAAATAACGAAAAGATGAAATTATTAAGGAAAATCTGGGACGAGACTTAGATCTAGGACGATAATTAGTGAAACTACGCACAATTAACGATTGTTCTCGTAAAATCTGGGGCGAAACTTGATGATATTAAAACATGGAAGAGAATTAATGAAAATAATGTTTACATCAAAGGAAAGAAGATAAAAAAAAAATATAGATTGTGCAAAATTACAAACATAACCTCAGTGCAAACTTTTTGCCTTAAAGGTGCATTTCGGGATTTTAAGTGATGGCATGATCTGGAGCGTTGAATTACTTGATCAAACGGTTATAAACTGTTCCTATTTCTCACTCTAATGGATGTTCTCATATGATCTCCCCTATATATATATATATATATATATATATATATATATATATATATATACATGAGGAGGTTCAAATGTGAACAGCCTCTTATCGTGTGAACGTGTAAACACTGCACTTTAAAGACAAATGTACTGCACTTTAAAGACAAAGATATTGCATTTTAAAGTGCAATACTTAAAGTGAAGTACGTTTGTTCTTAAGTGCAGTATTAAAGTGCATTATATTTACCTTGAAAGTGCAATACGTTTGTCTTTAAAGTGCAATGTTCACACGTTCACACGATAAGGGCTGTTCACACGGGAACCACTCCCTATATATATATATATATATATATATATATATATATATATATATATATATATATAAAGTTGTCCAAATTTAAAATTTTAACACGCTTTTTAAAACTTGGTCAATTAAATCACGAAGTTTTAATTTCTTGTAATTTCAGACACGCTCTGACCCTCAATTTTTTCTGGCCAGCAGAATGCTGACATGGACGCTTACGTGGCCATCCCAAAACGACTTCGTTTTGAGTATGAAATGTATTTGCCAATTAAATCATCACCTTTTAAGTGTTTTACAAATTAAATCACCACCTTTTATGATTTTTTAAATTAAATCACCATCTTTCAAGTTTTTGCAATATAAGTCATGTAAACAAAAACGCAAAATTTGAACTCTATAAAATTTAATTGGACAAATAAAATTAATATTATTCAATTTCATGTTTCTAACAAAGAAAATAGAATCTGATATTACATTCAAAATAACTTTCAAAACATGTGATGATCGAGTAGAATCTAATTTTACATGATTAAATATTAAATTCAAAATAAATTTTAAAACATGTAATGATCGAGTATTAAATTATTTTTAACTTTTCTAAGCGAAGCGTGGAAGACCATCAAAAATACCATCTTCCGCTGAACAAGGACAAAGCTCAGGAGTCGAGCAAAGTTCCCAACAACAAAGGAAAAAAAGACAAACATCTCAACAATCTCAAACTCAACAAATAATGAAGGAGAGAGCACAAGTATACTATACTCAATTCCAGTTCTCATCTATAGTTCATTATTTTTTCTAGCTATATTATTTATCTTCGAACAAACCTTGGACCAAAATTGCAGGCCAGACAAGGAACAAGTATTTTGGTTGGTGAATCGGGTACTATTTATGCACGAGTACAGATATATTAATTTCAAATTCACTCTGCAAAATTTCTGAGAAGACAATATTAATTTGGTTGATTGACAAACGTCTAATGATAAGAGCATTCGTCGAATGAACTTTACATGCAAAGTCGGTACCAGCTCAAAAAGCCAAATCATTTGTCAAGGTAGCGATCGCAGTTGTGGTCGGAGTTGAGGTCGAGGTAGAGGGGAAAGGGGAGCTGCTGCAAGAGAACAAGGAGATGTCATGGAAACTCAAGAGAGTTGCAGTTAAAATTGTTTTGAATTTAATACTAGATAATGACATATTTTGAAATTTGTTTTGAATTTAATACTCAATCATGTAAAACAGTTTCTACTCGATAGTCACATGTTTTGAAATTTATTTTGAATGTAATATCAGAGCCTATTTTCTTTGTTAGAATTTAAAAACATGAAACTGAATAATGTTAATTTTATTTGTCCAATGAAATTTTGTTCAAATGCTGTTTTTTTTACATGACTTATATTGCAAAAATGGAGAACAAGGAATTTGAAAATTATAAGCTGGAGAACAAGGAGATGTCATGGAAATTCAAGAGAGTTATGCAAAGATGGAGAACAAGGAGATGTCATGGAAACTCAATAGAGTTAAATTTGTAAAAATTATAAGGCGAAGCCACCGGTTCTAAATCAATAACGTAAATAATCTATAAATGGTACAATTTTGATTTCAATTTTGACGGTTTCGAAACGGGATCTGAAAATGTGCATTTCTATCATGAGAACATTATTTGTGAATTCTTTTTGGATAAAATTAGGGCCAATTCCAAATTGGGAAAATATCATTGTTGAAGAATTGAGCTTGGGTTGATAAAGAGAAAAGAGGCCATTTAAAAAAATGGACACTATGAAAAGCAAACATTTGTGCTATAAAATTTAAAATTATAAGTTGGCGCCAGAATCACCTCACTTCATAACTATAAAAATTAGAGTCTAGATGTAAGATCCATTAACAAAAAAATATTTCAATTAATATTCAGGACACCAGGCCAAAAGACTAGGCCGATCCAGTACTTCTGCGATCCAATAGGATATAAAGCCCTACCCAGCTCTGAGCTTTCGGACGGGCTTAACCATATTAATTTTTTTTCTTTCTTAAATTATTTTAAAAATTATGTTTTATTTTTTAGTAGAACTTAATAGTTATATAAAATAATAAAAGTTATAAAAATCATGTTTTTAAAAAAAATTAGAACTGAACTTTTACATGTATCTTCTTGCTAATTTATAAGTACTCGATAGGTAGTTTTATGTGTCCATACATTAAAGGATTAAAAAAAAAATTGGGCGGACTTTTTTAGCGCAAAAACTGTAGGTTTTTTTTGGCAGAAATCCCGGTAGACCCGATTCCGTTGCAGAAAAGAGATCTCTTCCCCCACTTTCAAAAATGATGAATATGGGGGGTTGAGGCCCGATTGATTTTGAGCCTCTATTTTTCAAGCCAAACCCAATTCTAGTTGCGGATACCTCAGACCCACTTATTGGGTTTGGTTCAATTTACTGGCTCTATTTATTATCATAGTTCTTCTACATTGACCACATCTCAGGCCATTCATGGGCGGCTCAAACTTTTTTGGGGACTAAAACAAGATATAGAAATATAATTTTATTATATTGAAAAAGATACTCCTTCAGTCACATTCATCTTATCTTGCTTTCATTTCGGATGGTTCCATTTATACTGTCTCATTTCAAAATTAATAACTTTTCTATATATAATTAACTACTCTCTTTTCATGAAAATCACCCCTTCACTCGCAAATAACAACTTTCCTTAATATACGTGCCGAAAAGAAAGGAGACAAACTCAATGGAACGGAGGGAGTATTAAGTAACTTTGGCCTAATTGAAAAGTATGTGTGAGTTTTGCTAAAGAACTTAGGTTCGAGCATGACAGTTAATTTAAATTCTACTTAATTTTTACAAGTTAGGGGGCCTTACAGTGGAGCTAGAAAAATAAAGTCATGAATGTGACATGTAGGATTCGAACACTAATCCTCTCATTAAAAAAAAAACTACTACACTAGACAATATTGTTTCTTTATATTTTTAAACGAACACAATATGATATTATTGGGCTTTAATCATAAAGTAGTTTCGATAACGGGGGTCTTGTTCTTGGCAAAGGGGCCTACAAACACTATCAAGTCAGGGATTCACACTGCGATAATGTTATACACTGCGATGATGTTACAAAAGAATCCTATATGAGTATTAGTCGTAACCCTAATTTTACTTGGATGCTTGAAGTACCATTCATAGGTCCACAATTTGGATCCGAAAGTACTCACACTCCACAATGTAATAAAATTAATAGATTAGCTATTCATTATTTCTTGTACCCCTCCTATTTTATATAGATGTCGTTTATGGTTTTTAAAGATTTGATAAGTGTATATCTAGCTTCTCTCTCATCATAATTTATCATTTTTCATGGAATATAATTTAATGATCTATTTTTCTCTATTTTCAATCAGTTTATATAAATTTTGATTTTTTTTCTTCTTCAATTCACTCGTACTCTACTCCTTTTTTTCTTTTGGATACATAGATTCAATATAAATTTTGAAGATTACCCTATTGCCCTTAATGATGTTAATTTTTTGTTTTTTGAATTATTTTAAAATGCCTATTGTGGGAAAAATGGTGGGCATAGATCAAGGAAATGGATGGAGGAGATTAAATCTCATATTTTTTTGAACGCAATATCTCGTTTGATCCATTTTCTATATATATATATATGGAGTGGATCATGTGAGAACCTAAATTTACCCAATATGAAAACTAAGAACTATTATAACCATTGGTTTTCATCTTATTTGTGGTCAGATTTTGTGGAAATTATCTAATATTCAATGCATTATAATTTAATAGGGGTAAATTTGTTCGTCCAGACAAAACAAACCGTATATCTTTATAAATCGAAAGATTTAATCATAACTTATCTAGAATTAATCAAGATTGTAATAAATTCTATATCCATTACAAATGATTATGCTTTTCAAATCCGCAAAAATTGTGATGTATAAGAATTTCAGTTCCTAACTTTTAGGTTTTAAATTTCACAGAAAAATCACCGCTCCTACATAAGCTCTGATACCGCCACATTATTTATTGATGCATATGTCATGTTGCTTAATGCATATATCTATATTATTTGATGCATAAAATTATATTTTTTGATCCATCGTGTTATATTTTGTTTGTTGCATATATCTATATTATTTGATGCATATGTTAATATTCTTTATTCTTTAATTTCCCTTGTATTTGGTACAAGATTCGGATACAAGATTCTTCCTTATATCTAGTACATGCATCACACCATTTAACTTCATGATTTTTCCAGAAGTCATCTTCAAAACCACTTGTCCTATTCCTTTCACTTCTGGAGTAGCATTGTTTCCCATATACAGTTTCTTGTTTTTTAAGTGAGTTGCTCCCGTATCAATCCACCATTGTTTCGGGTTCTCGACTAAGTTTACTTCAAGAACCACCGTAGCGAAGTCAGAGATAAGTTTATCCATTGCTTCTATCTCTTCTTCATTTTCGTTGTCTGCTATGACATTCGATGTGCCTTTACTTTCGTGAGAAGTCGACACTCTGCCTTTCTGTGTTCGAGCTTCCCACGGTGATAACAGTTGCCTTTTATCTTGAACGCTTTTCCTTGGGATTTAACATCTCCCTCATGCTTACGCTTCTTATTCATCTTCGAGTCCACATAATTTGTCTTGGCCTCCAACGATTGTTTTCCTTTGTTTAAAGCCTTCTTATTGCCTTCTTGTGTTAGTAATTTGACGATAAGATCTTCAAGTCCCATTTCCTAGGTCTTCAACTTGAGATAACTCATGAACTCGTTCCAAGAAGGAGATAGTTTTTCAATAAGAGAAGCGACTAAGAATGACTCATTTGGCTTCATGCCTTCAACATCTAGATCATGAAGTATCATCTAGAAATCCAGAATCTAACTTTGAGTCGATCATTCCAAAGTTTAAGAATTTTCCCACCATAAATTTTCAAGTACCAACATTTTCAGCACTATATTTCTTATTGAGTTTCTCCCATAACTCTTTTGTTGTGCTGACAGAACAATATGAAGTATACAATCCATCAGAAAGACAATCCAAAATGTCATTCTTACATAGGAAATCAGAGTGATTCCATGCATCTAGCATCAACTTTTGTTCATTGGTCACTTGAAAGACTTGACCAGTCGCAGCACAAATCCATTGCTCATCCGATACAGAATTGTCATCCCATGAGGTCTGTGGATCTTCGGTTAGAAACCGCACCAATCCCATGTTTGTTAGATAAAATAGCATCTTCTGTTTCAATAATTTAAAGTTGTTTCCAACAAACTTTTTCGATTTTTCACTTTGTGCAGCCATGGGGTTAACCCGTACCACACCCGTAGAGATATCATCCTCAGTTGACATAATAACTGAAATTTCGTCTTAAACTGTTGATCAAATAAATACGAGAATGCAAATAAAGCAATAAATCAAACCGAATACAAATATGCGAGTCGAGAGAATGACTCTCTTTCTTTAAGACAAAATTTTCCCCGCAATTGGTGGTGATTCAAGCAAACTGTCTCCCAAGATAAAAACAACTTTTAGATTGATAATTTAGCACTCGATTTAACAATCTCGGATTGAATATAAAAAGGTGGGATAACTTTAGTAAAATTGTGAATTGGGAATGAGATGATAATTGAGTTCGTGATTCTTTATATTTATATGCAACCAAAAGTTTCTTATGAACCATCATGATTTGTCTGTCAATCAAAAACCAACGCACCCTTTCGAACAAATATATAACGTCATCTATTTCATCCATTCTATAAAGAAAAGACGCATCCATTCATGTTTTGCTAATTCATACTTTCAGTTAGAATTTTATTAAATAAAATTACATGCATGAAGGCATGCATGAATATATACTCTTGTTTTGTCATTGCAGACCGGGATTCGGCGGCGGCGGCACCACCAAATCCAAATGGATTCGAGAACGCCACTTTTGCATAATAAATTTATATTTATTATTTTATTTGTTGGATTTTTGTGGGTAAAGATGAATTAATGTTTGGAGAGATTTCAATGATTATACTCGTGCTTGCTTCCAACACATATTGTTTTACGCTTTAATCCTTATATATAATCCTGATTATTTTATGCAGAAGGATTAAAGTGTAAAATAATAAGATTCAATATAAAAAATGTATGAATTGTATATAATTTCTAACTCTTACATAAATGTAAATTCCTACCAAATCCACGCCTATAATTATATACCCAAGAAATCAAGGCCTTCATCCATTTGGTGATTAGATGATATTCATAGCGAAAAGGGTATTGCCATCTCAATCCGATTGAACTGCAGAAGGTTATTGTAGCACATTGACATTTATGATTATTTGATGAAATTTTATTGGTTAAGATTTAGATGTTTTCTTCCATGGATACCTCATATCAGTTTGCTTAAAAGCCCCTTCGATCAAATTCTTACTCCAATTAACTTCCGTGCTTATCATATGAATTTTGTGTATTATCTACTTTATCTTAATATTACACTTTCTGCCATTTATATGTTGAGAAAATCCAACTGCTATTAAAAATATGCATTGGGTTAAAACTCATGTGTAATAGCTTGTACATTATGTAGAAAATATAAAATTATGAGTAGTACTAAACTAATTAAGTGTAACAAACTCGATTATCAACCGTTGGATCATCCTAAAGAGATTGGCCTCTTGAATTTGATGTAAACTTGTTGTACAATATAATGATAACCTATGTTTTTAAAAAGTAATTAGTATTTAATAATGGGACAAAAGTGAAAATATATCCTTTCAACTTTATCTTGGCAAGCTAAAATAATGTTATTGAGTTGACATTTGAGATCATACATACATTAAAATATGTTTAGCTGCAAAAATATACTTGCCTACAATCGAAAATTTATAATATTATGGTATTTTTGGACATTTTGCACTTTAACATAAATTGAAGGTATTTTTGTACCTTTTGCACTTTTAAAATATATTAAAGATATTTCTGATATTAACTCTAAACTTCAAGTTCTTTTTACACAAGAACATATACATTAAAAGGATTTTACTTCTGAGGCAAAATTGAATTTTCTATTTTTAAAATTGAGGGTATTTCTGATATTAACTCCAAACTTCAAATTCTTTTTACCCAAGAACATACATTAAAAGTATTTTAATTTCGCGGTAAAATCGAACAACATACCTAGTGCTTCCTAGAAACCCCTTTTGATAATTTATACCTAGTGCAGTATAGAACTTAATGATCTCCATGTATAATACTTCCTTCATTTAAATCGCAATTTGCCATCCCTTTCAATAGATTTGATTAGCAGTTTTTATTTAATTGACGTACATTAAAACTGGGATGTAGTTTAGTTTAATTATTTGTGGAATAAATACTATTATTATCCACCAAGATAAATAGCATTCAATTACACAGTGAATGCTACAAGATAAACCTCCTAAAATCACCTCTAATCTATATACAATTACTTTAAAGGAGAAAATAGATTACAAAAACAAATTTTCAAGAAAGAAAAAAAGAAATCAATCGTATTTAACATTTTAATAAAAAAAAAGGGCCCCTGAAAGAATATTGAATGTATTACTAACAAGTAAAATTAATCCAACCAATAAAGGAAAAAAAATTTAAACAAATCAACGCCACCGACTTTCTTCACGGCACGTTACCGCTGGATAAACACCCCGGCGCATTTTAGGGACCGCACGTGGCTCACGTGAGCGGCGCAACATCCTTCGACAGACTACTCTGCACCGCCGGAATCGCCGCATACCGCGCCGGAAAGTCTCGGAAGACTCCGTCGTCCTCGAACTGACCGTTCTGCCCCGGTCCTTGGTCGAAATTCAACGCGTAGCTAAAAGGATCGTACTGGAATTTCCCCGACTTCGCCCGTGCCGGGGCCTTATTGAACCGGCGGATGAACGTCTTCCACTTCGGCCCCGCCACAAGCTCCGACCATTCCCTAACCTTTTTAAACGCCTCTATCCCCTGGCCCCACCAACTCTGGTAAACGCTTCCGTCGTGCTGCTCGTAATTCTCCGAAGTCGAAATCCGCTCCCAATCCTTCGATTTCCGCGAGTTGTAGCAAGGGAGAGTCCAGAAGCAGCAGCAGCCGCGGCGGAAGAATGCGGGTTGCTCGAGATCATCGGTTGAGAGTTCGTCTCTCCGGTTGGATTCCTCCGTGGTTGTCTGCGGTTGCGACGCCATAGATAGTGCACCGATCGACGCGGAAGAGAGAGAAAATGAAGAGAATTTTGCAGAAGGAGATGATTTCCCCCTCCGCAAACCCTAATGTGTTTTGGCGGTCGCTCTTCCACTCGGCGTTAACTCTGGAATTCTTATATAACGGGAATATGTACGTTGAGGAAGGGGTACCGGATACCGGAAACGTCGGTCAAAGTGTGTATAATATAACTTGAAGAGTTCGTATAATATTTATCTTAGACATTGCTGGCATCTGCTAATTGCTTTTAAGTAGGTTGACTAAATTAATTAAGCCATGTATATATAGTCTTAAATATTAATCATTTACTTTATCTCAAATTGAAAAGTTCGTCTTCATTGAATTTTATCATAACCCAACTACTTAAAAAGATCATATTTATATTCTAATGCAAATAAAACTAAATTTACTAGATAAAAGGCTCGTTAATTTTTTCCAAGATGACACTGCTACTCTAAAATGAAGCAAGTAGCCCTTTTAATTAACTCACTGTGGAAATAAATATTGACAGAGTCTGTTCAAGATTTATGATTCTACAATTTTAAAATTTTAGAAGGGTAAATATGCGATTTTCCAAGTGTAACTAACAGTAATTAAAAAAAAACAAATGTAAAATTTGCCTTTTTGTTTCCTCTTAAATAGTGCATTATACAAATTCATCACTTATAATTGAGCTATTAACTTATTATTTAAATGAATTTCAAACAATGGTGGATTTAGAGTACCTATGAGGCCATAACTATCAAAATGAGAAGTATATATATATATATATATATATATATATATATATATATATATATATATATATATATATATATAAATGAAGTGGATCATGTGAGAATATACATTTAACGTGAGAATTAAGAATCATGCATAATTATTACATGTTATATATTTTATGCATAATTCTTATGTTTTTTATGCAAAAAAAAACCAGTGATTTTACGTTATGCATAAGTCTTATACTATGTTTTATGGAGAAGGCAAAATATAAAATTAAAGGTTTTTTTGCATAACATATAAAAGGATTGTGCATAAAACAATTATGCAGAATTCATAATTCTCATATTATTATAGATTTGGTTCCCACCGATCCACACCCTATATATACATATATTTGAAAATTAATTCTTTAATTCCGAAATTATAAATTCTGCATCTAATTCTTAATTATGTATCTGTTTCTACTCCAAAACAAAACTTTATAGGCTTGTATACCACCCTTAGCCATTAGAAAAGTTCACTCTCTTAATAACAATTGCAAATACATGTCGTGTCTTTGTCTTCCATAGTTTAAAAAAAGCAAATCATATAATTTCTTCCTTGGAAATAAACCTTCTAGTAATCAAAATGTAACTGGAATACATTACCGGATACCGGGAAATGGCAGTGAACTGGTGCGTGATTGTCACTACCGGGACGGTTGCTGGCTGGATCCAATGAAGCCGGTGGGCCAGGTGGACAACGGTCTTGTTAGGTGTGCTGACGTGGCGATCAATTAGTGGAGATATCAGTATAGTGCTGTAATAGATAATAGTATAAATTGTTGAAAAACTGTTAGTTAGAAGCCAATTATGATAAGATTATTGTATAATTTAATTTAATGGCTGATTAGGTTTCACCAAGAAATCAGTTGAACTTTTATTATTTTAAAAGAATAATTAATTGTATCTATGTATAGGCATATATTCGTTGAGCACTATTTAATGACAAAAGTTAAGACAACTCACAGCCCATTATTTCAATTAGATATGAAAAGACTAATTTCTTTATCTAACTATTTATACCACTAATATAGGCAAAAAATACAACAGTCATTGAGATAGGGATGGCAAAATTGCAGGTCGGGTCCGGGTATCACACTACCCGGACCCGCCCCGCCCTGTGGAACTGTGGACCCGCCCCGCCCCGTGGACTCGTACGGGTCCACAAAATTGGCCCCGGAACCGAACCCGTACGGGGCGGATCCTACCCGCCCCGCCCCGTGTAGAACTGCCCCTTTTTTTTTTTTTTTTTTTCTTTCACTAATTAAAAATAAATAAACAACTACTTTCATTACGAAATACATACTCGTGAGCCGTGATTACAATTTCATTATGATAAAAGGCGAAAAAATAGGATTATACTATTAGTCTATTACACATATAATTCATTTCAATTAAATAATAGAAAAAATTGCATTTTAAACATATATATTTTAAAAATACTTATTTTATGATATAAAAAATGTTAATTTTATTTTCGAAATACATACTCGTGAGCCGTGATTACAATTTTGAATATAGTATATTGAAGTTTAGAAAAGTAAATATTTACATATTATAAGTTAATTATGTTAGATGTATTAATTTAGTATATTATATTTTTATATATTAATATTATTATATATCTAGAAAAATAACTAATGTGTGTATTAGCTCAACTGGAATAAGTTCATGTACAAAAACCATTGATGCAGGTTCGAATCCCGCTAGCAGCATTTTTATTACAGGACGGGTCCGGAGCGGGTCTGGGGCGGGCAGTTTTGAACGGGCCGGTTCTACGCGGGGCGGGGCGGTTCCACTGTCGAACCGGACCGCCCTGACCCCGCACGGTCGGGTGAACCGCCCCGTTCTCGTACGGGGCGGGTATTACCCGCCCATCGCGTACGAGTCCAGGTCGAGTCCAACGGTTCCGGGTCCTTTTGCCATCCCTACATTGAGATGATATATATACATATAGTATATACTAAACATGTGGAAAACACATTTATTGTCTATCTATATAGTAGTATAGTACAACTTTATTGTTAAAATATACTTTTAGACCTTTGAAAAAACTTTATACTTCATCAGTCCCATTATTATGTTTTATTTACTTTTCGGGCTATCATTTTATTTATGTCACGTATCCAATAATGAAAAAAATAAGTTGATTACAATCAATCTAAACAAGTGGATTCAAACACTTTATATTTTTGCACCACAATTTTACATCCATACATCTACTTTCTAAATTTTTGTTCCCAATTCAATTGGGACATAAATAATATGATAGAGGGAATATATATATATATATATATAGTAATTAGGTTTAGGTTTAACGATTCGTGCAATGAAAAGCATAAGAATATGATGATTGCTTGTAACAAGTATAGTGTTTTGTTGGTATTAGGTGTTATTATGTTTGATTTAATTGCTGGCAAGTCATTACTTTGGGAATTGGGACTAAACCATCTACAAGCCCCACCTACCAACCATATTAATTTTTGTGAAATATCTTCTCACTAGTTATAGCTTTTAATTTTTTGCAATACTTAATTATCCTCTTCTATATTAGTAAATAAAACTTGTATAAGAACATCTAACCCGTACCATAGCATAAGACAATACCATCTTAGATAGATCGGTAAAATATCGGGGTGGCATCTTATTCTCAGATCATATTTTCTAGTGTGATAATCATTTGTCATTTGATAGGTCAAAAACCGTGCCTAGTTACGTAATTTTGTTACATAAAGTGGCGAATTTGGTGCCGCATGAATGATTAGTATGTCAAGTAAAAGAGCACTAATCAGTTGCATGGCCCTTTTGTGTATAAATTAGAGTATAGTAGATTCTTCCACCTTAATTAGCTTATTCCTTTTCAGCCTAAACTGGTAATAAAATACGCAACTACTGGATCTTCTACCAACGCCGGCACACTCATGATTTATAATTCGAGGTAAAGTTTAGAATTTATAATAATGAGACAATACCACGTAATTTCAAGAGAGAGAATATAGCAATTTTTCAAAAAACCAATATAAATTTAGAATTTGTTAGAATTTGGGTTACAGTCCCATGTGTAGAATTTGACGAGTGCGTTAACAGGCTAGATGAAAGCCCTAGGTGGAACACATACTTTTGCATTCACAAGAAAATAGAACTAACTGAGAATAGAAAAATACGCAGGAAGCGAGAGTCAAGATATGGTAGATCCACATTATAGCTGAACAGCAGAACAATGTAAAAAGCAACCACAAATCATTAGCCAAAACAAAAAGAATAACAATGCACAACTAATAAGGAAATATTGCTAGTACCAAATCTGGCCACATAGAGCAGCAAATGGTGACTTAAAACCATAGGGGATCTATAGCACAATACCTGCCTGCTTTAACTGCCTCTCCAAACACTTCATACTTTCATGGTATATACATGTATAAACGTTCAAATACCGACTGCGAAAATGGACTGGGAAGAATATTACCAGCTAAAGCCCATGTAGGGGTTCTTTGTGTTATGAGCCTATGGCAGATTCATCCCGAGCAGTGTTGGTGACGCGAAGAACAGCTTGAGCACTTAAAGGCGAAAGCTTTGATTGGCAGAAGTCCTCCCAAGATGCTGTAACAGGTTGCTCGGGTTCAATGGTTGAGGTTGATTCTGGGGCGTGAGATTTTTCATATGCAGACTGAAGCTCTAATAGCAAAGCACGAGCTGCATCCCGGGATTCAGGAAGCCGGTCACTGAGCTGAGAGGCCCCTATTTCGATCAGTTTGTCTATACCAAATGCTTCGATTCCATCAGCTCCCTGCAGATAATAACATACATGACAATTGAGAGGTTTCCAAGAGGACATTTTACAAATTTAGGAATGAAAAGATTGAACTATCAAATTAAATTAATCTATGTTGGAGTTGAAAAACCTGACTGCTACACAAACACACAAGCAAGGAAAAGAAAAGAAAAATAAGACTAAAAGCATAGTAAAAGAGCAAAGCATGTCTAAGAGTCCTTACCAGACGTGGGACACTTCGAGAAATACAGAAAGAAGCCTTAGCTCGAACTCGAGGATTCCTATGCTTAACATAAGCTTGCAACTTGGGCAACAACAGAATAGGAGAAATCCACCTTGTCAAAGCTATTAATGCATTTTCAGCTGCCTCACATACAAATTTCTTGTCTTGTGAAGATTTGAGGAGGAGTTGAACAAGCTAACAAGAAAAATGGGAGATTTATAACTATAATGCATACATAAATAAATAATATCCAAAGAAAGGACAACTTGGAAATAGCACAAGTGGAGTGTAATAATAGGAATGAACAAAATATATTACCAAAGGATCCAATAAATCAATGATGCCATCATTATATGCTTTGAAAAGGTCTGCAGCAGTCATAATTCCAGTTTTACAAAGAGCACTTCTTGGATCCTTTACGGATTTCACAACTAAGGAGATAACTTCATCCCTGATGTTAAGAAGTAAGAACGAAGGAGTCACACATTATGAATCTCAAACAAATACAGTTAAAGGAATGGAATCACATTTTTTCTGTTGATGGAACCAAACAGAATATGATACTCACAGCATACTAACAATGGCTTCCTTGTGAAACAAAGATAATCGACGTACATCGTTGAGTGCATCACACACTGAGACCCAGTCTTTGGAGCCTAATCCTGATAAGAGTGTCTAGAACCAGAGTGCAATATATGGATCAGCATTCTACCCCCATTATTTATTTATTCAAGGATAGGATCAAGATATAGAGACATCTCAGAAATCCACATCCACTTTAAGAAATAGGTAAAGTAATGGTAAAGATTGCGAAGGTGACATGCATACCTTCACACAATCATCCAGATCTTCTACATCCTCCAAAGCCTCAGATTCTATATACTCTACTTCTGTAATAGCTACTACGGCTGCAGGATTCTCTATTGCGTCCATCTTAATGGAAGTATTAACTACTGCGGCTGCACCTTGGCTTTCTTCAGAGTTTTCACTCACACCTTCAACCTGAGTTTTTTTAATGCTTCCATTTTTAAAGCTTCCATTTATCCTCTGAGACTCAGGTACATTATTATCTCTGACAGCTAGCTCAGACATTATTGAAGCCTGAGCCAACAATGATAAGAAATCAGTAGAAGTTCAGACAGAACACATTAGAAATAACTTCACTAATATGTCAATGGCAGCCAAAGCAGAGATGGATCATTCGAATTTTATATATGTCAATGCTAGTAAAAATCTATAGATATCCATGTTAAAAAATTTCACTGTAATGAGGAAATATGGATCTGTGGACCAAAGTGGATATGAAGAAAAGCTCTGCTTCTTCAGAGTTCATGAAGTAAATAACTTTTTAACATCTACACTTGTTTTCCAACAGTAATATCTTCAGGAGTTCATAATCAATGTTCGAACTACATAGCAGCATGGAAAATATAAATGTAATGACTAAACTGAAGCTGCAACAGCTTAAACATAAAATAATTTCAAGGAGTTCAAATGTAAATTGTGTTCCTTAAACTTTTTGACCACTCTATCCACCTCAACAGTCTCGTACACATCAACAACGAGTAAAGGTAAATTATAGAGGGATGAAGCTATTTCATCGAATTCAACTGGGAGAGCTACGGGTATGCATCAAGTCATCATCCTAAGACTTTGAAACAGATTCAGCGAACATACCAACTCTAAGTTGTAATTCAGCTGCAAATTGGAAAAACTGATCATCATCTAGCTACAGAGAGCAAATGAACTAGATCACGAAACATATACTCAAGTAAGATTGATGAAGCCTACTCAATTAAAACTCACATCAAAACCCTAATTCTTCTCCAGCTTTCCTCTAAACCCATAAAAATATACAAAAGTTGCAGATCGCTCAAACTTGAACTTCATAAACCACACCAAGAAAAAGCTAAAGCAACTAATCAAATCATGAAAATCGCTCACATTACCACTTACCAAACTAACACCTAATTAGAACAGCGATCCAGCAGTGAGAATTTAAACTATAAAAACCAAATCAAATTGCAAAAATGCAACAAACGAACGGGTGAAAAAAAAAAAAAGAATGAATGCATAACATAATTAAGTAGATTCGCATTAAGATCTCCGTCATCCAATCTCAGACCTTCAATTTCGATCTATTTCGGGGCAGATTCGAATCCTACGATGAATTCTCACTCAATACTTAAAATGCGCAGAAAGATAAGACTAATTACCAGGAGATATAAAGGAAAGGAGTCAAATTATAGCCGGTGCAAAAGCACGAAAATGGTGAAAATATTTATTGCAGACCTCCTCAATGGTAAAATGCTTCAACGAAAGCAGGGCACACTCTCTCTCCTCACGCGCACACACTATACATTTCCAATCGATAGTATCATATAAATGTACTCACTTTAATAATGTACTTTACATGCTGTATTATATTATATTTTAAAATACAATATATTTATTTTTAAAGTGCATTATATTTATCTTGTTCATGCGTTCACACATTTGAATCTCTTCAAATATAAATAATACTGTAAAAAATGAGGGGAATATACTAATGAAATTTGGTAACCGGCGAGATGAGGGGCGGGTAGAAAGAGACTGATTGGCCGCCCAATTGTGGAGATTCATTACTGTAGACCGGTTTATTTTAATACAAATATACCATATGCTAAATTTGCAAAATAAAAATTCACGTTCTGCTCAATGTTCTCATATTAAAAATTGGTATATTAAAATATTACAACTGCAAATTGATTTACCAAATTCTTGATACACCAAAAATTGGTATATTGTGATATTTTGAGTATACATCACATTTTCAAAAATTGTTACTCCCTTCGTCTTCATAGACCTTCACAATTATTATTAAGAATTTGTGGTTGCGTTTAAAGTGATAGATCCTGTAAGGATCGTTTATAAGTATATTGAGGCTCAGACACCGATTACAACCACCACACCACAGAAAGTACATCACCAGCAAGCCTAGCCAAAGTATTACAGGACTTTGATCTCACGCTCTCTCAAATTAACATACACGCACTCACACGAGACAAGATGAATCGAGAGAGAAGACAATGAATATAGATCGTATCAGTTGCGCTCTCTCAAACCTTCAACCCTAATCCTATTTATAGGTAGGGTTTGATAACGGGCTGGGAGAGATTAGCGAAAACGGCTGCGCAGAAGACGGGCCAAAATAAATGCAACTGGGCCGGGCAGCTACTGGGCCGTGTAATAATTGGCTTGGGCTTGGGTACGTGGTACTGGGCCTATCATCAGTATTACATACTCCACCTTAGGCCTAGTATTGATGTGCCTTCACATTAGAAGGAAGGTTTGTATTCAGTTTTTTCTTGTCATCATCGCCCCTTTCCCTCCACAACCTTGCAGCCTCATCTCCTGCATTCAAAAACAAAACAAGCAGCAGTAGGAAGGGAAAAATATCACATAGATACATGAGCAATTACCTTAAGTCAAGATTAAGAATCCAGAGACAAGTATTCAGTTTGTCTACACTCAAACACTTAGTACCCATGTCAGCAAGATTCAAATCTGTGTGAATCTTATCAAGTATAATAACCCCTTTTTCAACTATATCCCGTATAAAATGAAACCTAATATCTATATGTTTAGTACGATCATGAAACACAGGATTTTTACACAACCGGACGGGCGGGATCGACCGTCGAAAACAAAGCAAATGTAATTATTCACACACTTAAGTTCAGACAGAAGGCCTTTCAACCAAACAGCTTCTTTCAATGCTTCACCAGCAGCAACATATTCAGCCTCTGTAGTGGATAATGCAACAATAGGCTGTAACTGAGACTTCCAACTTATACAAGAACCACAGAAAGTAAACATATAAGAAGTTGTAGACTTCCTATTATCCCTATCATTTGCATAATTTGAATCAACAAATTATTGTTTGGCTATGTTGTGAATCAACTTAGTGTAACACTATGTTGATTCAAATTTGAAAATTAGTGTTTGGCTATGTTGCCAATGATTCACAACATAGCCAAACACTAAGTTGATTCACAACATAGCCAATGATTTTCAAAGTAGACATAGCTTCTTTCTTAGATCTAGGTTCTAACTTATCACCCTTGTGATGGACAAAAGCAGCACAGCCAAACACTCTAAGGTGAGATAAGTTCAATGGTTTTCCTGTAAACACAGTTTTAGGGCACTGACCCTTAATGGAACTAGAAGGAAGCCTGTTAATCAAATAGGTGGCAGTTAAGGCAGCAAGACCCCAGAAGTTCTTAGATAGCCCAGAGCTCTCTAACATACACCTAACATTTTCTAACAAGGTTCTATTCATTCTTTCCACTACCCCATTTTGCTGTGGATTATAGGGCACAGTTTTATGCCTTCTAATCCCTGACTTAACACATAAATTATCAAAAGAGAAATTGCAAAATTCAAGGCCATTATCTGTTCTAAGAACCTTGATTTTCTTACCGACCGATTTTCAATTTTAAGTTTCCAATCAGAGAACATTTGAAAAACCTCATATTTTTGTTTTAACAAAAACAACCATGTTTTTCTAGAATAATCATCCATAATAGACAGACAATATATGCAGCCACTATGAGTAGGGGTGCTAGAAGGACCCCAAACATCAGCATGTATGTATTCAAGGATATCAGAAGAAACAGGTTTTTCAGATTGGACAATGACAGGAAAAGAGACTTTACGTTGTTTACCTAGCACACAAGAGTCACAGAAAGACAAATCAGATAATTTATCTTTTCCAAACACACCTGTTCTTCTCAAAGTAGTCATATTCTTGGAACTAGCATGTCCTAGTCTTTTATGCCACATAACAGTCTTATCACAAAAGGAGGCATGCACATTTGATTCAGATGTAACAGGGAGAGCAATGAAAGGGTACAGGTTATTAGTTCTCTTGGATTTAAACACAACTAGTGATCCTTTTTAACCTTCATCCACCCATTCCCCCAACTCCCACCAAAACCATCATTCTCTAATGCAGTAAAAGACAGCAAATTACATGCAACTTCAGGTACATATCTCACATCTTTCATAGTATATTCAAAACCAGATTGGAATTTCAAACAGATATTACCAATTCCAAGCACAGAGCATTTATGTTTATTGGCAACAATCACATACCCAAAATTTCCAATTTTCAGTTTTGAAAAACACTCTTTAAAAGGGGAAACATGATAAGCACTACCAGAATCCATAATCCATTCATTTATCAATTCTGAAGTCACATTGCTCACAAAAGGAAAACTTGGTTCAGTAATCATAAAGTACTTGCCTAGAATATTAGCTTCAGAATCATCACCCAAAATGGCATTAGAAACACTTTTCTGATCAGCATTATGCTTTCCCTTTCTAGGAGAAGGACAATCTTTCATGTAATGTCCATATTCACCACAATTAAAACATTTTCTACCTTTGGTTTTGGACTTAGACCTAAACCTCTGGTTTTGTTTCTTCCCTCCCTTCTCAGAACTGAAAGAATAGATGGTTCTTCCACTAGTTCTACCCCTTACCTGATAAGATGTACTATGTTCTGAGACTCTCACATCTCTATTGAATTTTAAATCCATTTCCTTACTCTTAGGGGCACTAATGACTGTCTCAAGATCTATCTTATCCCTTCCATACTTAATGGCAGATTGGACATCATTATAATACTCTGGAATGACATTTAACAAAGCAATAGGAGCATAGTTGTCAATACTAGTATCACCTATTTGTTTAATTAACTGTAACAGTTTATTAAACTCATCTAAGTTCTCATCTATATCCTTAGACATATCTAGTTTAAATTTGAAAAAACTCTGCAATAAGTACATTTTGGATGGAAGGGAGGTCTCAGTGTATAGTTCATTTAGCCTATCCCATACATCTTTTGCAAAATCAAGATGTTCTACTTTCCTCAACACAGAATCAGTCAAGTTTAATGTAATGGCAGATAAGGCAAGATCATTCATCTCATTTTGCTTTTTTTTTTTCCAGATAAATCAGATTCATAAGATTGAGTAATAGCAACAGAAACACGTTTCTCAACAAGAATAGCAGTCATCCTCTTTTTCCACAAATTGAAGTCTGTTTTTCCATTGAACGTGGCAATTCCATTGGAAGAAACAAAGGCCATAGTTAACGAAAACAGATACTAACCCCTTTGGGTCTGTATCTTACAGTGTATCACGCTGAGGGATTTCCCAGCTCGCAATCGCATGATCTAGTCCTGGGCGCAGGGGGTCACCAAAGCTTACTGTGATGAAAGCAAAAAAAGAAGGAACCGTGTACGTATCGATCTTTGAAGATCAGTTAACAAAGATCAGAAATCACAAAGGCAGAATTTTAACAGATGCAGAGAAAACACACAGATTTCAGAGAAACAAGTAGGGACAAGCAAGCAGATAGAAAACACAATGAGCCTAACTGCACCAGTCGGCAGATCTAACAGCAGTAAATCCCAACCCTACTGCACCAGTTGGCAGATCTAAAGAATGAAAAACAGGAGAGGTATAGCCAATTTACCGCAGCGAGGTTCGGAGACTTGAACCTCGTTCTTACCTAAAATTTGGAGATGACTATAGATCTAGGGTTACGGTTCAGAAACCGCCTGTTCGCGATCTAAGTCACCAAAGGCGAGGTGGTCGAGCGGTGATGAAACCCGCTCTGATACCACTTGTAAGGATCGTTTATAAGTATATTGAGGCTCAGACACCGATTACAACCACCACACCACAGAAAGTACAGCACCAGCAAGCCTAGCCAAAGTATTACAGGACTTTGATCTCACGCTCTCTCAAATTAACATACACAGACTCACACAGAGATAAGATGAATAGAGAGAGAAGACAATGAATAGAGATCGTATCAGCTGCGCTCTCTCAAGCCTTCAACTATAATCCTATTTATAGGTAGGGTTTGATAACGGGCTGGGAGAGATTAGTGGAAACGGCTGCGTAGAAGACGGGCCAGAATAAATGCAACTGGGCCGGGCAGCTACTGGGCCGTGTAATAATTGGCTTGGGCTTGGGTACGTGGTACTGGGCCTATCATCAGTATTACAGATCCCTTAATACTTCCCCCGTCCCGTCCGATTTGTCTATACTAATAATTTGTAATTATAATACTCCTTTCGTCCCGCCCGACTTGTCTATATTTTCTTTTTGGATTGTCTCATCTCACTTGTATACTTTCTAAATAAAGAAATGGGTCTCTTACATTTACTCGCTCAAATCAACTTTAAATAAATACATATCTATATGGGCCTCACACTTTTACTATGCAAACTAATCCTGAATAATTATTTAATTATATAAGTTCACACTTTTATTATATAAAATCAATCGACATAAAAAAATCAAACAAGTCGGCCGGGACGGATGAAGTATAATTTTGAAAACAATTTATAGAATGAGGAATACAAGATAGTGAATTTTCTTGCTATTTTCTTCATGCGCCTTCAGGTAAATGTAATCACGTGACAGCCGGTCAGAGTGGCCGAATTGACATGTCTCTCCCTGAAATTTATCCCAATAATCAGATCTGCCACC
This sequence comes from Lavandula angustifolia, assembly GCA_028984105.1. NCBI lineage: Eukaryota > Viridiplantae > Streptophyta > Magnoliopsida > Lamiales > Lamiaceae > Lavandula > Lavandula angustifolia. The sequence continues at coordinate 36,037,946 of CM054802.1, read as the reverse complement.
TGCGTCGACCAATAAGTAAACTTGTTCAAGATCAATGAGGTGTCATGTAATCAAACAGTAAATTAAATTAAAATAAAAATTGATGCAGTTGCATGTCATAAATGCTTACAACTAAAAGTATGGTTTTGAAGTTTGTATTTATTGTCACATCGTTAAGTTTAACATCATTATTATTATCTCACTATAGTGCCTAAGGATCCTCTATCTCACAATTGGTGGACCACTTGGTGGCCCACCAATCACGCGGCGTCACGCGTGCATTGATGGGTCACCTTTTTAATACTCAAATATTAATTTATTGATTTGAGGGGCCCACCAATGCACGCATGGCACCGCGTGATTGGTGGACCACCAAATGGTCCACCAATTGTGGGATAGAAGATTCAGATTCCACTATAGTATTCATGTGTATGATAAAAGAAGTAATCATGAGGTTTGATTTGGTCAAAAGTGAAAATTATATTTATTTTATAAAAATAATTAGTCATACAGTATGTAGTAGTAGTCATTTTTTTCAACGGCACTTATATTTGAATTACATTTGAGTTCACACATTATTGTGGAGTACCAAAGTAGGGTTTGAATATCGTTTATTCGTTTTTGAACCCGACTTTTGCTTTATTTAGGGCCTTTAGGCCATGAATCAATCATTATATCACAGATACTACACAATTATTTTTTGAATAAGCTTAAATAATGGTAATATAGTACATTTCTTGGATTGACTTAAAACTCTATATACCTATGACTATGAACTAGAGAATTGTGAGTTTGCATTTCTGTTAGCTCTCAAAATACTAGCATTCAATGTCTAGAATTGGTATATTGTACCCACAAATGAGCTAATGTTTGAAGTTCAGACCATTTTGACCTCTTATATCATATGTATAAGAGAACATTAGAGAACAAATTTTGTATAGTCAAATCACATTAGATAAACTAGATACGTGTAAGAGATGTTGGGAAGCAATAATATTGTGTAGTCAAATTATGTTAGATATAATGAATGATTTAGATGTGTATAAATAGACATATGTGAATGGATAGTTGTAGTCATAAACTTAAAATATTTGGAGCTTATTGCAATACTATATTTGAAATTGTTTGTTCGTTCTTCTAATTATTCTCAATTTAAGAATGTCATCTTTCACCAGGTATATATAGGAATTTCTTAAGACCAAATAAAGGATGTATCAATCATTTTATCGTTTTTGACCTCATATATAGAAGAGAGCTACAACAACTCAAAAACAGTCAATTGGGATTTATCATTAAAAGTATAGAAATGTCTTTTAAGTTTTCATTTATTGTTGATAGATTGAGGTATGTAGTAGTATGCTGGATTTTGTTTGAGGTTTTTAACCTTTTTATGTGATGGAGACTAATGAGGAAAAAATGTGATAATATTTTAATTTTATTCAGTTGGGATATTAATTATATTAATTCGGAAAATAAAAAATGAAAAATAAGATATCTTATGCATATTAAACCCAAATACATAATTCATTAATTTATTTTCTCATAGCCTTTGAGTGTCTTCTTCAATATATATCTTCTTTCCTTTCCTCCTTCGCGATCTCCAAACGAGAGGTTATAATTCACCCGCCCAAATCCTCCATCCAAACACACAAGTAATGGCGGTACTCTCCTCCCTCCAGACAAACCCTAATTCCTCCCACAGCTACACCGCCATATGCAAACCCGTACCACCACCTCTCCTCCGCCTCCGCCACCTCTACGCAGCTCGCCGGAGCCGCCGCAAGCCCAATGGCAGCTACCTCCGAGTCACAGCTTATATGGAAGACTCCAACACCTTCTCCGGCTTCGTCAACAAAGTCATCGGCTCGCTTCCGGTGATCGGCCTCGTCGTCAGAATCTTCAGCGACGAAGGCGGCGTCGGCGGAGATATCATCGATTTCGCAGAGTTCCGCCGCCGCGTCGGTAACAATTGCTCGGTAAACGATTCACGAGCTCTCTTCGAGTTCCAGGATCGACGAGGCAAGGTGCGCTGATTCACTAATTCGATTTCTCGATATTTGCAGTAACATGATCCTCGCTTATCAATTTGTAGAAATCCGATTTAGGTTTAAGGATTTGAATTTGTAGGTAGGAGAACCTCTTTATGTGCTTCTATGTTGTTGGCTAGCCGCGGTTGGAGCTGGTCTGCTTAAATCCGAGGAGATCTTGGAAGGAGTAGCCAGGCTTCGGATCTCAGATGATATTGAATTCGAGGAGGAGAATTTCATCGCCATGATGAAAGAATCTAGAGAGGTTCGTTGATTAGAGTCGAAATCTATTCGTGAAATTTGGATTTAGTGAAGCATCTCTTCGTTTTTGGTCCTTACTGTTGCTGCGTCCATTTCGATACCACTAATCGGTATTATATATACCGAACCACAAAGCAGCCACATTACTGAACTTGAAACGATCACCTACCATAATTACATGATCAAAATCTAAAATGCTCAAATTTATTGCTGTCTATCTGCAGAGACGAGCGAAGATGAACGCTACACCACCTAACATTCCAATGGCGAATCGGGCTGAGAAAGCTCTTGAAGCCATGTATGTATGTTGCTTTGGAAGGGATGTGATAGAAGAAGAAGATGAGGAACTGCTGTGCATCATCCTCAACTCTGTGTTTCCAACCGTCGGAAAGGAAGAGATTGAAAGAATAGTGAGAGAGAAAGCGACGAGAGTAGCAGATGGTACCGACGAAATCAAGATCTCGGAGCCTAAGCCCTTACCTAAAGAAGCCGTGCAGCTGCAAATGAAAGACCTAGAGTTTCTCAAGAAAGGAGGTGATTCATGATTTGGATGAAAAACATTTAAATAATCTTTCGGACACTGTTTTCGGGCAACACTATACATATATAGAGACCGTTCGCTAATTCTTGAAGCTCAACCATGAAAAAATACATCATATGCTAAGATTCGTCTAAAATAATAACCAGCAAACTACACAAGACAAGCAGAAACGTAAGAGTAGGCATTTATCACAATAGTAGTTCATCTTATGAAGCAATTCAAGTTATTCATTGAACCATACAAGATGACATAAACTCATGACAAGAGAACTTTAAATCATTAGAATAGACAAACAAAAGCAAGTCTGAACCATGATCCTGTCTATTTAAAAACCAACCTGCGACGATCCCTGCATTTATGTCTGCTTACCATCAAGTAATACTTGAGATCTTCTTCCGTAGAGACGGCTTCTTCCTAAACCAGAACTTCATCACAAACAAGAGGACTTCAAAAACAGACAACTTATCACCTTGGTAGTCTCCTAAACACACTCCAATTTTCAGCATTTCTTATAAGCCCCGATGACAGCATAGGAGAATAGCGGCAGCTTCACTCCTCAACTATATTGACTAGCTCATACTCAACCAGAGAAAGGTTATTATCTTCTTTGACAGTGAAGGTAGCAGGGTCAGTGGCTTCTACACGCCCCCATTTGTCCACAGCAAGTCTCATTGATCCTTTGAACATGTCAATTTTGGCATTTCTCAAAATTACAGTAGATTCTGCCTTCATGATTCCCACTGCACATTGGGTTTACATATCAAGATCATAATTTGTAAAGAGGGGATAAAGATACTGATTGTTAGGTGTATCCCATAGTGGGGCCAAAACTGTACCTAATATTAAGTTCCTATCTTAATTCCTAAAAGTAAGTCATAATATTAAGTTCCTATCTCACGTAAAAGTAATGGTACCAAACCTCACAGCGTACATTTTGCCTTTATGAATACCTTGCACGATATGAGTAAACATAAACATGTGCATGGCTTTGTCACTATCCCTTCTATTGACACCATATAGGCTTATTCCATAGTGGGGTCAAAACTGCACCTAATGTCTATAACAGGTAACATATTTGGCCAGACAAGTTGGTGATTACTGATTAGTCATGATATTCAATTCCAATCTTACGTCCTAGAATGCCTTGCAAAGTATGAGTATGTATACACATGTACATGGTCTTCACTAAAATGAAAAAACAGCGATGAATCCCATAATTATGAGATTCTGCATCTCATATGTTTCATTGAGAACCCTATCAGCTATCAGTATGGCAAGATATTTAATCTGAACCACAACAGACCCAGAAATCTCCATATCCAGGAGCTGGATGCACTACTATCTTTTGTTATCCAAACAATCTACTCAGAACGAGCCCAGAAATGCAAAGTATAACAGAATTTATAGGTTTCAATTGCAAGAAATGTCATCCATCACACAAGCATATGATCATACCTTGTTCATTCCTAGCAGTAAACAAAACTGTCCCAGTTTCGTCCCCCACCAGACACTCAGCAATTCGCATCTGATGAACTTGAGGCACATCCGGCCTACCCTTTTGCAATACCATCTTCGAACTCAAAACCTTTACAACAAGATTGTGCCCATTTGTGCCAGGGCGTAGCTGATCAACCTTGGTGAAAACCGGCTTACGCATAACTGATTTCTTTTCAGCCATTTAGATCAAAAACCTACAAAACTAACATCTCATTAACCATCAATAAGCTTATAAGCACTTCTCAAAAATAATAAAATCAGCAAAATCACCACTGAAAACACATTAGGATCTAAAATCCCATGCATAAATCATCATATCGTCACAGATCATACACATGTGGAAGACTTCATCACGATCAGAACAAATACGAGCATTTGACGCTCTCCCGATGCATAAAACAAGTGATTAATAAGTAACAAAAAGAAGAAAATTCATAAAAAGGAACATCAAGGCTGGTTAAATTCCACTAAACTATCGTTTCATCAAAGCACTACACCGAATTTGACCGTAATAGCCGATATTGTCTGAATAAATACATCAACACTTTACACTACTCGCGATACTTGAAACCAGACAACAATGAATCGAAACCCTAAGTATCAGATCAAATTCGATAGGTATAAAACAAATTTTAAGAATTTTCCCAACTATTCGAGAAGTCACACATCTAAAAAATTTTAGGCATTCGAATTACCTTTGCGAACGAGGGCGAATATGTTCTGGAGAGGCGACCGTCGAAATAGCTTTTTGAAAGGCAAAGTCATCAAGTTTTCGACCGTTGATCTTCCGTATTCTCTCAGCAGATCTGGACCGTTGGATGTACTAGTGTTAAAAGCTGTGGGAGCATCCATAGCCCTCCACCATTTAAACACCCTATTTTTTTTCACATTATCTTTTCTTTTTAACACCTAATTTTTAAACATAGTTCCATATTCTTTTATTAATTGATCTTCTCCCTCCATCCCACTAGAAATGACATATTTTTCTTATTAACTCGTTCCACTACAAAAGATGCATTTTTTAAAATGGTAAAGATTGTGTAGACCACAATTAACTACTTAAAAGTCAAATAATCTACACCACATAACACTACTTTTTTATTATTTCTGCTTCCAAAATAAACGTGTCATTTCTAGTAGGGCATAGGAGTACTGTTTAAATTTTTTATACATTAAATTTTAGTAACACCAAAAATAATTAATAATATTATTTCTCAAGTTATTTGAACAAATAAAAAATTGTAGAAAGTTAAATAATAATTATTTTTAAAAAATATTGAAAAACTTAATAGGAATATGAAAAGTACAATAAATTGAAACTTACAATGATATTGGAAAATATTTGATACAACACTTAAATTAAAAATAAGAGTTATTGTTGGGTGATGATTCTACCCTCAGCAGTGTCGATAATAGTGGGAAATGATTCAGTCTTCTATGCTGTGAAACAGTCAATAGCCCTGTGCTCTGAATGTATTTATGAAGATTTGAAGATCCCAAAACCCTATATTGATTGGTGAATCATTACGTTGTATTTTGTTTTGTTCGCATTACGCAGCACTCTCTCGCTTCCTGGTTCGTGCACTCGGCAGATTATCCGCCTCAACACGTAGTAGAAGACTCAATAAAATACTGGGACTCGACAGAGCAAGATATCGAAAGGAGTCCCAGTAGAACCGGACTCAGCATGAGTAGTTCACATTAATCGAGCCGATCTTCAAGTAGAAGCGGCACTCAGCGAGAGAATGTGTTGGTCCGGGAGACGATAGTCAGGTGTATGAGGGGGGGGGAATACACCCGATCACAATTTCTTTTCTCGAACGTGAAGGACAACCGAGCCGTTGGTTGCGACCGATGAACAATGCCGTATAGTAACCTTCGATCACGGGTCGAGTGTGTCGCCATCGAGCTCTCCTACCGACTTTATCAGCACTTGAAACTCGGCCGAAGACGTTGTGCGGATAATAGTGTGGGGCTGGGGCCCGAGATTCGTCTCGCTTTGAAAACGCTTTTCGCAAATTAAAGTATTTTGGTCGGTGCGCTTTGAAAATACGTTTTATGCAAAGATATGATTTTTTAAGCGAGTTGTATGCAATGCAATAAAACAAGAAATAACACAAGCAATTTAACGTGGTTTGGATACGCAAGATCCTACGTCCACGGTCCTAATGAGACAGGAGAACTTGTTGATTTATCTCGAGCAAGCCTCGCAAAGAATCTGTCTGCGGACCGGACACCTTCTAAGTTATAGTCCTTAGCGACTTTACAATTCAAACCTAAGTTCGAAAGTGGAGGGGATGATCTCCAACTAAGAAGGAGTTCTTACAATAAGAACAATTCACGAAAAGTGAACTCCTTCGAATTTCTAAGCTATAAATTTTGCAATGAGCTTAGCTAGAGAAGAAGTGATCTAAAGAACTCTGAGAGAGAAGAACTAGAAATATTCTATGAAGGCAAGTTCTTCGCTTGAATGATCTTTAAGTTTGCTAGAGTTGTTCGTGAGCTTGAGCGTTTTCCCTTGTGAATCCCGTGCGTGGAGCTCGGTAATCTTCTCTATTTATAGTTGTGAGCGTGCATATGTCCGTTGGAGAAGACAATGCCACGTGTCACAAGCTTCCAAAGAAAACGACCATATTTTTCGAATTGTTGCGCGGGGGCAAGTTGACACGCGTACATGAGAGCAAGCTTTAGTTGGTCGGAAGCGAGGGTAAAGCGTTGTCGGCTTCTCATTGGTCGAGGTTTGTGGTAGGTGAGAATGTTTCGGTGTTCGGAGTTGACTATTCCACATCCTCGTATGATCTTCTGGCGAACTTCGAAATGACTTTTACGATCGGGTCGTTTTCTCGGATCTGATAGATTCAAGACAATCTCTGTCTTCTTCGACTTAGTCGGCTGACAAGCTAATAAGGCTTTGGTGGGTCAGCTGATGACTGCGAAGGTACTGAACTTTGCATTATGTTCTTTCGCCGATAACTATCGCCTGATGGGTCAGTCTTTTTACCGAAGGTAAAGATCAACTGGCCTGTCAAGAACGCAAGCTCTTACACGATGACGTAGGTTCTCGGAAAGTAACTTCGACGAGAAGATCAATCCAACATTTTACCCCGTACGGGACTTAGACAAAAAAATAATCAATTACAAAAAGTCTAACCTATACATCATCTAATCCTATCAAGACACTACACTACGATATCAACTGGGTTTTGGGATCTTCAATTCCATAGTACTACTATGATTTCCCCCAATATTACTTTAACCGCTAATCGACCAATACCATCTATCGACTCATAACCCAACAATTTCCCCTAATTGATGACGTCAAAACCTCTACTTCTATAAAAACAAAGACAGGAATGCTAGACTACCGACTTAGAAAGACTTCGAAAAAACCGAAACGAGATAACTTCAAGTAAGTTCGCAGGTGAGAGATGAGGCAAAATCGAGAAACGGTTATGTGAGAGTGTGTGTCGGATCACTTCAGTGATCGGTTAGTGAAAGCACAAACAAAGGTCGTGAGACAATGAGTAATTGTCTGCAGTAAGCAATAGAAACCGATATCTATGATCGGAGGATTACAAGGTTTCTATTACTATTACAACAAACCGAGATAAGAAGATCGTCGAAGTCCGAATCTCTGCGTTAGGCTCTTGAAGTCGGCACTGTCACTGGAGGATCCGGCACAATAAAATTTGTAGATTCTTTTCCGCAGAGTCCGGATTTCCTCGAGATCCTCGAGCCGATCGTGCTAAGATTGTGATGATAAGCAAATGCCTCGATCTCATCTTCTATCTCTTTTGTGCAAAGACGCCGTGAAGCATCATAGGAGGAGGGATTCTTCCGAAGGTCGGAGCTCGATGGGTATCTTCTCTTTCTCCATGATTGGCGAAGTTGTTCGCGAGCCGGGAAAGTTATGATGAAGACATTCTTCGAATAGTTGATCGCAGGTATCCCGGACGGATAGAAGTTCCATACATGGTATCCCTTGATGAAAGATTCTTTGGGAGTTCCTCCCATATGCTCGCTTCGGTCGTGGTACCCATTTGTCTATGTGAGGAGTAGGCGCCTTCTTGACATAAGGTGCTCGGGCGCTCTCCCCGTAATATTTTGAAGCTCGGGGTATCCGCTTTTTCAAGTCACGTCGGCTTATCGGATAGACTAATCATTTTTGCCAGGTCGGCCCAATCTTTTCTTTTCTTTGAGGGCCATTGCTCTAGTATCTCCTCTTCGGAGACCGAGTCCTTTCGCCGTGGCCTCCCGGTAGCTTTGTCTTCACCTCTTGCTCGTGTGTAAGATTGGAAGGATAATAACTCGAGCCGAAGGACCGGACCGCAAAAGAGTGGAGACTTTAGCTAGCTCCCGAGCTTTCTTCTTTTGTTCGTCCACTATCTGTCGGCCACTTTTCTTTGGCAATCTTGCCAATAAGCTTCCTATGCTTCTTCGCCTTTTTAGCTTCTTCAAGCCGATGCTCATGATCTAGCTGGTCTTGGTACTGTTGAAAGCAACTCTTAGATCGTACGCTTCTGCTCCGCTTTAGTTTTGAATTTGGGCATCGAGGAAGGTGGTGGAGTAGCTCAAAGTAGTAATCTCCTTCCCGCCTTTGCGGTGTCGTTGTTGTGGCTCTTCTTCATCCTTCGATCGAGGAAATGAGCTACGTCCTCGATGTGCCGAGCGAGATGAGATAGGTGTTGGCTCGCCATTCTGATCGGTTGGAGTGGGACATACTCAGAGGAGTACAATATGACCGGTTCCAGCACTGGGCGGCCGAACCTTCTCCTTGGGGTACCGAGCTGGGTTCCACCGATGGGCCGAACCTTCCCCCGAGTTCCTGCCTCAATAAGTCTGGACTTCGGGACTCTTTTGTACCTCCCCTTGTTCCGCCTCAGCATGTTCTTCTTTTACTTCTCCTTCCCCCTTTTGGCATCATCGCCTCGGGAGAGGTGAGTGCGGATGGCTTTTACGTCCTTCTCCAAATTATAGACGAGGTCCTTGATGCTAGAGGCGACTGGCTTCGAAATCCTTGACTAGGTCGCAATATTGCTCCCGGCTATTCTCTTGATCGCCTCTAAATGTTTTCAATTGAGCGGCTGACTCCTCGCCTCTGAGTTTCAGCAGACCGATCATGAGAGGTTGTCATTTCCTCGCTGGATTTCTTTGAGTGCCTCCGCCCGTTGCTTAATTGCGGATTGGAGATCGGAGGTGGCCACTGTTCCTCTCATCCATGGTGGCCTGGACGCCGCGAGACTACGAGTCACCTGCTCGCAGAATGACTTCGCCGAGCTAATAAGAGCCGCCGACTCGAGTGGCAAGGTCCGCCTCTCGAGCTGCAAGTGGCCGCCTCAATAGCTTCCCCGAATATTGATCCGTGGAGTAGGAGCTGGTGAGACTTTTCGACCCCGGCCGCAAGCTCGGTTGACGCTTTCGGTCCCGGGGCTTTTGTATATTGAGCCCACTTGATGTGTACGTCTTTGGGCAAAAAGACGATTCTTGTCCCCTTGGCGCCCGATGGCTTTGTTCACCGACTTGGAGGTCACGGAACCTATTGGTTGGATTTGATAGGAGCCGGTTCCGAGCCTCTCGCTCGATAACGCGAAGTTGTTGTGCTCGACTTCGCTCGAGGCAACTTGAGCTTCACCGCATTTAGAAGGTGGTGGTGATTGGCCCTTTTTGCGGGAGTGGAGCCCTCGCCAGATCCTCCCAACTGCATCCTGGGTGACGCCTTGTTCCATCTTGTCATCATCTTTGTCTTCGTTATCATCATCATGATGAGATGGAGGCGAAGGGCCGTTGCCGTGGGACCGAGGAGCGCAGACTAAAGAGATGGAGCATCGATGCCCTCGAGTCCTCAAATGAAGCAAGGTCAATTGGTTCTCCCGAACCCTATAGCCGATCGCAAGTCTTGCTCCTCGGCAAGTAAGGACAAGAGCCGACCGAGTTCGATAATATTTTCAAGAATATCCTACATGAGAAACCTCAAGCAAAGATTCGTGTCCCCGGCCCTTATGGCGCTTCACTCAAGTCTCGAATGCTCGCCGATTTCGTGAATCTCGAGCATGAATTTCTCCGTAGCGCGAAGACGGGTGGAGTGTATCGTGGTCCACTCGGAGGATGTTTCCTCGGCCAGCACCTTGATGTCCGACCGAGTCTCCTGGAACCGATGCATTCAACCTTATCCTTTATCGTGGCACCCTCAATGCCGGCTGTCGAGTCCAGGATTTGTTCTTCCCGAGCGGGGCGGGGGAGAGGCTTGTCTTGCTTGTTCTACCGAGACCTCGAAGGTCCAGTCTTGGTTAGCCTCTTCCTCTTAGGCGGGTCGGCACGAGGGGGTAAGTCGGAGACGACTCTCTTCTCGATCGGGCGGCCCTCGCCCGATTGATTTTCTCTAGCGGCTCTCGTTTTGAACTTTGTGAGCTTGCTGTCAAAATATCTGGAGTCAGCAAAAACTGAATTCCTCGAGACTGATTGCTCGATAAGTATGGACATCTTCGTCTCATACAGCAGCTTCCCCATACTTATAAGTTTCCTCTCTCCAGTGGGTGGCTACAAACTTCGAGCTCGAGCCTGAGCTCGGCTAAGTGATAGTCCGTCCGAATGGGACTTGGACTCTATCGTCTATGACCATCATCAGTGAATACGTGGCTTTGAGAGTTGATCATAGGAATCGGCTGAGCTCGTGAGGATGTGAGAAACGATGTATGCGAGCGCCCGGTGGCTTGTGGGCAACAACTCGATTCTTCTGGTAGAGCTATCTTGAACGCAATATCCTTCCCCGCCACGGAATTTCAGATGTATGCGTTGATCTCCTTCTCCTTATATCCAATAGAGAAATTCCATCGGCGGAAGATCAAATGTTAATTCCAAGCAAGATCTCTGGATGCCGATGATATCGTCGACTCGCATCCCACGAATTCTGGTACAACCTCCTTCATGAATGCGAAGGACGCTTCCTCTACCCCGAATCTAGTGGTTCTCTAGTTAAAGTAGACTTCCGCCACTTGTTCGGGCAAATACGCCCGGGGTTGCTTGGAGACGAGCGCTTCTAGTCCGAACTTTCAACGGCGTCGAAAACGGGCTCCAAGTATGGAAGATCAACTTGGCGTAGCGCCATTGTTGGTTCGAATCGGATGCGAGAGACGATGATCTCGCCAATATTTGTGGGAGTCTCCATCGTCGCCATGAGTATCTCGTAGAAAAACTCGTTAGCACTTGAAAATAGAATTAGTCAGCATGAGTTTTAGGCAGAGTTAATACATTACCGAAAGATTTAGAGCTTGAGATACGCAAATGCAAAGCGCTTTAGGTTATGAAGGAAAAAAAACTGAATCGTAGATAAAAGCTCCAAGATTTCGTAAATGGCGAAAAGTAAGTGCTAATGTAGAAGATGAAAGATTTTATAAGATCATGCGTAATAAACCGTTTAGATCGAACGTACCGGGGTTTAATCTCTCATTTTTATCAACGTACCGAGATGTGATGTTAAAAAAGGAATGATCGTTCTAAGCCACCTCTACTATGTAATCCAACGTAGGATAATACGTAATAAAGGTAAGTGTGAAGACATGTATTAAATGCCTATTGCAGCATCATTAAAGACTAAGTCATTTTAAATGAGAACGGTTTCCCTACCGACTTATCCTTAAAAAATTAATTACGGAAATAAATGAAATATTAACTTTATACATGCTATTTAAATTATATTTATGCGATATGTATGTTCGATATTTTTCAAGTTCCTAAACAAGCCTCACCAACCAAACCCTCTGGGTTTAACAATTTTTAAATAATTTTACAAAGTGGAAGAGATATCTTACCTTCCCAATAAATGCTCTGCAAAGGTTCTATAAGAACTTCGTTTTAGGACCGCTATGTCTAAGAACGAGTTTACTATGAGTATGTTACTCAAATCTTTGGTAGCGGTCAAAGAGGTTATAGAAAAGGGCAAGAGTGCTCAAGTCTTGAATATCCCTAGTAGTTCAAGGAATCCTCCGAAAGGCGAAAACCGGAAAAAGAGCGAGAAAGGGTGGACATTTCAAGAAGAGCAAGTGGGAGTAAGAAGACGGTCCTTACCGGAAACATGCAAATGTCAAAGGAGAAAGGAAGGTTCTTCAAGAATGGTAAGAAAGGACACCGGAAGAATTATAATCCGGATGTCAAGGCAAAAAGCAAAAGAGACGCGAGTCGCTCTTGAATCGAAACTGCTCATGTTTCCTCTTCTACCCATGAATGGGTAGTGGATTCGGGGCAATTGTTCATGTTTGTTACAACTTGCAAGGTTTCTTGCGGAAAAAGGTAATTGAGCAATGGCGAGGTGGTAGTCTCAATGGGCAATGGATTGAAAGTTCCCCGCAATTGCCATTGGAGATTTAAATCTATCTTTTGATAGTTACTGTTTTAGTACTTAAAGATGTTTAATATGTGCCTCGAGTTTAGGCGAAACATTATTTCTGCTTTCAAAACTCGCACCATGGATGGTTATAAATCAAGTTTTGATAGTGAAGTTTCTATCATGAAAGACGATGATTTTATCGTGGTGGATCATTAAACGGATCTTTATATACTATTACTTGTAAACCGCGTAGTTCGTTAATATTGCTTCCTCATCATCAAATCCTAAGAAGAGGAAAGAGTCTTCTAAGGTAAACCAAACTTATTTGTGGCACTTAATACTAGGTCACATCAATCTTAACAGGACTTAGAGGTTGGTGGAATATGGATCAGTGGAGTCTCTCCAAGATTGAACCATTTCCAACTTGCGAAACCCGTTTGGAAGGAAAGATGATGACTAGGCCTTTCAAGGCAAAGCGGTTATAGAGCCACGAAGTATTAAGTTTGATACATTCTGACTTGTGCGGGTCTATGTCTACACAAGCTCGTGGAGGGTATGAGTACTTCGTCACATTTACTGACGATTACTCGAGGTATGGATATGTTTACCTTCTTCACCACAAGTCGGATTGCTTTGAAACCTTTAAGGAATTCAAGGCGAAGTGGAGAAGGAAGTTAGGTAAAGAAATCAAAATACTGCGATCTAATCGTGGTGGGAAATACCTATCCAATGAAGTTCAAGGACTACTTGACGAATGTGGGATTACATCGCTGCACCGACAAAGACGGCACGCCGAGCAGAATGGTGTGTCGAGAGAAGGAACCGAAGTCTCTTAGAGATGGTTCGATCGATGATGAAGTTATGCAACTTTGCTAGTTTTCTTTTGGGGATATGCCCTAGAGATCGCAACATACTTGCCGAATCGTGTGTCTTCCAAGTCGGTACAAAAGATCCCTTTCGAGTTGTGGAGCGGGCACAAACCCAGGATGCACCACTTAAGGATTTGGGGTTATCCCGCTTATGTGCTGAATAAAGGCGGGCCGACAAATGGAATCACGTTCGAAGTGATGTTGTTCATAGGGCATCCGAAGAAAACGAAGAGTGGATACTTTTATGATCCTAAAGAACGGAAGATCGTTGTTAGCCCTAACGCTTCGGTTCTTAGAAGAGGATTACACTAGTAACCATAAATCTCGAGTCGACATCATCCTTGAAGAATTACAAGGTGGTCGAGTTCCACTTGAACGCATACGTAGTGCAAGATAGTACTCCACGAGTAATCGCACAATTTGTTAACACACTCCTAACACTGTTCGACGTAGTGGGAGGGTGATATTTACACTGATCGGTATGTTCACCGGGGAGACGTTTGATTATCTCCCAGCGGATGAACAAGATACCGTGGATCCCTGGACTTACAACGAAACAAATGGGAGATGTAGATGCACCATGGACTCGAAATTTGAGTCCATAAGCGATATGGATGTATACAAGATCACCGAACTACCCGAGGGCTGCAATGCTATTGGTAGTAAGTGAGTATACAAGAGAAAGAGAGAGCACCGAATGAAGAGATCATGGCGTTTAAGGCCAAAGTAGTGGCGAAGGGTTTTACCCGTGAAAGAAGGTATCGATTATGAAGACACCTTCTCGCCCGTAGCAATGATCAAGTCCATTCCGATTCTCCTTGCCATATCGACTCACATGAACCTAGATATCCGGCAAATATATGTCAAAACCGCATTCCTAAACGGTCACCTTGAAAAAGGTAGGGGACATCCACATGAAACAATGGATGGTTATGTGAAGGAGGGCGAAGAGCATCTAATTTGGAAGCTTAAGAATTCTATTCATGGACTTAAGCAAGATTTCCTGCTATAGCACCAGTTGCTTGACGAAGTAGTCAAATCCTATGGATTTGTATCCGCCCTAACGAGGTGTGTGTAACGTATTTGTGTTAACGGATCGGTGGTGTTTCTTGCATTTTACGTAGATGACATCCTTCGCATTAGCAATAATGTTGAAGTGTTATCGACGTAAAGACGTGGTTATCCGGAGCAAGTTTCAAATGAAGGACTTAGGTGAAGCCGCTTACATCCTTGGGATCAAGGTTATTCGAGATCGCGTAAAAGGATGTTAAGCTTGTCACAAGTGTCCTACATTGACACCGTTATTGCTCGTTTTAGCATGCAAAAGCCAAGAGAGGTTTAGTACCTTTCGGATATGGCATTTTTCTATCCAAGAATCGTCGCCCGAAAACGCCCGAAGAGATAGAAAGTATGAGGCAAGTACCATATGCTTCCGTCTGGCCGTAGCCTCATGTATGCGATGCTTTGTACAAGAGCAAGATATCTCATATGCCGTAGGCATGGTCTCAAGATATCGGCCCAACCTCCGAAAGGAATATCTTGGATCTGCGGTCAAGTATATTCTCAAGTACCTTAAACGGACTAGAGATTATATGCTTGTTTACCACAGACGATGCCTAGTGTCTTTGGGTTATACGTAATCGGATTTCTAGTCGACAGAGACGAGTAGAAGTCTACCTCGGGTTATGTGTTTACCTTGGGAGGTGGAGCCATTTCATGGAGGAGTGCAAAGCGTAAATGCATTGCGGACTCAACCATGGAAGCAGAGTATGCGGTCGCTGCTTAAGCTTCGAAAGAGGCGGTTGGCTCAAGAATTTCCTCCGGGATCTTGATATTGTTCTCGAACTTGTCTAAGACTATCACAATTTATTGTGATAATGCGGGTGCAATGACAAATTCCTAAGGAACCTAGATCTCACAAGGCGTCCTAAACACATAGACAAGAAGTACCATATTATACGAGTATTCGTAAATCGAGGTGACCTGGTGATTGACAAAATTGGAACTGAAGTCAACCTAGCTAATCCTTTCACGAAGAGCTTACCACTCCCGGCTTACGAGAAGCATGTTCGTGGCTTTGGGATGGTAGAGATGCCCCACTTAGGACTACAGAAACTTTTGTATAAGTGGGAGAAGATGTCGTGATAGATAGGATATATAGCTAAGATATAGTTGGGTACTAGTTTGTACCTAGATAGCTGAGATATAGACACATTGTATACTAAAAGTTTACTTTAGTATAAGTGGGAGAATTGTTGGGATTTTGTATACTGGAAGCACTTTTATGCTTGTATACAATGTGTTTTTGTCCTTACCACTGTTTGATTCTCCTATCTGATAAATATGTATATTTGCACATGTTATCCTTTATCTTGTATAAAAGTTAGATTTGTGTGGTGTGCTCGGGTATCACGAGAAGACAACACAAATTGGTTGAACCGACAAGATATAAACAGTTAACAAATTTGAGACAACTTAAGGATGAAGTTGTCGGTTTAAGTCGGCAGCTTTAGATAAAAAGTGGCTTGTCTTAGTCGCTTGTCTTTACCGGTACACTTAAGGTGGTGTATTGAAGGATCACAAGTGAGATGTGTTCTCCTAATCGGACCTTAGTGGAGAACCAAGATCTCGGTGACTTAGCCGATCTTAAGCTTGGTAAGACTTCACTGAGTGCATTTGGCTATCTATCACTTTGACCTACTATGGTGAACGTCCAATGAGCGACCGGATCACGTATCTTGGGTGTTAGTAGTCATTTGTGGCTCAAGCCGGTTGTCTGTATCTTGCGCCCGTATCCCGGTGAATGGGTTGATAATATCCCCCGAGGAACTCGAAAGGATTAGCACACTAAACCCTACCGGTTGATTAAGTTCGGTGTGTTAATAAGGTCGAGTGGTACTACTCAGAATACAAGATGTTAATTAATTTAAGCAGTCAATTAAGCTTAATTAATTAACGGATATTTCTATCTTAAATAATATGAGATCGATTAAGTCTAAAATACAAGCCCTTGCTCAAATTGGGATAAAGGGGTAAGTCAGCACGGATTCTCTAGTGGAATGAATCTGTGTTAATTAATTAATTTTTGCTCTTAATGAGCATGGATAATTAATTAATTGGAGGCCCGCCACTTTATTTCTTGTATTGGATCCCCGATCCGCCCAATTAGTTGCCTAGTAATTTATTATCTCTCGTAATTCATTATTAATGGATTAATGTATTTTACATTATTTAATAATGTTATTTATTCTGGAATTAATTGGGTTGGGCCAATTAATTGATAAATATTAGTAGCCCAATAAATTAATTAATTATATTATGGGTGATTTAATAGAAGCCCATTGGATTATAATTAAATTAATGGGCTACAAATATATTAATATTATATAGGTTTTTGAAGCCTATATATATTAGTATTCTGTTCAGAAACTCACACAATTGATTCATAAAAATCGAGAGTGGCGTGAGTTACAGAGAGAAAAATAAATTTATTTTCTTCGAGATCTCGACCACCCGTGAGGGAGAAAAGGCCGGGACACGATCGAAGATCTCGACACGTGAGCAACAATCGGAGCCGCGACAACACACCAGGAGGAAGGTAGCCTTACTATAAACCTATTATTCCTTCACTTGTCAGTATGGATTTTCTCCATTCTGATATTCTTTTTCTCGACATGGTCTCTCGATGAAGTGGTGTCGAATATCCACGTGCTTGCATCTCGTATGGAGAACCGGATTACGAGTTATTGCAATAGCACTTGTGGAGTCAGCGTAGATGGGCACTTCATCCCGAATTATACCATAGTCTCTCGGTTGTTGTCGAAGCCAAAGGATCCGGGGCACAACAACTTCCAGCAGCCATGTACTCGGCCCTCGGTAGTGGACGTTGCTACCGAATGCCGCTTCTTTGAAAACCAAGATATTAGTTTCCCGCCTAAAGAACCGACACGTTCCGAGTTGACTTTCGATCTATCCCGCATCCCGCATAATCAGCATCGAATAACTTTGTCGGTATTAGATTATCATCGGCATGATACCATAACCCTGCGTCGGGTGTTCCTCTTAGATATCTGAGAATCTTCTTTCTTCGAGTCTAGATGACTTCGCTGGGATCCGCTTGAAATCTTGCACATACACCTACAAAGATAAGTTATGTCAGTCGGCTTAGTTAAGTATAATAAAGAACCAATAATAGCTCTATAATCAGTAGAGTTAACAGAAGCTCCCTCTTTGTCTAGATTGATTTTGAAATTCGTGTTCATGGGGATCTTGACTGGTTTGCTCGAGTCGCAGCCAAATCTTTTCAGAAGATCTTGAGTGTACTTGGCTTGATTGATGAAAATTCCTTCAGGTGATTGCTTCACTTGAAATCCAAGGAAATAGTTCATCTCTCCCATCATAGACATCTCGAATTTCTCCTTCATCATTTTCTCGAATTGTTGACATATAGTCACGTTTCTGCAACCGAAAATGATGTCGTCCACGTAGATTTGCACCAGTAGGATGTCATCTCCTGACTTTATGTTGAATAGGGTGCAATCTACTGTCCCCTTCTGAAAACCTTTCTGATAGGGTATCGTACCAAGCCCTGGGTGCTTGTTTTAACCCGTACAGAGCTTTCCGAAGTCTGTACACCTGATGTCCCTGCTGAAAGCCGGGCGGTTGTTCCATGTAGACTTCTTCCTTCAGGACGCCGTTAAGAAAAGCTGACTTTACATCCATCTGATATACTTTGAATCCTTGATGCATTGCGTAAGCTAGGAAAAGACGAATGGCTTCCAATCTTGCGACTGGAGCGAATGTTTCATCAAAGTCGATTCCCTCTGCTTGACAGTAACCCTTGGCAACTAGTCGAGCTTTATTTCTGACGATGACGTTGTTTTCATCACGCTTGTTTTTGAAGACCCACTTAGTGCCAATAACGTGCCGATGTCTCAGTGCATCAACAAGCTCCCAAACTTCATTTCGACGAACCGGTTCAGCCTCTTCTTGCATGGCGATGATCCAGTCAGCATCATTGAGTGCGTCCTCTATTGACTGAGGTTCATCTGTAGACAAGAAACAAGAATAGAGTGAGCTTTCTCCTTGACTTAATCTAGATCTTGCCCTTATCGTTGCTGACGGATCTCCTATAATGAGATCTGAAGAATGAGCGTCAAGCCATGAACGTCTGAGTCTGGCTTCTTCTTCTGATACTACTTCTGCACAGTCAGTAGGTGTGTTAGGCATTTCAGTCGTACTGTTCTGTGATTGTAGTAGTTCAGTAAGAAGGTTAGGATCTACTGAGTTTCCAGGTTCAGGGGCATTTAGCTCAGGAACAATTTGTGTTCCCCCTGAGTTTATATTCTCAGTAGAGGTCTCAGTTACCACTGGGGCTTCCTCATCGACCGTTGTTACCGTTGTTGATTACGTTCGGTAGAATCAACCGAGTCGCCTACATCGCCTGTTGGCTGAGTCTGAATTTCTTCATCGTTTGACTCATCATCCCAACAATGCTGGATCTTTTCAGCTTTATCAGTTAGTGCGAGATCCTGTAGCTTGCTGCTGACATCTTCTGTATTTGTCTTTGTAGTTTTCCTGTTCTCAGTAACAAACTCATCAAAAACAACATGAGGGCTTTCCTCCACGCAAAGGGTTTGATAGTTAAAGACTCTGGAGGCTTTACTGACTCGTGAGTATCCTAAGAATACTCCTTTATCAGATTTGCTATCAAAGACCTTCAACTGATCTTTCCATTATTGTGGATAAAGCAAGGACAACCAAAAATATGAAAATGAGAAATAGAAGGAATTCTCCCTTTTCACAATTCGTATGGTGTCTTCATGTGTTGCTGTGTAAGTAGTGAGCGATTATGAGTGTAGCAGGCGGTGTCAGTAGCATCTGCCCAGAACTTTGATGGTAGTCCAGAGTCTGCTAGGAGCGTTCTTGCTGCTTCTTTGAGTGTTTCGTTTTTGCGTTCAGCAAGTCCGTTCGCCGAGGGGTGCGAGCAATGATGTCTCGTGCTTAATTCCCTCCTTTTTGCGTACTCTTTAACTCCGAGTTGAGAAATTTTGTTCCTCTCGTTCGAGCGAATTCTCTCGTATCTTGATGTCCTTTTCCACATTCGAGCTTTTTCACTGTTTAGGCAACTCGACCATGACATCGATTTGTTTGCAATGAAGATGACCCAAGTATATCTCGAGTAGTCGTCAATAACGACGAGGGCATACTTCTTGCCTCTTATAGTCCTTGGAGAGACCGACCCGAATAAGTCCATGCGGCAAGCTGAAGGATTCCATCGGTGGAAGGTGAAGGAATAGGTGGATTGCTACTCTTTGTCTGCTTTTCCCTTCAAGCATGCTTCACAATTTTCGTCTTTGATAAATGATTCGTTGGGCGAGTCCTCGACTTTAGAGTTCTTGGCGAGCTTGTTCATAGTCTTGAAGTTCGGGTGGCCGAGTCTCTTGTGCCACGGCCCATCCCGCCTTGTCACTAGATTTAGTCCGTGCGAGCAAGCAAGCCTCGGGTTACGCGGTTTTCCGGTTTGCAACGTAGATATTCTTCCTCCGTGAACCCGATAACACTGTTTTCCCTGTAGATTTATCAACAACATCACGGAAAACCGGCGTCAAAGATAACTCGTTTAGATTGTCACGCAATTGATCGACCGAAAGGAGATTATGTTGAAGTCCTTCAACATATGTTACTCTTGAACCGAAGCGGTCCCAATGTTCGGCGTTCCATATCCCCTTGTGTAGCCTTTTGAGTTGTCACCGAACTCAATTCTGGGACCATCTTCTTGTACGTAGTTGGTCAGCAGGCTCTTCTGGTATGTCATGTATCTCGAGCAGCCGATGTACACTATCCAAGGGTCCTTATGCACCTGCAAAACAGAAGCATTTTTAGGTACCCTTTGGTTCAGTTGGGTCCTTACATGTTAGTGGGTGATTTCGGAACCCATATCTGCCTAGGGACCTTAGAAGTCTGAGACTTCTTCTTCTGAACCTTGTCAGTTTTCTTCTCCACAGGACCTGGAGATACTGACTTTCTGATGATTTTGGGTTCAGGAGCTTTCTTCTTCTAAGTCTTTGCGCTTCTCCTGACCCTGGGCTCATAGTAGGACGAGCCATACTGAGCCAGGTGCTCATACAGTGGCTCATTGTACTGTTCTGCCCACCTGACCTTCTTGGTTCCCCCTGAGTTTGATCGTGGTGTCCTGGGGCTGAAACCTTTGGTCAGCTGCTTCTTGCTGCTCGGCTGAGGTGCAACTATTTTCTGTTTATTCTTCGTCTGAGGTGTGGTGTCAGCAGCTTGCACCTTTCCTCTGACGAACCTATCAGCCAACATTTCTGAGCTTTTTGAAGTGGAAGCCTCGTGAGTATAGCCAAGTCCTTCTTTCGTGACTGTTGGCCTTTGTGCTCTAAGCATACTTTCCAGCTTCTCCTTAGCTCCCAGGTACTGTTCAGTCATCAGTCCTCGCCAGACCTCGTCACTTCTTCTGAGTGAGTCATAATGTTTTTCCACGTCTGTGAGCTTCTGACTGAGTCGGGCTATTTCAGTCTCTTTCTCATAATTGTCCTTAGTCAGAACTGAGATTTGAGTTTCTTGAAGCTGAGACTTAGTCATAAGAGATTCAATCTCTTCCTTGAGTCTCGCTACACGATTCTCGACTCAAGAGAGACCCGACAATCGAAGAAAGTCTCGATTCTCGGCCTTTACTGTTCCAGTTCCCGAATCGTTCTGCTGAATTCTCCGCTCGTTGAATCCGCTCCTCTAGCGGATCGTCGTAGGCTTGTACCACATCTAGAGGATCATCGCGTGACCGAGCATGTGTCGTGTGTCTTTGTGTGAAGAAGAGGTTACATTAAGTTTGGAGTTTACCTCGGCCTCTTCTCCGGCCATCGAGACAGATTCGGCCGTTTCTTCGAGAACCGTCTCTCCGATCTCAACTGCGACGAATGCAGCTTCGTCCTCAGAGGAATACATAAATGTATCCTCCTCGATTGAGTTGTCGGATATCTCTCCGGCTATGTAGGCCTGCCTTCTTCGGGCAAATTTTTCTCGCCTGGCCTGCCGTTCTGCTCGTTGAGCAGCTGAGAGTTCGGGACAGTCGTACTGATAATGTCCATCCTTCTTGCAGTTATAGCAGACAGATGATCTGCTGCTTTTTCCAGCTGAGTCCTTCGATGGACTTGCAGCAGGTTCTGAGTTCCTGCAATCAGTAGAAGGTTTAGATTCTTCCCTTTTCTGATAGTCTTTCTTACCTGAGGGAGAATCTCTGTTGTATTTGTCACAGCCCGATTTTTCGGTAAAGGGGCGTGTGACCCAGTGTAGTACAATACGAGTAGATAAATCAAGAATTCATGATTTTAAATAATATTACAAGGTAGTACGACAAATATGAAATTATAATATTTCATAAATTCCAGGATAGTCAAAAATGTGATAGGTCTGCGATCACAAAGAAAGCAATAACTGATAATAAAGATAGGTTCAGAGTCGTGATAAAAAAAAGGGTTACATTCCTCGAATTGGGCAAAAACCATTAAGCACTGCGGAATTTAATTTATTTGACCGCAACCCTTTTTCCTCGGCTTCGTCCATCAGTAGCAGCCGCTCAACCTGAAAATGTTTTTGAAAATATTGTGGGCTGAGTACTAGTGTACTCAGTGGGTAGAGCAGTTTGAAACACGTTTTAAAAAAAAACAGTTTATCCATGCATGAGGTATGACTTGGAGGGTTTTAAAAAGGAAGTCGCTCCAAGCATACAAAACATTTCAAATGCGCGCATACATGTCACATTTAACCGTTACTCCTTACGGTGAGAACCCCGGCCCCCTAGAATCGTAGTTCAGGGGGTCTCACTTACTTATGTGGGAACCCTGGCCCCTAAAGTCGTAACTCAGGGGGTCCCACTTACTTTCCCGGGAACCCTGGCCCCTAAAGTTGTAACTCGGGGGGTCCCGTATCTTGGTTAGCACTTAGTGGGGATCAGTCCACTAGTAACTAACAACGTGTACACAATCATTGATTAATGTTTTAGATTAATCAAGGATCTCGATCGATCTCGGGAGCATTAAACAAGTATAAATGCACAAAAACTTTCATGGACAAACAAAGAATTTACGAGCTCATTAACTCAAAGATAACTTTACGAAAATATTACCCACCTCGTGGAGCGATACTTTATCAGCAACTCTTCCCGAGGCTACCGCCTTCTTTAGATGGTCCTACAATAGGGACCTAAATTCGGTTAGGTTCCGATTCCCCAAAGTCTTAGAATTTATCGGATTCTAGACCCCAAATTTGTCTCTAGACATAAAGATTTTTGGTCACGAAGGGCGGATTTTATTTCGATATTTCTTCGAAATTAAACTCGTCTTTTAACAATCCTGTTCGGCACAACTCGATCCCCTTTTTCGTAGGATTCTCTTCTCATTCGACAAAATTATTAAATTTTGGTGTTGAAGGAATATTTGAGATTAAAAGTATCTTTATAAGTGATATTCGCGGCAACTTCCAGATGAATTTCCGGACGATCCGACCGTTGGTTTTTCGACAAAAGTCTTCGTACAGGTTCTTCCCCGGGAGGACTACAAGTCCGTAGAAGTAAGTTTTTCGATCGGGAGTCGTTATGATATCGAAACTGGCCTCCGAACCTGAGTCTGCGAGGTGGTGGCAGTTCTGCCAGTTGTACTTCGCCGGCTCGTATCTTCTTCGTCCGAACTCCATTTTACGCGTAGAGCATGGTTTTGGAAAGCCTACTGACTCAGATTTCCATCGGTATAAGGCTCGGTGAGTTTCGAGAAGGAACGAAGCTTCTAGGCTCTTCTAAAGTTGGGGGTTCGGTATGACCCGGAAAGATGGTGTTTCGGTAGGGCCTTTTCGTCGATCCGTATCTTCTTGATACGATCTCCAAATGGCGAACGGAAAAATTCTGGGAAATCCTTGAATGACAAGGTTCAATACGGTATAGGTCTTGGGGTTTATGGGTTTGGTATCTGTTCTCGAATCGTCTCCCAAGACGGGTGGAGCTAAGCTTTATTTCCCATACTTAGAAATTTTCTGGTTTTGGCATTTTCCGGACAGTTTTTGGGCGATGTTTGAGCGAGCGTATCTCTTCGGTCGGGGCTCGGTTTTGCGATCGAAGATATGTTTTGGAAACCTTGTTTATCAAGGTTTGCGTGGGTGTCAGTTTTATAGAATTACGACTCCGATTGGATGATGAGAAACGGGCCGGAAAGTGGCTGAAAACATGTATCCATTACTCGGTTGGTTTTGACAATTCGTCGAACGCCTCGTGGGCATATGGTGGTAGCGGCCGTTTCATTATTACTCTTTATATCAAGTCTAGTGATATGTTATCATTCAGAACGTGGGGAACAAGGAGGCTAAGGAACAGCGACACCTCGAAGGACATAGGATCCTCTCGACGCCAAGTTCATAACTTGTGAGTTCTAAACATGGTTGTCCTAACACGACTACTCATTTCGGCGAAGAAACCGAGAGTAAAGATGCATGCATGGCGTCACAAAGCTTGTGGAGTAAAAACGATTATATGATAGAAATCCCTTACTAATGGCAAAATCGAAGAAGTAAAATAGATGAAAAAGGGGGGTTGTGGGGTTTATACCTCCGATCCTTACCGAGATGGACGAGGGCTTCGTCGAGGTAGGAAACTCTCGAAGGTAACAAGGGACGCCCGCTTGGTTCGACGGGAGTGGCGGCTTAACGGAGGTGAGACCAAGATCTCAAACCTTCTTCGTAGAGCCGCTCGCTAGCTTGTGTTCCGAGGTGAGTGATGCAAGTGAGAGAGAGGGGTTTCGGGGTGTGAGGAAGATGATGTGAGACGAAAGTTGTAGAGGTAGCGTCTAGATTAATTTTTCCTAAGGTACATTCTTTGTAGTATGCGCTCCCTCCCACTATACTAGCGCCCTTTCTCCTTCTTCCTAGACGATCGTAGGTGCCTTGCCGCCCGCTCTTAGCCAATGGAGTTTTCGGTCGGGTTCATCATTAGCTCCTATCTCCTCTTAGGGAATGAGAACTCCCGCCACAGCGTTGCGTGTGAAGGAGAAAAAAAATTGTGGCATGCGAGACGAAAAAGGCAAGCCAATACTAAGGCCGAGTTGAATCGTCACTGCTCCCACGCGATGTTCCATTCGGATCCTAAGAATTTCTATCGTCATTGGCTTGATACCAATGGCAGCGAGAGAGAGATAGGGTAATACGAATGTGTAGGCGTGTGTGCGTGTATAGATATCTCTTAAGAATGATATGTTCTAGTCCACTTCCTAGTTTGTAGGGTATACATACGCATATATATATATATATATATATATATATATATATATATCACTATGTATAATAAGGTTTTTAACCCACTTATCATAGAATAATTAGGAAAGTGATAATAATTTAGGCCTAGTTAATCGTAAATGAGCCCAAGCCGATATGGGTTAACTCATACTAATAATTTATAATATATATATATATGTATATATATATATATATATATATATATATATACGCCTATAAATGTATATATATATATATATGTAGCAAACAATTTCTCGAATCGGTAACTCGTCTCAGAAATGCGTTTGAAGAATCTCGAGGTACTCGATCGTAGGTATACGTAATGATAATAATAGGCGTGCCGATTGAAAAAGAAACTTATCCGAATTGTGAAAGGTATAAGTTTTCCGTAATTATCTAAATGTGCCGATAAATAAATTGACGAAATTGTGTTTCCATAAGGGGGGGGTTTAATAATCGGGATTAATAACCGAGTTTAATTATTCCAGAATATCCGGGGTATTACAGTATTTCCTCAGCTTTCTGACTCTCTCCTTTTCTCTCTGATATTTGAGAGCCATCAGTGCGAGTTGGTCAGTGCCTGAAGTCTCAGAGGACTTTGCTTCTATCGTGGCCACTGTCTTGCTGGAGGAAATAGGTTTGGGTCCAGTCTTGCTGACTGTTGCTTTGAAAGCATGGTCGATCTGAGTGTCAGCTGGAGCACTGGAACATCTTTGGGGTAGGCTATGCTCGAATTCCTCCGTTTTTAATTCTGAAAATATAACATCAGTAGTTAGAGCATTAAGATCAGAGCGTCATAAATAAGTAGCAAATGGAAGCCACTTCTGTCGAGGTAGCGCTCTTAAGATCTTGGTGTTCATCTCTTTGTTGGTGAACATCTTCCCCAGCCCGTTGATAACATTGACTTGATTTGTGAATCTGACGCTTAGCTCGTCAATGGTCTCACTGGGCTCCATAGCAAAGGCATCGAACTTATGAAGCTCTAATTCGAGCTTGTTCTCTTTGATCTGCGGGGTTCCTTGGCTCAGTACAGCCAGAGCATCCCAGAGTTCTTTTGCTGTTTTGCAGTCCTGCACTCTCCCGAGATGAGAGTCACTAAGCGTTGTCAGTATTGCATTTCGCGCAACTCGGTCGGGGTTGTGCAGCTTTTTCTCTTCCGGTGTGAAGGCAGATTTTTCTTTGGGGATATTTGCACCAGTCTGTGCTCCTACACCTCCCACAGCGGCAAACTGAACACTGTCAATCATGGGAACGATGGGTCCTTTTTCAAGGACGTCCGTCATGCTGTCATGCAGCGATGTAAGGTGTGCCTCCATTCTCACACGCCATACCGTATAGTTCTCTATAGAGAACATCGGCACCATCCGAATACCTGACATATCAGACATATTGTGAACGAGTATAAGGATGATAGAAGAGATGCTTGTGCAGTGAAAACGTTTTCAGGATCTATTCGAGAAGACCAGTAGTACAGAACCGACGATCAGAAGAACACCGTGTGCTCTGATACCAATTGTTGGTCCGGAGACGATAGTCAGGTGTAGAGGGGGGGGGGTGAATACACCTGATCACATTTTATTTTCTCAGAACGTGAAGGACAGCTGAGCTGTTGGTTGCGACTGATGAACAGTGCCAGATAGTAACCTTCGATCACGGGTCAGAGTGTGTCAGCTACTGAGCTCTCCTACTGACTTTTGTCAGTACTTGAAACTCAGTCGAAGATGTTGTGCGGATAAGAGTGTAGGGCTCGGAGATTCATCTCAGTTTGAAAACGCGTTTTCGCAAATTAAAGTCTTTTGGCTGGTGCGCTTTGAAAATACGTTTTATGCAAAGATATGATTTTTAATCAGTTGTATGCAATGCAATAAAACAGTAAATAACACAAGCAATTTAACGTGGTTCGGATACGCAAGATCCTACGTCCACGGTCCTGATGAGACAGGAGAATTTGTTGATTTATCTGAGCAAGCCTCAGCAAGGAATCTGTGCACTGGACAGACCCTTCTAAGTTATAGTCCTTAGCGACTTTACAATTCAAACCTAAGTTCGAAAGGGAGGGGATGATCTCCAACTAAGAAGGAGTTCTTACAATAAGAACAATTCACAGAAAGTGAACTCCTTCGAATTTCTAAGCTATAAATTTTGCAATGAGCTTAGCTAGAGAAGAAGGGATCTAAAGAACTCTAGAGAGAAGAACTAGAAATATTCTATGAAGGCAAGTTCTTCGCTTGAATGATCTTTAAGTTTGCTAGAGTTGTTCGTGAGCTTGAGCGTTTTCCCTTGTGAATCCCGTGCGTGGAGCTCGGTAATCTTCTCTATTTATAGTTGTGAGCAGGCATATGTCCGTTGGAGAAGACAATGCCACGTGTCACAAGCTTCCAAAGAAAACGACCATATTTTTCGAATTGTTGCAGCAGGGCAGTTGACACTGTACATGAGAGCAGCTTTAGTTGGTCAGAGCAGGTAAAGCGTTGTCGGCTTCTCATTGGTCGAGGTTTGTGGTAGGTGAGAATGTGTCGTGTTCAGAGTTGACTATTCCACATCCTCGTATGATCTTCTGCTGAACTTCGAAATGACTTTTACGACTGGGTCGTTTTCTGTCGGATACAGTAGATTCAAGACAATCTCTGTCTTCTTCGACTTAGTCGGCTGACAAGCTAATAAGGCTTTGGTGGGTCGGTGATGGCTGCGGACTGATGCGAGCTTTGCATTATGTTCTTCTGGCGATAACTATCGGTGATGGGGCTGTCTTCTACTGAAGGTAAAGATCAGCTGCTGGTTGAAGAACGCAAGCTCTTACACTGATGACGTAGAGTTCTGGAAAGTAACTTCGACAGAAGATCAATCCAACATTTTACCCCGTACAGGACTTAGACAAAAAAATAATCAATTACAAAAAGTCTAACTTATACATCATCTAATCCTATCGAGACACTACACTACTGATATCAGCTGGGTTTTGGGATCTTCAATTCCATAGTACTACTATGATTTCCCTCAATATTATTTTAACCGCTAATCAGTTGAATACCATCTACCGACTCATAACCCAACGTAATGCCTTGAATCGGAGATCGGACTCAACAACGGACGAGTCTTCTCGACCGTCGAATCTTTGAAGTCACCTTTCGCAGAGTCAATACGAGGAAGAGAGAAGTCGGCTTGGATCCCCTTGAAGTCCGTTACGTCTCAACCACTTTTCGAACCTCGACCCGATGACAAGAAGACACGTAACCTATATCTACTTAAAGTTGCAAGTCAACAACTTTCCAGAAAAGAAGGGAAAGGACACGCCACCATACTTCAAAAGAGCCGTTAGCTACCCAAAAGAGAGAGACAAAGGATCGTCGTCTCCAACGGATCTATCCTAATCTCTTCTCTATAAATAGAGGGATAAATCAAATTTGAAGCTCACGAGAAAAATAAACATGAATACGCGAAAAAAACGAACTACCAAGAACACAGAGAGCATTCAAACGAGCTAATCCGAAAAGCCTAAGTCTTCCGCAAGAAGTTTGAAGAATCTATCTCCGGCGAAAGACTACATTCTGGCTCATAGGAACCAAGCTTAACTTTTTCATACAACCTCTAGTATCCAAGCGACGATACACGAACCCAAAGCTATATTCAGCTGTTCGTCGTTCTGGAAGCCACCTTCTTGTTCCCTATCCCTCTAATCTAAGCTCAATTGCATATATCCATAGCTTAGACGAAGGAGTTCATCTTTGAACTAATCCTTATTGTAAAGGATTTCTTCACAGTTGGAGAGTTTTCAAACACTCAGTTTGATAACCGTGTAAACTGAGACTTGCTCAGTATAAATCTCAAGACCAGTGTTTGTCCAGCGTACAAACCAACTGAGACTACCTCAGTATAATAAATAGCTTTCTGATCTTTCGGAACAGTGGACGTAGGATTTTTGTGTCCGAACCACTTTAAAAATCTCTGTGTCGTATGTTCTGTTCTTAACTGTTGCATTGATTTACTGTTCATACTGAAAAACCTTCTTTAAATCATTCAACTGAGTTTCAGCAAACTAAATAGACTGCACTAATCAATGGCCTGTTTTGATAAAAACGTTTTCTAACTCAACCGAATTGGGCCTACACTATTCCGCACTACCGAACTCTATCCGCAAGATATGCGATTCGACTCTCGGTCGGCTAGCGGTGTCTCGGTAGAGTCGGTCACTCTGCCAACACGATTCGGAACGGCTTATACGGCCCGCCGAACTTGTTCAAGACGACATCATCTCCGAAAAATGACCGTTCGTGTTTAAGTTGAGAAAATCGGTTTCAGGTGTATTCACCCCCCCCCCCTCTACACCTGAACGTGCTCTCGGGACCAACAATTATTACTTAAAATTGTTATTATTGTTGCAGCATGTTCAAATATGATCAATCAAGTCATGTCGAAGCGCGTGATGCACATTGTTGTTACGTGACTCAAAATTTCTTCGAAGATCTCGAAATTCAGTATTTGGACCAATAGCTAGTTTGCAACGGCTTGTTTCCAACGGCTAATTTACAACAACTAGTTTGCTAAATAAATATTATATTAAATAAATGTAAATTACAACATTAAAAGAAAATACAAGTATTACATTAAATAAACGGTCATATCAATTTGAGCGTTACCGTAAAGATTCTCTCTTTTCAGTCTTAATGGTAGTTTATGTCAGTGCAAGTATAGTGCTCACAGCTCCTTGTTGGTCGAGATGAATGTCGGGTGAGACTTGTTCAAACTCCAAGGCAGATGTTGAGTTGACTTCTTTTTATTTCTTGGGCACTTTAACTGAGTTATTCTCTACTCACATTCTTCTTAGATAATCAGCTTATTGACCGATTCTTTCGTGTATTCAGTTGGTTCTGAAAAACCACATTGAATCTTCAGTACTGAGTCCATCCGGACCAGAAGATAACTTCTACTTAGCCTATCAGCTATTTAATCTTTCTAGTCTATTGAGTTTCTAAAATATGAACTAAACTATAGAACAATATCAGTTTCATCATTCAACTAAACTATTATAACAATCTCATTCCCAACAACATGATAAGAGAAAACCAAAGCAACTAAAGCATAAAATACTCATCTGAAATGTAGACCGTGTTTGTACAAATGAAATGAATTTCATCCTAATCCGCCGCTTGTTCCTATATGCAGCCAAGAGCGGAAAACAGTCTCAAATCTCTCCGAAAGCAATTTCCTCGGGAGGGATAAGAACTTCCATATAGTATTGGATCCGAAAATGGGTATCCTTAATAGAATCTCTTATAATTGGATAAGATCAAACCCGAAATTAAAAAAATCAAGCGGAAGATAACATGAAAAACACCAGGGAGAAATACAAAAAATACTAAAGACTAAAAGGGCATGGTGTAGTGAAGCGGTTGGAGTTTGGACGACGAAGGCAGACGGATGGCGGCAAGTAATATTGGAGGGGAACTCGAAAAGGCATGAAATTAAATTTGAAAATAAGAACGATTCTGTAAGGAAAACTGTAGGGAAAATATGCGTCGTGATTGTTCGTTGTAATTAGGAAAATATGCAAGGAAATGAAATAAAAATAAAATGATATATCAGCACACACTATTTCACATTTTATGTTCACAAAGTTTGGCTTTTAAGGGTAAAGGTTATAAATTTATAGTATATTTTAAATATATTAGTAATTTAATATTAAATATATGAAATAATTATTTTTTACACATCATCACACACACATAGTGGAACACATGTTTTGTACCCACAGTGCTTTAGAACTAATAATAAAGGTTAATAAATATTACTATATCATACCTCTTACGTACATATGAATTTAATAATGATTGAACAATTTAAATATACGTAGAGTGTTTAGGAAAAAAAATCTCATTAATTATTTATCTAATTCAATGAAAATATAATTAAAATAGGAATTACGAGTCTAAATAGTAAAACTAAAAACACTCAATTTGCCCCCAAAACCTTCTCCCTTCAAACTGTCCGAACATGGCATAGAACGACGCCGTCCTCCTCCGCTCGCTGGAGCTCCGCCTCCTCCGCTGCTCCATACCGTCCGATGCTCCCGCAGGAGCTTCTTCTACCAGTCAATCCTCTCCGCCGGAAGCTCCCCAATTTCGTCACCTCCATTCCGTCCTAAACGACGTCGTGACTCTAATAGAATCCGGCGACTATCTTCAAGCCCTCTCCTCTTCTTCCGCTTCCGAAGCCCTATTTGGTTATCTCCAACAAGACTCGCTCGCTCGATTCCGCGCACAGCTTCTACTCCGAGGTGCTACTGGAGTGCGTCAGCTCGTTTTTGAATGTCAGCGGCAGCGAAGACTCAGTGGAATTGGGTTATAAAGCATTGCTTGTGATGGCTATTGCGGTTGCTTCTTTGCTTGCTTTTACTCAGCTTAACATTACTGGGAAAGTCACTCGTTATTTGTCGCCCAGTCGCAGCTGTCTTTTTTTTTTTTTTTTTAATTTGCCTGCTGATAGAATGAGATTGAGACTTGAAGCTCAGAATACTAGACTATGAAAAATGATATTGGACTATACTAAAATATGTTTCTGTCTCTCGTATGTTGCACATGCTTGATTTTAGAGGTTGTTGTGTGATTGGAAGCGCAAAATTGCCATTTAAATTATTGAAAAACGTCCGTACGCTTGTTTCTTACAATTACTATTGAAGCTAGATGAGGTTAATTGATCTTGTTGATAATGCAGTGCTTCCATGTACTTCTTTGGTACATCAAATGCTATTTCTGATCCTCCGTAATTCTGTATTCATGTGGATGAGTCTACTCTATATAAGTTTTCCATTGATTTGTTATCTAAATAGCAAAATAATTCCGTAATTCAGTTTTCTTTTGGTTCAAGTCATGATAGTTTCCTTTTTCTGATGCTGCAAACCTGTCGCAGGCCACTGGATAACCTTCCTTTGATGCCGCTTGCAGAATTATCAATCCTCAAGGATAAAAAGAGTGGTGGTGAATGGATGGAGTGGGAAGCATGGGCACACAAAGAACTCATGTCTGTTGTTTCTGACCTTTCTGCCAGATTTTCTTACTTGCAGGTAATTAAAGCTTAATTCTTCAGATTGTTTTACCCCTTTTGAATTAACTAATTGATAAGTGTGTGGAAAGCCTTCGCCGAATCACCAATCCACTACACTCTACACATAGCATTTTATTACCTTATACTCCATTTCTGGTGGTTATTCAGTCACAATTACGAGGATGCTGTATTAACTGAATATTGTCTGCATTGGCAACATTGTGTGGAAATTTTGTCTCTCTCTTGTTTGACTCAGTTATTTGTGATCTTAGTTTCTTTTATTTTGATTGTTTCTGATACGAAACCCCCCCTCAAGTTTATAGCCATCGGGGGGAGCAGTGAGAAGGGAAGAGACGCAAACCCCCCTCCAGTAGCATGGATCTCGGAGATCGGAAAGCAACCCTCCATTCCATGGAGGGGTCAGAGCGAGGGAGAAGGAGAGTCGTCCGCAGCTGCCCCCGAACCCGCAGTGATCCGGGGGTTCTTAGAGTGGAAAAAGGGAGGAGGGCCGGGACCGGAGGGCAAGCGGGGGAACTGAGGGAGAAGGGGGGAGGCGGGAAAATGATAATCCCCTGCAGCTTAAGTGAGATAAAGCTGCATGGGGAATGAAAACATGAATGGTAGGTGGTGGACCAAAGCATCATAACCTTTTGCTTATATAGGTAGTTCCTAAGAAATCAGCCAGTTGTTAGTTATTTTATGTTTATCAAATTATGTTTGCAGAGGGAATGGACTCTTCCACTTCCCTCCTTTGTATTTTCAGAACAATCTTCTGCATGTATTAAGTTTCAGTTCCAGTATTTTCATGTCTTGTGCTTTCGTGTTTTACTTTCAAGTCATTGCTCTCTGTAATAGTTTCGAGATTTTTCACTCTTTTTGATTTTTTCTGGGATGTAATAGGAAGTAAATAAGCAAGAACAAGGAACAACAAGAGATAGAATTTAGTAATTTTCTGCTTGCATTTCTCCTTTCGGCACAACAGTTAAATACTAAGGAAAAGGCGTGTTTCTCACACTGACAACTTAACTACAACATAAAATAAGGATAAGTCGTGAACTAATCCCAGCCGTCCACGCTAACTTGCGATCCTCCGATCTTGTCCATCAGCCACTAACATCATCAACCCTTGCAAACTCGCCATGTGCGTCCCAATCCGGATCTTCTACCAAAATTGATGTCCCACTCGGTGGTCCACCAATCACGCCATGCCACGCGTGCATTGGTGGGTCATGTTAGCAATAAAAAAATATTTTAATTTTAAAAAGGTGGCCCACCAATACACGCGTGGCGGGGCGTGATTGGTGGCCCACCGAATGGGCCACCATTTTTGGGCCAGATGATCTTCTGGCTGTGCATCCATATATTCTTCCTCCCCCCTCGTCATCGAATCTAACATTTCATATCCCACATCATAAAGTATACACAGTAAACCCTTCTCGTTCTCTCCTGCTCTTTCTCCTTCGAGCTCCTTCATCTCCATTTCCTCATCTGTTCCATTCTTAGATCGGGGTGTGACATTGCCTCCTCCTTCAGTTGAGCCTTGACCCCAAGGCTGGAATTCTGGAATTAATTTTCTCAAGTAAGTACCTTATGTCCAAACTTCCACCGTAGCTCCGTTGTTACTCCACTCGACCAAGAACGAGTGGATCTCTCTTCCACGCTTATTTAACTTACTCCTTTTTCCCTTGACATGTGGCGTGAGGATAACTTCCCCGGAGTCGTCGAGGGCTGGAAGTATTTGAGAATGGAATTTCCCTGGCTTGACCGACCATTTTAGCAAGGACACGTGAAAAGACTGGCCAGATCTTGGCCCCCGGAGGCAATTCCAACCGGTAAGTGACTTCCCCTACCTTCTCTATGGTTAAATATGGTCCATAGTACTTAGGAGCAAGCTTTTGATTTTTTCGCATGACCATTGTACTATGTCTGAACGGTTGTAGTTTAAGATAAACATACTCTCCGACCTTAAATTGTATGTCAATCCTCTTCCTGTTTGCATACTTTTCCATTCTCTGTTGGACATATCTTAAGTTCTCCTTAAACATCTGTTGCATCTCCTGCCTCTTTAGGATTAAGGCCTCACAGTCTATATGATCTGTATTTGGAAATGGGCCCATGAATAGGATAGGAGGGGAGTATCCATATTTAAGATTAGTATGATAATTGGTGATGTTCAGCTAGTGGCAGCTACTGAAACCAATTCATCTGGTTTATATCTTGTAAAATTGTCCCAAGTCTAATTATGCATGCGTCCATAACATTAAGATATTATTACTGCAGAATATTTCAAGTAATAAACTTTGGAAAATATGAAAATTAGGGGAATGTAGGAAAAAACTCCACGTCAAAAATTTTGTTTGTAGTATGAAAGCGTGGGAGGTACGGAGATTTTGTGGGTCAACTTTGGACCGTCATTTCATCTAGAATGTTTGGTAGGTATTTCTTGTTTACTGCTCATTATTTTAGTTGAGCAATGCATATTTAATTTTGAAATATCTAGATGTTGAAACATTATTCCGCAAAGAGTTACTTGGAGGACTTGTGCTACTACTCTACTATCCTTCAAATTATTTTAAAATTTTATATATTGACAAATATAATGGATACAATTACATAGCCATTTCGAATAACAAAAATAGTCTAAATAGATAAATAGTTATTTTCATTATAGTCTCTTTTGCAACAGGTGTTATAAATATTTCTAATTTATTTTTGTTTAAAATTAAAAATAATTGTTTCTAAGTAAAAGTAAGAGGTTTTGGAATTAAAATAAAAAAAAATATATTTGTCGGTTCTAGAAATTATGATGCTTTAAGCACCAAAAACATCTCAATTGATGCTTAAAAGAATTTACTTGGTTAAGCAATTTAATTTCTTAATTTTAGATAAACTACGTCCAGATTTTGCAAACTCTAAAAAATTGTTTATGCAGTTAAAAGCAAATAAGTGCTTTAAATGAACTCTACCAAACACACCCTATGCACGGATAAATGAAGGGAAAAGTAAAAGTAAGATTAATTTAGAAAAAAGAAAGGGTTTGAAAATATGTAATTATCTCTATTGTCTCGATGAGTCGTAAACTTTGAATTATTTTAAGTAATAGAATGAATATCGTAACACTGTTGAAGAAACTTACAATGATTATTAGGAAGCCCAGGTCACCTTCTATCAAAGACCAATCACACAAAGATTTGATAAACTAACGTAGTCATTGCCTTTGCTATAACCTTGGGCCATATTCCCGAGGTTTTGGTCTTTCAACTGCGGCAGGCCGATAGCTAATTGAAATTAATGCAGCCCACGACGTCAAAACTAAAATCAACTTCGAAAAAACATGTCCACATAAATTTTTTAGAAAGAGAGAGAGAGGAGAGAGAAACAAAATTAGAAACTATTTGACCAATTACTGAAATCCAACTCCCTTCCTCACTCCTCAATGGCTGCACTCGCTTCCACGTTCTTCTCAAACACTCCGAAAGTACGGCGCTCGGATTCAATCCCCAAATTCCCGTATGAGAGATCTCTGTCTCAGCTTAATCGAACTAATTTGATCACTCCGATCGTCGTTTCCGCTCTCCGCGACAAGCTTGTTCGGAGCAATTTCGCTTCGGAGCTCGATTCGAGCAACGGACTCAAGAAGCTCGTCGACTCGCTGTTCGTGCTCTGCGCTTCGGTCGCTCTGTCAGCGACGCTGTTCTTCACAGATGTTGATTCGGCGTCGGCTTTTGTAGTTTCGACGCCGCGGAAATTGCAAACCGATGAGCTGGCTACTGTTCGTCTTTTTCAAGAGAACACTCCCTCTGTTGTTTATATTACTAATCTCGCTTCAAGGTAATCAGTTTTTGCATGCTGTACATATAGATATTTAAGATATTTGACAATTTCTTATTTAGCGCGTCTTAATTGCGAAGTCAGTTTTTAACTAACTAAATTTTGTTTGATTCATTATTTGTGATGATGTGAAAATGTCGATTTATGCTAGTTACTTTGGAGAATTAATGTTGCACCATCTGTCTGTCTAATTTTAGCTAACCAGTTTATTAAACCAAGCTCAAGTATGGATATGCTCTAGACAGAGTAAGAGCTGCTTAGCTGGTGTAATGTTTAGGGCGTTGATCATAAGCTTTTATTTGTTATAGATGGATTTGACGTTAGATTTTAATTTTGGAATGGTTTGTTATGATTGGTGTTCATATGCTGCGTTTGGTTTAGGCAGGATGCCTTTACGTTGGATGTGTTGGAGGTGCCACAAGGATCAGGATCTGGATTTGTATGGGATAAGCAGGGCCACGTTGTCACAAATTATCATGTGATTCGCGGTGCATCTGATCTCAAGTACTCTTTAACATTTCTTATGTTCTTATGATTCAGTGTTGCATTACTTAGTTCATATCCAAGAAAGGTAAAATAAAAATAGGAAGTTAACTGAGTTAATTAATTCTTCCTCTGGGCTTGTTTAGTTTGCATTGCCTGATGATTTCTTATTCGAGTAGTTTCTAGTGTACCTGTAGATATATTTTGCTATGTGTTGTTTTTTAGCTATTATTTTCCTCTGTGTTTGATAATCCTACCATATTTTTACAATTTCAAGACAATAGTAAACTATTGATCGATTACTATGAATTCAGCAATGCATCAATATCTGTATTCACAAAGCTTTCCTTCATGGTAAATAATTAGTCAAATCTAATGACGAGATACAATCTCTAATGTTGAAGCTGATTAAATTATTTTATATGAGCTTGTGACAAGATACAATCTTTAATGTTGAGGATTTGCAACAGTTGTCTGCAAGTTTTCTAAATATGTCTTTAGGGTGCACTATTAATTGTTTTGATGAAGAGCTCACTGTGTTCAGGGTCACTCTTGCGGACCAGACTACATATGATGCAAAAGTTGTTGGGTTTGATCAGGATAAAGACGTCGCTGTTTTGCGTATTGAGGCACCAAAAGACAAGTTGAGACCAATACCAATTGGTGTATCAGCAGATCTGCTTGTTGGTCAAAAAGTATTTGCAATTGGAAATCCTGTGAGTGCGACTCTCACTTAACTGTCTTCATATTATGCTTTTTCTGGTTTGATATATTTTGATTTTTCTGGTACTTATGGAATTCTCCTTTTTAGACATAAATAAGTTGAGAATTATCAACTATGGCTTTGATTGTGTGGATTGTGTGTATGTGGTATTTGTAACTTTTTCTTGATCTCCCATTTCGGAGCAGTTTGTTATTTTCTTTGTTATATAACACAATTGTCATGGTCACTACTGATGATACCTTTGAATAACCTTCATCTACTTAAAAAATCCTGTCTATTGCTGATACATGGTTCCTGTGGGCACACTGAGTCATCTCTTCATTCTCCTTGATAACCGTGCTCTGAAGTCTGGTACTCCCAGTTCATTATCTTCTGCAAATTTGATGGTCAATTCTTTGGGATGATTCTATGAGACGCATAATGGTATTTAAGGGATATAATTAAAAAAATTGGCAAGCTTCATTAATATTGGACCATATCAGTTACCTTCTCTGATAATATATTTGTGTTTCAACTTTTTCTGCTGTGCAGTTTGGACTTGACCATACACTTACAACTGGTGTTATCAGGTACTAACAGTACTTTCAATAATTCCACAACTCTTCTTTTGTACTATATGTGGTTCTTTGTAGTAGCGAGATTATTGGCCTTTTCTAGCAAGCAATTTTTTTTGTTGTGGGATACTGAACAGCCTGACATACATCTTGAAAATACTACTTAATAGTTCTCACTTTCTAGGAAAACTTCTGCTTAGAGTACCTCAATGTGAATCTAATTTCCAAAACTTCTTGCATTTCCTTTGTTTACGTTTGCTTTTAGCATGATTATGATAATTCGGAAGATGATTGAAGCTTATAAATGGTTATATGATCAGTTTTTTGCTACCTTTATTGCAAAATATATTCTACAGTGGATAATCCAAATATAATATGTCTGGAAATTAGTACAACTGGCTAATCTTGTATCAGTAATGAATCAGGATGGTTAACAAATTCAGGTTCATTTCCTTTTGTAGTGGGCTCCGAAGAGAAATCAGTTCCGCTGCAACTGGCCGTCCAATCCAGGATGTCATCCAGACTGATGCTGCGATTAATCCAGGCAATAGCGGAGGACCGCTTCTTGACAGTTCAGGCAATCTTATTGGGATAAACACCGCTATATATTCTCCTTCTGGTGCTTCATCTGGTGTGGGCTTCTCCATTCCAGTTGACACGGTAAGTGACTGTTTTGCCGGGGGGGGGTGTTTCTGTATTCTTTGTAGTAGTTATAGCTCACTATATAAGCTCTTAAAGAGTTCAAATATTTCCTTTATGTCCAGGTAGGCGGCATTGTTGATCAATTGGTGAAGTTTGGGAAAGTCACCAGACCAGTTTTGGGGATTAAGTTTGCGCCCGACCAGTCAGTGGAGCAACTTGGAGTTAGTGGGGTTCTTGTCTTAGATGCTCCTCCAAACGGGCCAGCAGGCAAAGCAGTATGTCAACTTTTCTAATTTTGATTTTAATGCTTTTATAGATTATTTGAAATTTCATTTTTTTCTTTATAGGATGTTCAAAATAAAAGTGATGACTTTAACATCATGTAATGCTAAAGACAGCTTCCATACTCTTGTGCTGCAGGGTTTAAAATCAACAAAACGTGATGCCTATGGACGACTTATTTTAGGTGACATAATTACATCTGTCAACGGAAAGAAAGTTACAAATGGTAGCGATTTGTACAGAATCCTTGACCAGTGCGAAGTTGGTGAAAAGGTAAGTCTTAGTAGTAAGAGTTAAAAAACATTGCCTTAATATTGTATATATGTCTGTGTGCATGCAGTTTAGACTGAAAGGCAACTAATACGAAAACAATGGGAACTAACTGCATTTTCAATTGTTGCACTATGCAGGTTATCGTAGAAGTACTGCGTGGTGATAAAATGGAAAAAATCCCTGTAGTCCTTGAGCCAAAGCTTGACGAATCCTAATGCAACAAGTGTTATGATTGTAATTCTTACTCAATATATTGGAAGTGCCTATTGTTTTGTGTATTATTTTCTTATTAGTCAATACTGTACATAATCCTGGAGTGGATATACTGTGTCAAAGTGCTATCCTTTGTACTGTAATGCTATAATCAGCCTTATGCAGGAAAATCATTTGCCTCTATCCATTTACTAGTGGTTTTAGTTCTTATTCTTATTATTGGGGTTTGCACGTTGCACTAGATTCTATCGATGCTCAGTTGCTTTGACGGCTTTTCTACAATTACACTTGTTGTTGCCCTTCATTTTATTTGCAGGTTTGACTGCAATATATATCATCTATCTATCTCTGGAAAGCAGAATTGTTGAGGATAACTCCCCTCTAAATGTGAATATCTCAAAGCACTAAACGGTTGCCAGAAGATTCAGGGGTTCATCGAGGAATTGGATCTGTTATAGTTGATTTATTTATTTTTACATGATTATTGTGCATTGCAGGAAGCATTGTACAGCAAAAAGGAGGCACCACTGGAGTTGCATTTTCTGCACCAGAAACTATCAGGGGAGCTGAGGGAAAAGGGCGGCAATTAAAAATGGTAATGGTTTCAGGTTCATGCTGACACAGGTGGAGAAAGGCTGAAATTGAGCCCCCAGAGCTCGAAGCTTCCATTCACGAAGTCATAGTAGCCACCCTTGAGGGAGAGTGTGCCGTTCACCAGCCCTTGTCTGACAAATGGGTATGATAACAGGTTCTCAAGTGAAACATTCACTGCCTCCTGTTATAGTTGGGAGAAAGTAGTGTATTATAGATTGGTTCTGCAAGATTTATCTTCGAATTGATGGTGAAATCAAAGCTCTTCTTACCTTTTCACACACCGCGCACTGATCCCCAAATGGTGTGCTGCCATGATCAGCTGTCACCTTTGTCTTTGCAGGTAAGCAGATTTTCACCCAGTCCTCAATGAAGTCACTGAACAACTCCAGCAATGTCAACGAATTGTCTGAGGTATGGAGATTCTTTTCTTCCTTATCTCTGTTTCTATACTATGACTAAGAAAATGTTCGAACTTAGAAAGAAAGTAGGCTACTTACGTTGAGGAGGTTCCATCGAATGGGAAGGACATGAGCCCCTTGATTCCACCGCAGGCGCTGTGCCCAATCACTACTATCTCTTGTACCTGTCAAATATTTCCATTGTCATTCTATTTTTGAACTACATTTTTCAGAATTTACCTATTATATTGTGAGTCTATTACTACCAACTGAGATATCGTACTGATCTTAGAAAAGGTAAATAAAGGCTGAAATGAATCTTTGTGATTTCACCTTCAGGTGCAGAACAGCATACTCTACAGCAGATCCAGTTCCAGAATATTTTTCCTGCAGCAGCAGAAACAGTGTTGGAGATTGTGAAATAAGAAGCTTATGAATGAATGGAATTGATATCATGTTTAGAACCTGGTCATATTCAGGGACCATGTTAGCAACATTCCGGACCACGAACGCGTCCCCTGGTTGGATGTCTAATACGTGTGAT
Organism: Lavandula angustifolia; assembly: GCA_028984105.1. Classification (NCBI taxonomy): domain Eukaryota; kingdom Viridiplantae; phylum Streptophyta; class Magnoliopsida; order Lamiales; family Lamiaceae; genus Lavandula; species Lavandula angustifolia. Next base: position 35,997,575 of record CM054802.1, on the reverse strand, counting down.
GGACACACGCGCGAATCCGAGCATGCAAAGATCATATACTGTGTGAATAATCAATCCATACCAGTCAGTTACAAGTTACAATGCAATAACAAAGTCAAGAAAATGCAGATTGAAGATGAAAGGCAATGTGATGTTGTACCTTCGGACTCTGGCCTCTGGCAAGTTCACTGTACAATCCTGGCTTTTTGCTGAAATGGATGAGGCAATACAAGTTAGAACTCATAATTCTTTTATGCTTTTGTACTCTGGAGTTTTTGAAGTGCATTTGAATGTTTATATGGTTGCTTACTTGTATTTTTTTTCTTTGAAGGTGAAGAAACCAGTCTTCAACCTTTCAACAGTGGGTGAAAGGACGGCACTGCCATTATCTGTCTGCAGCTCTGCTTTGATTTGATCTACTTTTGAAGCTACAACAAGTGCTTGTGCTCCCTTATCACTACATATGAAGATCATAATCTCATATAATCAATGCAATAAAAAGTATTTCAGGTTTCTACGAAGCTAAACCTTATAAGCTTGTCGAGTTCAGCTATGGCTTCCTCGTGTGAATCCTTCCCCATATCCTCACTCTGCATTGTTTTTTTCATATGCTTTAGAAAGATAAAACATAAATGATGACTTAATATGAATTGTTCATCCTATTATTCTGATTATTTGATTGATTATTGAAGGAAGTGTACCGGGACAGGGTAAACGATGGGAGCCGGAGCAGCAAAAACAGGCTTGTCTTGGATGAGACTGGGTGGCGGAGAAGGGGAGGAGCTGAGCCTTGCGGTGGTGATGGGGCGGCATGCTGCTGCTGGTCTAGATAAACGGGCGGCGGGTGGAGTGAGGAAGCCGTTAATGGTCGACATTGCGCAATGGATCACAGGTTCTTACTCTCTTTACCTGATCTAAGAAACTACTTTGCTATGCATGCATGCGAATATGGGATAATGAAAGCGAAAGCTAAGTAAACCACAGCTTCTACACTTGCAGATGAGATTTCTAGTTTGAGAAATTTTTTGGACCTCTTTTTTTCATGCTTGGGAAATAAAAAGGAAATGGAAGGGTAAATTGGTCTTTTAGAATGATCGGTAATTGTTTTTCGGCCTTATAGTTTATAGAAGTTCTTTTAATCACCAATTATGAAACATAACTTCTTATCCAGTTTGACTATAATTCGAATTAATATATTATGACATTAAACGGGTTAATTTGATTTTCATGTATAGTTCCTAAAAAGATCGTGTCACGAAGAAAACCGCAGTGCTACTGCCTAGTGGATATATGAAGCTCCTCTATAAACGGTGTTTAGATTTGAATATGTGACATTTGATCAGACGCTAATTACTTTATTCGGTAGGTCATTCTTTAAAAATTAAAAAGAAAGAACATGAATAGTGGACGATTTAAGCATTAAGTTGAAGAAAATATATGTGCTTCATGGAAAAGTTGGAAGAAAATGTGTGGTCACGTGTTAAGGATGATGTATGGATAAGCGCCTATCTCCAAAACGTGGTCCAAATTGTGCAACTCTACTTCGTTTCTAAAATCTTCTTTACTCCAAATATTAATATCTCACTACTTATTATTTCATTAATTTTAATGGAGACTCTATAATTAAAAACTTAAAAAATGGTTTGCCTCCTTTAGATGATTGGAAGGTTATGTACGAGAATGAAGAATACTTAATACACATTGTGTAAATTATAACGGTTATATATTTTTATCTGTCTAGCTGATAAAAACAAGGTAAAAGATTTGTGCATACAGTGTAAGCCAAATCCTAGTATCCAATAGGATAAAATAAGATGGATTTTGTCCAATTAAAATCAGAAGCTTGATTTATTAGGTACATATATATGTATGGACTAGGATGTTGATAGTTAGCTATATATTGAGTTAGACTAGATGTTGATCTCCGTGACTCGGAACACAACGCGATAATTTATATCAATATCAATATTGTTCTTTTTACGAGAGAAATTTATAATCGTTATTCTTAAGATGGATAAATTGTGCTCCTTCCGTCGCACTAGAAATAATACTTTTTTTGGGTGCGGGAATCAAGAAAATAATGTTATGTGGTGTAGATTGTTTGACTTTTTAGTAGTTAAATGTGGTCCACATAATGTTTATCATTTTAGGAAACGCGTCGTTTTTAGTGGGACGGATCAATGAGGGAAACGTATCGTTTCTAGTGAGACGAATGGAGTATTTTATTTTTTTTGAATAATAAGGGTAATTAATAGCCACTACGGAAATGTACACTGAGTAAACCCCGCTCATATATTCTAGCCTACATTCTTATGTATACCTTGCAAACATTAAAAAATGGGACAGACTTAATCAAAAAATGTAGATGAGGTTTGGATATATAAAGCTTTGACCACTAGAAAACAACAATAAACCGAATCAATATTTTTTGTTTTAGATTTTGCATAAAAAACTAGAGAAATGATTTGTTGGATATCAGCTATTTTTTTCTCTAACAGCCTAAATCTTATTCCTTCTGTTTTATTTGAAACGAATTGTTTTTTTTTTCCGACGTCCCATTTAAAACGATCCGTTTTCGAAAAAGTAAATTACTTTCCAAAAAAAAAATTACAATCTTTTCTCATAGTTTATTACCTATGTCTCTTACTTTATCATTTTTTCTCTCCTACTTTATCATTTACACTCATTATATCACTCATTTTATATTCCTACTTTATTATTTACTCTTTTTATCTCACTTTCTTTCTAACTTTATCATTTACTCATCTATCATACTTTATCGTTTATTTTCTTAACTCTCGAGCCAAAAATAAACAGGTCGTTTCAAACGTGACGGAAGATATACTCCCTCCGTCCTATTATTCATATCCACTATATCCAAAATAGATGTCACATTATTTATGTCTGCTATCTAAAATGAAAATAAACTATAACACTTTTCAACTTTTTAGATCCATCACTTTTTACTTTATATCCAATATCTTAATTTCTATACTCATTTCAAAGTGGACATGAATAATACTACAGAGCAGGGACGGAGCCATGTGGAGGCAAGAGATGGCAAATGCCATCCCTTGTTTTTTGGTTCCGAATTATCGAATATAATTCTTACAGTTTTTATTGCATTCGATCTATATATATATATATATATATATATATATATATATATATATATATATCTTAAATAAATAATTAAATCGAACCAATTGAGTTTCTTAGGCAATCTAATTCGATTTGTGTATAAGCATGTTTATGCAACTTTTTGTTTGGAGATTTCTTGTTTTGGTATAAATGCCCATAAATTCTGTAGGTAAACTTCGAATACGATTTTCAAGCTATAAACATTCAAATTAGTTAACAAATTTAATTGTTACTTGTTCTTTTTCTTTTTTGTTTTCGGAAAAGCTCTAATGAAGCAAAGACAATTTTAAAGTTTTTTTTTACTAATACTTAGCTTTCGAGAATTCATTAGATTATTATTTTCTTGAATGATGATTTTTTCAAATAATTTTCTACCACATAAGTCGTGATGTATCTAAATTCTAACTCAATAATTAATGATGGCATATTTTTTTCCTAACACTTTATGCCCTCCCTTACCGAGATTTCTGGCTACGTCCCTGCTACAGAGGGTATACTAGTCATCACTCATCAGCTATTAGGAGCCTAAATTTTATTATTACCTAATCGAGTAAATAATTGAACTTTTTCAATTAATTTATACACAATTATTATTTCATGTATTATTTCACTGAAAGAGGGGAACTGCACACTAATTAAAAATTCATATGTAAAGTTTGTACTCTGTGAATTTAATAGGTCATTATTGATATAATGAATCAATGATTACATACAGATACCACTTCATTTTCAAGTTCTACAGATTTCTTGTTGGTTTTCTTTTCTGATTATATTTTATTTAATATTGAGTCATATATTCACATGTTTTCTTATTTATAAAACATAGTTTCAAATTATTTCTTTTATGTAATGAGAAATCCGTAAGCAAATTCTCGCAATTCATGCGAAAACACCCAAGTAATGATTTTAGTTTATGAAGAGAAATAAAACCAGAAAAGTTTGGAAGAGAAGAACACGTATTGAGAGAATGGGAAAATCTTCATTAGAATTGCTTTGGATACATGGTGCAGTATATATAGACTTAACGCACGTGCATGGCACATGGTTTCATTAAACTGTAGCTTAACTGCTTCCTAACTAATCTTGAAACTGACTGTTGTAACTACTGCAACTAACTAACCGCTAGTAACTACTTCTAACAGCTTGGAGACGATTCTGGAATGATCTAGATGTGTAAGCTTTGCGTCTTCTCCACGCTCTTCATGATTCCAAGCTGGCCGTGTGGTTGTTTATCTTTCTTGCTTCAGTTTTAGATCCTTAACACCCCCCCTCAAGTGGAGGGTGCAAATTTAGCACACTCAACTTGGAGAGTAGAAAGTTGAAGTGGGATCTTCCAAGTGGTTTGGTGAAGAGATCAGCTAGTTGATGTGAATAGGTACAAAGAGCGTATGTAAGACACCAGATTGAATGTGTGATCGGATGAAGTGACAGTCTATTTCTATGTGTTTAGTGCGTTCATGATGAACGGGATTTGCAGCAAGTGCAAGAGCAGACTTGTTATCAGAGAACACAGTCGCAGTAGAGATGGGAAATCCAAGATCTTTGAACAGAGTTATTAGCCATAGGACCTCAGATGAAGCAGAGGCTAGAGCTCGTATTACGCCTCGGGCAGAACTTCTGGATACTGTTATTTGTTTCTTCGAACGCCATGAAAGAAGAGAGTTGCCTAGAAACATGCAATAGCCAGTTACAGAGCGTCTTGTATCAATGCAGGATGCCCAGTCTGAGTCACAATATCCTTTTAGCCGTAGGTCAGAAGCTTTGGGATAGAATAGACCTTGTCCAATTGATCCTTTGAGATATCTCAGAATTCTGTGAGCAGTAGTTGATGAGTGAGGCCGGGTTTTTGCATGTATTGAGCTAGAGAGTGTACTGCAAAGCTGATGTCTGGCCGTGTGACAGTCAAATACATGAGTTTTCCAATAAGCTTTCTGTAAGGAGATGGATCACTGAGGTAATGGTCATCAGATGCAGAGAGCATGAGCTTAGCATCCATAGGAAATGAGACTGGTTTGCAGTCAGCATAGCCTGTGTCTTGGAGAAGTTCTAGAACATATTTCCTTTGGCAAAGATAGATACCGGAAGATGATCGAGCAACTTCTAAGCCAAGGAAGTATTTCATAGGCCCTAGATCCTTGATTTTGAAAGAATCATCAAGGAAAGTCTTTATCTTTCTTACCTCAGCTGAGTTGTTGCTTGCCACTAAGATATCATCCACATATACTAGGAGAATGAGATCATATTCTGAAGTGTGAATTGTGAAGAGGGAATGATCAGCCTGAGATTGTGGGAATCCATAAGACTTTAGGGCTTGAGACAGCTTTGAAAACCATTGTCTGCTTGCCTGTTTCAGACCATATAAGCTTTTGAGCAATTTATAGACTTGGTTTGATCCAGATTTCTTGAAGCCTTGAGGTATTGTCATATAGACTTCTTCATTTAAATCCCCGTGGAGGAAGGCATTATTGACATCCATTTGTTCAAGGAACCATCCCTTAACAGTGGCCAAGGCTAGAAGACTGCGTACAGTTGTTAACTTAGCAACTGGAGAGAAAGTGTCTTCATAGTCAATGCCCTCTTGTTGAGTAAAGCCTTTTGCAACTAGACGTGCCTTGTATCTTTCAATGCTACCATTAGCATGGTATTTTATCTTATTCACCCATCTGCAGCCTATGGGAATCTTTCCTTCAGGTAATGTTGTGATAATCTAAGTGTTGTTACTTTCAAGTGCTGAAATCTCGTTTTTCATGGCTTGTTGTCAGTTGGGGTTTGAGGCGGCTTGGGAATAAGAGGTAGGTAGGCTCAGAGATTGATATAAGAGTAGCTGAATATGCAGTATGGGAAGGGGAGAAACGGGAATAAGAAGTATAGTTGGAAAGTGGATAAGAAGAAGTACTTACTTTGGTGGGATTGTTGAGGGCAGAGTCTGGCATAGTCAAGGCCTGAGCATGAGCACATTTGTAGTCCCTAAGACGGTGTGGAGTTTGTTTGAGTCTTGTTGACCGCCTAGCTTGATGTGTAGAGTAAGAAGGTACAGACACAGAAGAATCAGAAACAAAGTTATTTGTTTCAGAAGCAGAATTTGAATCGAGGGTTGGGAATGGAATCTGAGTCTGGGGAATCAGTTTCTGAGGTTGGATCAGAATTTGAATTTGAAAGGGGAGAATCAGGAATGGAGCATGGTAGAACAATGGAGGGAGAATTTGTGGAAGTAGAATCTGAAAAAGGGAAGATGTTTTCATGAAAAGTTACATCTCTAGAAATGATGAATGTATGGGTTTGAAGGTCATAAAGTTTGTATCCTTTGGAGTTGGGTGGATAGCCTAAGAAAACACATTTTCTTGCTCTAGGGCTGAATTTATGCTTGTGTCCAATGAGGTTTGCAGCAAAACATAAACATCCAAAGATTTTTAGATCAGAAAAGGTAGGTGGAATGGAGTGTAGTTTCTCATATGGGCTTTTGTTTGCAAGTATAGGAGTTGGGATTCTATTGAGAATGTGTGCAGCAGTTAGTAGACAGTCCCCCCAGAATGAGACGGGCAAATTTGATTGAAATAACAAAGCTCTAGCAATATTAAGAAGGGATTGATGGCGTCGCTCTACAACCCCATTTTGCTATGGGGAATACACACATGAAGTTTGATGTATTATCCCATTTGAAGAGTAGAATGAAGGAAGGTTAAACTCAGAACCATTATCTGTTCTTACTGTTTTAATTTTGCCAGAAAACTGTGTAGAGACCATTTTGTGAAAAAGTTGTAAGTGTGAAGACTTTTCTGACTTAAGCTTCATGAGACAACACCAAGTAACTCTAGTGAAGTCATCAACAATGGTGAGAAAATATTGATGACCATGAATAGTTGGAACAGAAAATGGGCCCCATATATCACAATGAATCATGTCAAAAGGAGACAGAGTTTTGATAGAACTTGTTGGAAATGGTTTTCTGTGAAACTTTGCCAAAGGGCAGATATTACAGTTATTATTACATGCTCCTTTAAGAGTAGGTATTATATCTTGTAACAAGGTCAGTCTAGAATCAGAAATGTGACCAAGTCTGTAATGCCATAATTGGCTAGAAGAGAGGGAAACAGAATTACAAGAAATGGAACTAGGGAATACAAGTGTGCTATTGTCTCTGGGAGGTTGAACTATGAAGAGACCATGATGTAGCCTAACTATGTCAATCTGCCTCCTCAACAAGGGATCCTGTATGTCACATGAATCATCAAGGAATATGAGTTTCAGTTTAGAAATTGTGATGAGTTGGCTAACAGATATAAGGTTTACAGTGAAACTAGGTACACAAAGAACATTATGAAATGTGTAGGTGGAAAAGGGGGATGAGGAGCCTATGTGTGTGACAGGAAGCTTTTCTCCAGTTGGTAACATGACAAACATGTTACTGACTGGTGTAGGATTTATCAAGAAGGATGTGTTACAAACCATATGATCTGTAGCTCCAGTGTCTAAGATCCATGATCCAGCATGTATATGTGCAGGGACTGCATTTATATGAGCAACATAAGAAGAATATGCTAGTTTACCTGGATTATCAGTAGGTGTAGTAGCTTTGGCTAGGTTTTGGATCATGTTTAGGAGATGTTGGTATTGATCATTGGTAATGGGTGGAGGAGGTAAAGGATTCTCAACACTTTCTTGAGGAGTAGAAATCACATGCGCAACAGATGGAGCATAAGATGAATTCTGAACAGAATACCCTGGACCTGTTCTGGGCTTAGATTTGAACCCGGGAGGAAAGCCATGTAACTTATAGCACTTGTCCTTTGTATGGTCTGTTCTTCCACAATGAGAACACATTGGAACATCTCTTCTTTGTGCAGAATTAGGGAAACCACGGTATGGACCTCTAGAACCGGCATAGCAGGCCATACTGTCTTCAGAGTTGCTATTTCCTGCACTCTGACTCATCATAACAATAGAATCAATTGAACCAGAAGGCATTGTACTGAGGCTACGCTGTTTTTCTTCTTGTACAACAAGACTGAAGATATGATCCATTTTAGGGAATGGCTTCATCACAAGAATCTGGCCTCTAATTGAAGAAAAACAGTCATTTAAACTCATAAGGAACTTGAGAGACATATTTCTCTCTTCTTGATCGATGAAAGATTGAAGACAATTACATGTGCAAGCAGCCATGACACCACACTGACAAGTAGGAATAGGGGAATATTGCCTTGCAACTCTTTTCGCAAGCAATCCAGTGTGTTGAAGTAATCAGTTACAGAGAGGGATCCTTGACATGTAGAATACAATTCTTTCTGTAATTCAAAGATTCTAGGGAAGTTACCTTGAGAGTATCGATCACTTAGAACTCTCCACATCTCTTTTGCCGTTTCACAATAGAGAATACATTGTGAAATTTTCTTGGTACATGAGTTTAGAATCCAGGATTGGATCATCAAGTTGCATCTTTGCCATGCTGCGTGATTAGGATCATCTGTAGTAGGTATGACTGCCGCTTCCAAAAGCAAAGACATCTTGTTCTTTGCTCCCAAAGCGATCCTCATGGATCGACTCTATGAATAGTAGTTTTCTCCATCCAATGGTGGATTTACCAGTACAATAGCTGGACTATCACTTTGGCTAATGAAATATGGATTATTAACATCTTCTTCGTGAGCACGGCGCACAACCATTGATAAGTTTCTGAAAAAGCTTTGAAACAGAAATCACAGATCAAAAGGAATCTTGAATGTACTGCTAGATCAATTCTAGTAGCTCTGATACCATGAAGAGAAATAAAACCAGAAAAGTTTGGAAGAGAAGAACACGTATTGAGAGAATGGGAAAATCTTATTAGAATTGCTTTGGATACATGGTGCAGTATATATAGACTTAACACACGTGCATGACACATGGTTTCATTAAACTGTAGCTTAACTGCTTCCTAACTAATCTTGAAACTGACTGTTGTAACTACTGCAACTAACTAACCGCTAGTAACTACTTCTAACAGACTTGGAGACGATTTTGGAATGATCTAGATGTGTAAGCTTTGCGTCTTCTCCATGCTCTTCATGATTCCAAGCTGGCCGTGTGGTTGTTTATCTTTCTTGCTTCAGTTTTAGATCCTTGACAGTTTACAACTATTTGCTTGTTTGTCTGAACCATATAATATAATATTCATTTATACACTTAAGAGCTTAACAATATTGATTTCTTAACTTATTTAACTTGATATGAAAATTTCTCTATTAATTATTAAAATCATGTCGCTTAATATCATTTATCCTATTTTTGTATGTTCAATTTATTCCACCAATGAAATGATAATACATATATCTTTTTGTCTAAAATAATTCTTCTTGATTAACAAATTTAAACCAGGAAATTTAATATTTGAAGAAAATATATACATATCACCATTTTATTATTGAACAAATCGAACACAAAAAGTAGGATAGTCTCACCGCATGAGAAGACAACAATGAAATGTCCTTTTGTTAATCTTGTATTACGTATTTTACAAGTCGTTTCCTTTATCAAATACTACTTCAAGATTCAAAACCTGATAGATGAATATCAATTTAGAATTTAGATTCTTGAGATGATGAATTGAGACTTAAATACCGAATTTTAGATTCTTATTTATTTTTGTTATATTCTCATTAAGAATTATTCGAGAAATAAAACTTAGTTAAAATTAAGATAAATAATTCAAAAAATGAAAATAATCAGAATAAAGTCCACCAATTCACCAAAAACTGTTTATCTTGTTACTATAAACAGGATGTATTTTGTTTCTATATTATAATAAAAGTTATTACAAAATTATGACTAAAGATGAGTATTTCCATATTGATACGGATACATATATTCCCTTGCTCATAGTACATATCATTAGATACTTCTTCAAAATTAACTTTAAAATTATTTAGTTCCGTAAACTGGTGCAGCATAAACTAGTATTTTTTTTTTATGAAAACCTTTTTTTTCTGCAACGGATAACTAATTGTCCATGCAATATAGGGGGGATAATTAGGAATCAATCACAAAAAAAATAATGGAAAATGGCAACGTCCCACTTGTATGATTTAGTTTTGTCTAAACAATAATCAAGAGATTCTTTTTAATAACGAGAGTGATATGTCTTTGTTAGTCATTAGATAGAGAGTTATTGGTATGTAAATATACAAAGAATTTATAGTTTCTAATTTTTATATGACTTACATTTAGGTAAATATGAGTTTTCAATTTATTAAAATTTGTATATCTTCAAAAATTTCGGTAAAATTGAATTTGATGTGGAGGTTTTGATCTGATTTTGTACATGTCTTTTAATTTTATTTTATTTTGGATAGTTAGGTGTTTTTATTTTATTTTTATAATGAGTAACCTGCATCCGCTATCTTTAGTGCGCATAAGGTAAACTTTATATACCAGTCAAAGGGATTGAAACTCATAACCTTTGGCCACATGCTAAACACCTTAATTGTTATGCCGTCTTATACGACAAGAGCCATAATTTTCAATTTTCATATTATATAAGATGTTATTAAAATAATGCTATCAAGAAACAACGAAGCATAATAATATATTTTTTTTTAAAGTGCTTCAATTATGTCCAAATACCAAGCTAATAACATAGAGTTTACAATACAGTTGTTACCGATTTTTGTTAACTATATTAATTAAAATTCTTTTTTTTTAAGAAATTAATTCTAACAAATTTTGGTGGTCGATAGCGCCAAATAGTCCAACCCCGCGCCACTCCGATAATCCGCCGCTAACACGAATTTGGGCTAGGGTTCTATTTCGAAGTCGATGATTTAAGTGTGATTTTAGTGTAATTATAAATGATTTGGGATTTAAGGGTTCAAGGAAAAAACAACATTGTTTTATGCAAATCCGATGGCGTTTAGTTTAGAAAATGTATCGTCTTCTAATCTTCTTGCATGAAATTCAATTTTATTTTTGTGTGTAAAAAATTTAAATATTGAATAGTCGTATATTCATACAAACTATTTGAAAGTTGTGTACAAAATTATAATTTCCTTAAAGTTCGTATACTGGTAATATTAATTAAGAAGTGAATAATGTCATTTTTTTTATCGGTTGATGTCTACATAGGATAATATTCCGACTCATCCACTTCAAATTTAATTTAAGAATATTTTTATTGTGTATACAAATTTAATAAATTAAAAGATCATATATTCTTAAAGTTATGTATAAATTCAAAAAAATTGTATATTTTTCCTGTATAATAAATAAAATTATCTAATAATAGTGAAACAAAAAGTTAAGCTTACTATTATAGAATAATGAAATGATTAAAGTTGAAGGCAACGAGGTGGTGAAATCCAGATGTACGGAGAGGAAAGCATGAATAAGACAAAAGTAAAGACGACGCAACTTCCTTAAAATCTGACAGCAATATATCTTCTTCTTCTTCACCCATTAATTATGTTAATCATCTCCACTCAATCCACTAACCAACCTTTCTCTCTCTCTCTTCTTCCACGTTTTCATCGTTGGGAAACATAATTTCTTCTTATCTTCCTCTTCATCAATTATAATCTATTTCTTTTACCATTCAATGCACTTGCTAGTGGACATTTATATACGTTTATCTAGGGTGGTTTTATATACTCCCTCCATGCCAAGGATCTTGTTTTTCCTTTTGAGTTGTTCCATCAAAAATGTCTTATTTAAAAAAAAAAATAATGTGTGGACCAAAATTAACAACTCAAAAGTCAAACAATATACACCACACAATACAAGTTTCTTAATCTACGTGCCCTATAGAAAGAAGACACTTTCTATGGGACGGAGGAAGTACATTTATTACGAAAGAGCAGATTCAGAATTTGATAGCGAAACGAATTGACGACAATATATGAGAATAAATTTGGAGTTATTTGATATTGTTTACTACACTATTATAAAGATACGGTATAATAATTAGAGAGAACGTGAACATCCCTAATGAAATCTCGGATTCAAGATCTATTGTTCTCCTTTCTAACCCTAATACCACGTATTTAACTGAGAGTATTTTGTGGGAGGAGATGAATATTAAGATGTTTTAGTCATTTCCATTGCAATACAAATAGTTTTTCACTTTCCAAACACAATAAAATAAATGTCAATATAACTTTTGCCGAACACTGCAAAAGCATTACCAAACATACCATCAACATTTGGGGGTGAGTAAGAATAAAGGAAAAAGGCTTGTCGAGCAAAAGAAGTGATTCAATCAAATGTTTATGTAATTTATTATGATTGTGCCACATTGTCTAACCAATTAAAAGTGTCATCATGTATTTGTCCGTGGCTGGTTTTGAATTAATTGTTTGATTCGTGTTACATATTAGAAAACACATTAAGCTAAGAACGTACGTATAATTCAGGACAGATTCAATATTTATAATTTAATACTGTAGATAAACCATTTCGAATGAATTAGATCATATATATATATATATATATATATATATTTTAAAACAAATAATAGGTCAAATTTAGAAAAAATTACTCCCTCCGTCCCATAGAAAGTGTCATCTTATGGGGCATGGAGATTGAGAAACTTGTATTGTGTGGTATATATTGTTTGACTTTTTAGTTGTTAATTTTGGTCCACACATTATTATTATTTTTTAAAACAAGACACTTTCTATCGGACAGCCCAAAAAGAAAAACAAGACACTTTTTATGGGACAGATGGAGTAAAATTTTAAGGGATGCGGTGAAGGTGATCTCACTCGCACTATGAATCTGAATGTGGTTATAAACTTAAAGTCATGTTACCAACTTTGATTTTTATTTGCATTTTTTGGTAATTATTATTTTGCATTCTGAAATTACAGATTTAGCCGTCCTAACTCATAATCCGGTTCACCACTATAGATTATAACCATTGAAATGCAAATACACTACTTAATTTCTCGCAATAGCAAGTAACTGCATTATTTAGGCTTAATATATCTTACACATCAAGAACTTCACGAGTATGCATTTGGATATTTTCATTATCCTTGTTTTAATAAACCCTAATTACTAATCACGTGGCGGTTTAAGTGACCAGCGAACATGTTAGCATGTTCAATAATAAGAAACTCATTTTCAAATAAAATTGTTCTCATTGATAGATTTAAATAAAGACATTAATATTTACTCTTAACATAAAGATACAGATTAAAAAAGGACAAGACATATATGGTAGAGTTTCAAACATTTCCATCTCTTTTGACTTTAGCTGCACGGCGAGTTTGGGTCTAGGCATTTGTAATTCATAAGCAACTTCTTTGTCTGTGAGAAAATGTCAATAGTATCCCTTTCGAAATGAATTAGTGATAGAATGAATTGTCTTGTGATAAATTATCATAAATTTTAATAGCATCAATATCTTTAAGTTGAGTGTGTTGTATGTAGGGTTTATTATTAAAATTTAGAATCATGAGGTAAAATCTACAATTTTGTGGGGTGGAATATGTAGTTTCTAGAGAATGAAATAAAAATATAGTATATTATGATGTTCACCTCTAGATCGACACTGAAATTTACGAAATATGTACCTTGAGTGAATAACGGATGCAGATTTTTTTTTTTTTTCATTAATACTTGCTTAAATTCCATTATTACTTTGAAATCTAGTCCCACTGTGGGTAGTAGGTAGCTATTGTATTCATTGCTATTTGATAATTGATAGTACTCCAATATAAGGTGAGGTTTAAGAAAGCCCCTTGAATTTGAATTCGAATTTACAGAAAATTTAAACTTATTATTATTTTATTGAAGTTGTCCCAATAATTCAATCGATAATATCTTATGAGTATATAATTCAAAATAAATTGAGCAATAAAAGTAATTCTTGTCTTTGAAACAAAAGCAACTGTCAATTCGACCAGCAGTTGTTTGAAATAGCATAGTCAGAGTGGGTAGATAAACTTACCTATATAATTCCAAGTTTAGTTTAATAATGTAGTAATAAGTTTGTTTAACATTAATCCTTAAATTCGCTTTAAATTTATGCCGACCATTTTGGGAAACAGCAAAGAAACTACCCCTCAACTTGAGCTTTAATTCATGTCTCGCTCCCATCATTGCACGTGATTCCAATCCTTTTTTTTTTTTTTTGCCATATTTCACATCTATCGAAACTGTTTTTAATTGTTTCTAAATATTTTTTAAAACGAGGAAAATCCACAATTGCTAAAAGATATTATATTTTTCACTCTTTTTAAAATCTTGTTTTTAATATGAATTTTTTTATATATTTTTTAAAAGTTTATTATTTCATCACTTAAATTGTAAAATTGTAGCTCTAAAATTACATTTTTACACCAATTCTGAATCCTGATATCGTAGAATTGCATCCAAAATTTAAAGATTCATTCTCCAATTCTAAATCTTGGAAGAGAGAGAGGTGCGGGGACATCGACTCATCCCTCAAATATTTAACCCAAATCTGATTCATATTCATATAAAATTTACTATTTTATCCCAAGAATTATAGTTTTGTATCTCTAAAATTACATTTTTTACCTTTAAAATTGCGAATGCACTCACATTCTAAATTTGTGACACGTAGATTTACACCCTAAATTTACAAATTCATTCTCAATTTTAAATTTTAAATCCGCATAAATAAGTACTATCTCCATCTCACTAAATTGACCACATTTCCGATTAAGACGTCCTATTAAAGTTGATCGCTTTCTAAATTTGGCAAATAATTAATATATATCTCCTACTTTATTATCTTATTTTTATTATTTTATCATATACTCTCAGCCATCTTATATCTGCTACTTTATTGCTTACGTCTCTCATACTTTATAATTAATACTCGTATCGAAAATAAAATAGTCAATTATAGTGAGATGGAGGTAGTAATAAGTACTATGGTATCAAATATACTTCGTTTCTACATTTGTCGTGAATTAAACTTATGGTCGGCATCCTCCATTGTAAGTTGTAACATTGTTTATTTAATTCTAGAAATGTCAACTTTGAATAGACTTCCAATAAAAAAAATGAAAGTAAAGTCGAAACTCAACTGATACTTTAAGATAATCGCCATATTATTACATGTAAGATTTATCAAATAATTACAGAAGATTACGATTTATCATATTAGCAAAATACTACTCCAGTATATAAATAAATGGAGCATTTATGAAGGTGACAAAGAAGGAGCACTAAATTCGCAAGACTCTTTACAACTGCAGCTCGAGAAAAAAGACATTTTTAATTTGCGTTACAAATCCAAGTGATGTACCGCGGCGCAAGCAGACAGTACAATCAATTGATGCAGAATTGCAGAAACTAACTCCTGCGCACGCCGTTTACGTTAGCGAAAAACCCGACGATGTCTCTTCTGTACGGCAGATACGATTTCTTCTTATCCCCTTCCTTCAACGCTCTGTTCCGCACGTAAAAAGCCTCATGCGCCGACGCCGCGGATGGCGATCCTTTTCCGTATCCTCTCTTCGGAGCTCCGATCACTAATTTCTCCGGTTTTTCCTCGCGGTGCTGCTTCGGAGTGAGAAACACGAAGCTCTCCTTCCCGTCGCTTTTGCTCCGCCGCAATAGATCGCGAAGTTTCCACCGCTTCGAAGCCGATCCGGTTGATTTGCTCTTCTTACACTGGCTCGGCAGCGGCGGCTCCGCCATCCTCGGCCGCCACACGCAGTAGGTTCCAGCCGGAATATTCTCCAATTCGTCGGCCTCCGACGAGGAACACGACGGCGGAGAATCGCGCTCGCCGTCCTCCTCAGCGAAGAGTTTGCTCAGCGTGACGAAATTAGTCGGTTCCGGCCGGTCTCCGGAGACTCCGGCGGCGGTGCTCAGCTCGCCTAGGTTTCCGATCATATCGCGGTTGAATACGGGAAAAACGGGGCCGGTGTACTTGAATTCCGCGGCGGAAACCTCTTCGTCTTCGCGAACGAGAGCGAACTCGAAGTCATCGTCGCCGCCGCTATCTTCGATTGCGGCGGCGGCGTAATCGCTAGACGTGTTGCCGGCGACTCTGACTGCGATTTCCGCTAATCTATCCGATGAATAGCTGTTGAAGCTTGGGCATATGCAAACATCTTCTTCGCCGTTATTCATTGCGGCAATATATCAAATTAATTTGAATGCATATCTATTGTATAGTTGTATGTATATCTTGAGAGAGAAAGTAAGACAAAGTTTAGATATAGAGAGAGATGGAGGAGGAAAACGAGGAAAGAGATGAAAAAGGGCGTTTTTATATTGAGCAAGTTCTGTATCTTATCTCGCACGAGTGATGTGGTCAGCTCACACGTGTGCATCTAGAAGTGAAGCCTCGTGTTTACGCAACTCGGATTGTAATGTTGCAATTACCTTCACAAAAAATTAAAATTCCCGTATTTTATAATTTTGAATGTGTGAATATACAATTTCAAAAATATAGGTAAAAATAATAAAATTCATGTAAAATTGGGGCTTGTAAGAAATTGAAGGTGAAGAAGTCTTCGCCCATTTCTGATATCCATTCAAGCATGGGACAATCTAATCGTTAGAACATTTATCATGTTGCAAAATGTCATATGTATGAATATATCACCATCTATTAGTATTAGCATAGATCCGAGTTGGTTATTAGCATAGGTGAATTTAGGGGCGATGAGTCGATAACCCCTCTAGCCTCACTCACTCTCACATCATGTAGACTTATAGAAATAAAAAAAACAAAATATTATTTCAATCATTTCGAAAAAAGAAAATTTTGTTCCTCTAAAAATTATAGATTTAAAAATTTGTAATGACAGATTTCTCCTTCTGCTCATATTTTTGTTTCTAATTCTGAATAATGATAGTGGTTACAAATTACAACATTATATTTATGCTTTTTCGATTGCAACCATGTGATTATTTGTTTAATTACATCACTCAACTATTTACTAAGATACTCCTTTTATTGAAATAAAAAGGAAAATAATATTTCGATAATACTTGATAAACTTTGTAGTTTCGTTTGATTATTGATTAAAGTGACACTTTCTTTAAGACATTTTACTTCAGTGTGATTGACACTTTTAAGATAAATAAATTTGTTTGCAACAATTGACACTTTTTTTATAAACAAATACACTTTTTTTTTGAGACAAATCACATTTTTTTCAAAAATAATTAATAGTCAATTAATGATACACTACACTTTATTCAAAATAAATCACACTTTCATTTAAAGCAAATGATACTGTACAAATGACACTTTCGTTCACAACAAATGACACGCCGTCATAAATAGAAGTTGGGAATAATAACTGAAAAAAAACTTAAAAAGTAAAAAAAAAAAAAAAGATTTTAATAAAGTTTAAAAAAAAAGGAATAATTAAAAAAGAACAATAATTTTCAATAAATATAAAAATTAAAAAATGAATTACAAAAAATGGCAAATGACACTTTTATTTGAAGCAAGTGAGACTCTACAAATGACACTTTTGTTCACAACAAATGACACGCCCGCTCTCAATAGAAGTTAAGAAAAATAACTAAAAAAAATTTAAAAAAAAAAAAAAAAACAGAATATATATATATATAGTCTCAGATTGGGGTAGCGAAATTGAACCATAACTGTACCGTGCGATTTTTGTGTATTTTATAAGCTCTTGGACTTAGGTAGTGTTTGGAATAGCTTAAATAAAGGCTTCTTACAGCTTTTTCCGCATGTAAGACTTTTTTAATGTTTGGAATGGAAGCTTACGCTTTTCGAAGCTTAAAATAAGTCGAGAATAAGCGAAGCCCATAAGGTGATGCAGGGGTGCTTTTTAAAAGCAGAAGCAAAAAAAACTGAAAAGCAGCTTATAAGAGTGTTTGCAAAACTGTTTTTTCTAAAATTAAGCTGCTTTTTTTTTAATATTGCAAACACTAACAATTTTTGCTTAACAACAACTTTAAGCAATTTTAAGCATAAGCTACTAAAAGCTACTTATAAAAGCTTATTTTTTTTTTTTTGTTGACGAGGAACCCACAGCCGCTACCTTTGGTGCGCAGAGGGTAAACATCGCTCCTGTGTAATAGCCTGCAAACCACACAGAAGAGTTAAACCACCCTTAATGTGACAGGTCCTGTGTAATAGCCTGCAAACCACACAGATTGAACCCATGACCTATCGATCTCGGGCCACCCACCTTCACCGCTATGCCATCGCAAGGGGACAATGAGATACAACTTCTTGTTTCGTATCTTAATATAGTAAGTAAAATAAATTTATTATCAATAGATATATGGACATATTCGGGCCGTTAGTGATGCGTATTTGGGCCTTTATGTATTTTCAGTTTATTAACATAGCGTGTAGAGAAGTTAAATTTGGGCTCAAGTATTTGCAATATTTTCATAAAGTCCAATTAGTTATATGCATACTTCAAATAATAGTTGTGAATTAATTATAATCCGAGTTAAAAATTATTCAATATTTTACCATTAAGTCAGTTTTCAGTATTATTATATAGAAATCATGAAACATATAAAATATTAATACACAGAAACAATTAGCGTAAAAAAGTACTCCCTCCGTCCCATATGAAACGTCTGGTTTCTTTTCGGTACGATAATTTATGCGGTTGACTTTTGTATGTTAGGAGAGAGAATGGTGTGAATAGGGCCTACAAAAAGTAACTTTTTGTGAGAGATATTTATTTCCTTTTTAGGAAATATGACATTTGTGTGGGACAGCCCGAAATAGAATACAAGACGTTTCATTTGGGACGGAGGAAATAACTGATAGTCAGCTATTCTGATCCAATCATACTAATATAGTTGACCAATCATCTGTCATCTTTGGTCCCTCTCATGTGACTCCTCATCATCTCCCTAGATTCCATTGCCTATGGTCTATAATCTATATGCTTCTCACAATTTATGTCTTCATTTTACAAATTAATTTATTTCCCCTTTTCTCCTTTTAATTAATAAATTCAATTCGACTAGCTAGATACTAACATTCCGATACATATGTTTAGCCGACAAATGGAGAATTAGAAATCGAACTTCAATTTATAACTCTTGTAAAGTTAATGAATGTGATTTTAATTAATGAATTCGGCAAGCTAGATGCTAACATTTTCAACACTTTATTTAGGCTGAGAGATAGACTTAGAATGACACTTCAATTTCTCACAATCGTAAAGTTAATTGAATACGATTATAGTAAGTAGTAGATCATATGCTTTTTTTCTTCTTCTTCTTCATATTATGAGCTATTAGTATCTTACAAAGACCTAATATACGGATCAGATCTATAGTTCATTTGTACGTAAAGTCACTATCCTTAGGTGTCCCAAATAAAATTACGTCGTTTTAAATAATTATAAACTTATTTAAGAAAAAATTTATAAAAATACACAATTAAAGAGTTCGCCAAAATTATCGAGAACAAGCTAGTTTTAAATTTGAGGACATATGATCGGAGCCCTCCCAAATTTGTAATTGGATCAATATTCCTGATTCAATCAGAAATATCTACTGAATCATAAAAAAAGATAAAATATAATTGTTATCCAAAAACAATAATATCTCCCAAATAAGCGGAAAATGTAACTGAATATAATTGTATTTTTGAGTTCAACCATCCATAAAACTACGTGGTGAAGATTCATTCAACCGCAGACCCAGACAGAAATAGTTTCACACACACATATAAATATAGATATACATATACCAATGGTGATTTTCTCGACAACTTCTACGGCGGAGAAACCGAAACGACGGGACTAGACGACGCTGTTCTCCTCTCTGCGTCACTTTCTTCCGTCGTTTATTCAAGTCGTTTGAATTTTACTCCTTGTCCGGAGATTATCCGGTCTGGAAACCCTAGGTTGGTCCACAATTCACCTAAATGAGGACTCGGAGGAATATTGCTTGTTCTTAATTGATTTTTAAATTATTTTTCTTACATTTGTGGCTATATGCATGCCTCAATGCACAAGTTAAGGTTTTCTTTGTGGATAAATCTTTGTGTGATAGTTCTGTGACTGGTCGTTTCGTGGTGGAGTGTGTCCGAGTTTCTGCATTCCGAATTGATGCTTCAGAAATGTCGGATTTTTTTCTATTTGATTATTTTGTTCCTTTTCAATGTTGTTACACATTGTAGTGGTATATATTTAGTTGTGATGCTAGAAAATCTTGAATCGGACCTAGGTGTATAGGCTTCTTAATAGTTTCCGAGCTTCGGCTTTTGGGTTAATAAGTCATTGTTTTGTGATTTTGTCAACCATCAGTGACTGGTGGAGACAAGCTGTAAGTTTCATTTGGTGATAGCTATTGAAAACGATTTTGGAAGAATTGAAATTTGTGTAAATTACAGAATGATCTCAGAATTATCGGAGTAAGGCGGAGCCACAATTTGAAACTCTGTAGTTAAGACTTACTCTCACTAATTCACCTCATTAAGAGAACCGTGTACTCACTCAATTTAGTTGAACTCATTAAGAAAACCTGAGATAGATTGTTTTAGTGCCCGTAAATTTATTTGATGTTCCCCTCCCTGTTTACTAAAATGCATGACATGACATCCACCTAACAGTTACTTCTGAATTGTGCAGTTCCCTGAGTTTAGTTCACTCTATATTTCAAGTTTCCTAAAACATTGGAGCTTGATCTGATTTAAAATGGCATGCCATTTATAAGGCTGGATAAATTCTTACTTCCTTAGCAGTGTTGCGATACTATGTTGTTTGTTTACAGGTATGTAGTGAGCTCTGTTGATAAAATTGGATAAATGATATAGTTGGAGATTGGTTTCAGTGTGAACTCTGAGTGTAATGAAAATCTGGTTTGTAATTGTTGCAGCTGCAGATATGTACTGTGTTGAAAAGGGACAATCCTGTGTTATTTTGTAGGAGAGGGACAGTATTTATAACACCAGCCTTCTTTGTGTATGTTCAGTTGATTTTTATTGGGATATTGATGTGTAGAAGACGTGACATTGTATTATAAGGAATCATGTCACAAGAACCAGCAAAAAAGTTTCCTCTGAATGACAAAGATTATGAGTTATATGAGGAAGTTGGAGAGGGTGTTAGTGCTACTGTTTTCAGAGCTCTTTGTATCCCACTTAACGAGGTTGTTGCAATAAAGGTTCTTGATCTTGAGAAGTGCAGCAATGACTTGGTATGCCATCTTCCCAAAAACTGTTTCTTTTACAAACTTATACGAGTTTGAAATTATGTACGAGGACAATTTTCTCTTTCTTGCTTTTATTACCAGGTCACTTTTTGAGCTCATGTACACTTTTCACCTGGCTTTCTCCCGATGGTTTGAACTTTGAATGCTTCATGTATTTATTTTGTCCCAAGTTATACTTATCATTATTCATGTTTGAGTAACTATCATAATTGTTCTTAAAAATATGTTTAATATGTAATAAATGTGATATATATATATATATATATATATACATACATACTGCAGATCTCATATTATGAGAAGTACTTACTATAAAATCTTGAAGAAATATGTTGCTAGAAACCCATGGAAAAGAAATATACTTTAGTTAGAACATCACTTTTTGAGTATCATATGGTGCCTCCAACAGTAGTCTAGGTAATTGTGGTGTCAATTGCTTCCAATGTTCAGAGTACAAGCCCACGGCATGTTTCCAGGATTTATGCCATGCTTAAAGTATCCATGTTTAACTTTGTAATAAAATGATGTGCATGATTTATTGAATGGAGTTTTAAATGCTGAGATTTCTGGTCACCCCAGTCCAGGGCCAAAAAAGCGTTCAGCTTTATATGATAGACTGTTACTCATAGGAGTTATTCCTGACGGAACTTGGGAATATTGAGATTGGTAGAGTGCATTTCAGAATCAAAGATTTTAAAGTAACTTATTTGCAACTTGAAAAATATTCTGAATGATGCACGAATGATTAGGAGTCCCGATATCCACTCAAAGATTTGATGATTTTGTCTTTCTACATTTGGATGAACTCGATATCTTGATGGCCTGCTGACAGTTGTCTAAATTGTTAAAAAAATGTCAGCAATGCGGTACTTCAGGTTGCTCTAGATTTGATGATTTTGTCTTTCTGTTTGCTTCTAACTTAATAGGATGGCATTCGGCGAGAGGTGCAAACCATGATTCTGATTGACCATCCAAATCTTTTGCGGGCTCACTGCTCATTCACCAGTGGTCATAATCTATGGGTTGTAATGCCTTACATGGCAGGTGGATCTTGCCTACACATTATGAAATCAACTTTTCCAGAAGGTTTTGAAGAGGCTGTTATTGCTACGTTGTTACGTGAGACCCTCAAAGCTCTGGTGTATCTTCACCACCATGGACATATCCACAGAGATGTGAAGGTATGGCTTATTTATTTACTTGGTTCGGCTTCTATTTGGCATTTCCCTTTCATATTTTTATGTTTACTGCTTTTGAGTTGAAACCCTATTCTGCGTGTTTACACTTGGAAATAGTCTTGCTCTGTTATCCACTTATTCTTATAGGACTTCTCAATAGTAAAAAGGTACTTCTAGTGATAATTTGAATTCGTTTGATTTGGATGTTTACTTCTTCCAGCACAGTCACAGTCTCCGTACTGTATCATGTAGTGTATGATTTATGCATATATTCCTTTCTCCAATAAATAATCCTTCTTTAGGTTCCCAATCGTGAATTTGAAATGACTTATTTACATCTTTTGGTATGATATCACAGGCTGGGAACATATTGCTTGATTCAAATGGTGCTGTTAAATTAGGAGACTATGGAGTCTCTGCATGCATGTATGATACTGGTGATCGTCAGCGTACACGGAATACGTTTGTTGGAACTCCATGCTGGTAAATTGTCCTCGCATGAAATGCAATTTTTTCATTTCGGTCTTTTGCACAGTGGAACAACAATTGTTACTTGGTGCCTTTTTATATATAAATGTGTATCAGGATGGCGCCTGAAGTCATGCAGCAATTACATGGTTATGATTTTAAGTGAGTATCTAAAGTAGGCAATTTTCCATCTCGACTATCTTTATCTTTCTCAAGTGGGTTGTGATTTGTTTTGCCTCTACAGAGCAGACATCTGGTCATTTGGAATCACAGCGCTTGAACTTGCTCATGGTCATGCACCTTTTTCCAAGTATCCACCAATGAAGGTTGATAACTATTACTTTATGTAGTACTTTTGGTCGCATATTAAATATGCTAAATATCTGGTCTTATGATGTAAATCCAGGTTCTACTAATGACGCTGCAAAATGCACCTCCAGGTCTAGATTACGAAAGAGACAAGAGGTTCTCTAAGGTATATCCTTTTTTTACATGAAACTTGATGCTGACTTTTATTTGTTGCTAAGATACTATTTCTGTAGGCTTTCAAAGAAATGGTTGGTGCTTGCTTGGTGAAGGATCCAAAAAAACGCCCCACCGCAGAAAAGCTTTTAAAGCATCCCTTCTTCAAACATGCACGCTCAATTGAATTTTTGGAGCGCAGTATCCTTGCTGGAATGCCACCTCTAGGAGAACGTTTTAGGATGCTTAAGGTCCCATTCTCTTGTTTGTTTACCTTAAAAATCATTTTATTTGTCACTTTGGGATTTTTAAAAAAATTGTTATTACAGGCAAAAGAAGCAGACATGCTTGTACAAAATAAGGCATTATATGAAGACAAGGAACATTTATCACAGGTATATAATCCACCAAGTCTGGTTTTCCAAAATTTTATTAGAAGAAAATATGCATAGTGCAATGATATGCTTAGAAACCTAATTTACTCTTTAATTAATTCATTAAAATTGTTCATGTTAGGTTGCCAGTCAGATTATGTCTTGTAATCAGTTACCTGGATTATCCAATTTGGAAACAGAAGTACAGAATCCTGATCACATGTTAAAGAAACAGAAGAAGATGACATTATGAGAAGAAAAATGAGAGTGGAAGATTGTATACTTCTTTGAATGATGTGATTACAATCGTATATACGCTTAGGCAGAATCAAATTTGCAAATATTGTTGAAAAACAATCTCAAAGAATCAGGACTCTGCTAATTTAGACCACAGTAAAAATTCTCTCTTTACAATTTTGAGGCCTACCAAGAACTAAATCTCCTATATTTTAGGACCAAATTAAATGATCTTAAACATTTCTTAAGCGTAGAATAAAACACGGATAGTCATAATGTAATCCAGTTTATAGGACATGTAAGATAAAAATGGATAAACTTTTCTGTAACCTTGCTCATCTTTCATGCCGAGTAATAGACAACATAAGGAAGAGAATGTTGGCCAGCTCTCTCTACTTGTTGATCCTACTTGCTTGCAACCCATATCCACGAGAGTTGCCCCTTGACTACTTTACTAGGCCAACAAACATGCAAGCATATAGCTATTCCTAGAATTAGAATGGTATTAGAAATCAAATCTTTCATACGTAATACAATATGTATCGTACTTGTTGGCTACTTGGCTTTGAATAAATTATGAACATAAGATGAGCAAGATTAGTATTCCCTCTGTCCTGCTGCCCTAATCTTGTTTCTTTTCGGCGTGGTTATTTAGGCAAGTTGGTTTGAGTTGGTAAAGGTGTGTGACCCATTTAATTTGTGAGATATTTACAATTAATTATTCTCTCTGTAGTGCAAAAAATGGGACCCACTTTGATTAAATCCCCTAAAGACTTTTCTTATTTGGAAACAAGACAAGTTCGGTAGGACAACCCTAAAAGGAATACATGATAAGTGCAATGGGACGGAGGGAGTAGTTCTTTAGGAGTGCATATCATTGATTTCTAGACTGAGTAGCTAGAATAAGGAAAATTAATAGTTATTTGAGAGTGCATATCGCTGATTTCCTGGCTGAGTAGCTACATTTCACAATATAAAACTTGTATACCTGAAAGCTATGGAAATTAGTTATGAAGGGTTCATCATTGTGATGAAGACTAAGGATGAGGCAACCAATTGAAGACTAAGGATGGGAAAAACTAGATAAAAATGTGATGAAGGTAGCAAGGCAGGATTGATGAAGATATGCAGTTCACCTTATTTACATGCATCTAAGCGTGGTTTATATGGTTATACTAATAAATATGAGCACAGACAGACACGATTTAGCTTGATTGAAAAAACATATTTCCCTTAGCATTATCATGCAAGTCTATGTTAGTTCTAGCCAGCCTTATCATGAGCTGTTGATGTATGCAGCAAGAGTACATTCGAGGAATAAGCGCCTGGAATTTCAACTTGGACGATCTGAAGAACCAAGCTGCCCTTGTATGCCATGACCTCTAATAAGTCGGTGTATTGGTTGATTCTGAAATAAACCAGCTTCTGTAACATCTCCTGTCACTTGCAGATTCCTGATGATTTTATATCAAATTCTCAAGATGCAAGTTTGAGTGAGAAGCATGCTGATGTCCATGATAGATTTTTCTGTGAGAAGGATAATGATTCTAAAGCTGAATCCCCGGTGGAGGTATTGCTTCTGATCTCTTTCTCGTTTTTCATTTGTAAGTATTAGCTCCGTTTTCTTATTACCTTCCTCCATTTTCTTTCTGATGTGTATAGTTTTTATTTTATATATTCTTCTTATTTTCTTAGGAGGAGCTCAATGATTTACCTAATTTGGAGGATTCTCTTGCTGCATTTCCAATGAAACCTCTTCAGGCTCTAAAGTATGCTATCAAATCTATTAGCCATTGGTTTATGTTCTTCTTTCAATACTTGCTGAATGCTTGGTAATTCGTGGTATTAGTATGCTAGGCATTTTGCTAATATGGATTAGGATTCACGGTAATCTTAATCACTAACTTTTATAGCTTAAGATCTTATATTTTCTGATTACTAAAGGATTCCTCAAAATGTGATATCAAAAGGATGAAAGTAGAATCATTTGTACCAGTACCTTAAACTCTTTTTAACAAAATTTATCAAAGGCTTATCTTTTTCTTTTCTTTTCTTTTTTTTCTTTTTTCTTTTCATGGTGGATTTTAAAGTGGAAATAGTTTGTGTATGTGACATCTATTTACTCGAACCAACCTATTGAATCGTGACTTTTTGACTGCACATTCATCTCACCATCCTATCAATTTCTTTTCTTTTCCCAGTTATTACTTTGACTGCCTTTTCTCGCTTACAGCATATGACACCCATTTATTCAATACAGGGGTTGCTTTGATGTTTGTGAAGACGATATAGCTACTGGTAGTCCAAGTTCAAGAGATTCTGTTCCTTCAGATTCTGAACAGCAAAATCAGCAAAAGTCAGTTACAAGTGTGGATCAAGAAGCAGTTATTAATGATGGTGGGGATTCGTCTCATCCTGTTATTGCAGGACGCAGAAAATTTTCCAGTGGTTCGTTGCTACAGGAATTTGTTCTTTCCCCTAAAAAACTTATTGGTAATGGGGATAGGTATATCTTCTTCATTAGTTATTCTATTTTGAGATGAACTGGGATCGAATTGAATTGGCCCCTTTTACATTTTATTTTCAGAATTTCCTTCCCCCAAAGCCCTCTTTTGAGATGTTCTGCAAAATCTGCTTATCCTTCCACTAGTTTGTGGAGCCCACTATATTAAAAATCCACCTTTTTTTCTTTCCTCTAGCCCAATTTTATGGTAAATCATGTCTTTTGGCTAAATTCTTCCAGTAATTTAATTTTGGTTTAAATGAAGGGAATATCTGCAACCCAGATACCAAGTAGAACGGAATTATAGTGGTCCACTGCAGGGTCGTCACAGGAAAGATTTTAGCATTCCTAGTTCTGGTAATGTTCTTAAATCTTGCATCGCTATATATTGATAATCGAGGTGGAAATAAGCATTTCTTTTAGACTTCATTTTGATTATCTCTATCCTTAAACACGTATGAACATAACCAATAGGGGATGATGCACCAGAAGGTGCTGTTGTTGAACGTAAAGGACGTTTCAAAGTCACATCAGCAGAAGTGAGTCCCAAGGTATTTTCTTTAAACTCATACATGTCGCCGGGATGGGATCTCGGTATTCCCTTTTCCTGTCATTGCTCTTTTTCTTTTTTATTGTTGGTAATGCTTCTTGATTGTATTGTCGTGGCTCTGGTTAACTGGGTTGTGTTGATTAATTAATTCATATAGACCACTTAGAAGGTAGCATAAGCAGATATTAACTTCACACATGCATTGACTATGATGAGATTGCCTGTCTAGTTTCATTGTTTGATGGATACCTCTCTCTTCATTCAGGGCGTGACAAACTTGTTAAGCCCAATGTCTTGTGGTTCAACTAGCCCAACAACGCCTAGCCAAACAGCGGCTTTAGTTCTTCCCTCTTTGCAACTCATCCTGCAGCAGAACAATGCACAAAGAGTAAGCACTGCTGAACTCAGTCGAATCTTCATTCATGATTCGTTACTGAACCCTTTTTGTTCATATTGCCAGGAAGAGTTACTTAAATTGATCAAGTTGTTCGAGCAAATCCCTGGTAATGCCCCATTTCTAGTTGACCCCCCTGCCCTTTTTGTCCAGTTCTATGTTGCTTCTTTTTGTCTATCTTTTGGCAATAACTTGGTCCCTGAGCAGTTTCTCATCCTGTGTTCAGGTAATGGCACTGAATTAACAGAAGCTGGAACACTTTCGCCGGTATAGTTGCTTTTGCTAATAAAACGGTTCCTTGATGATACAATTTTGTAATACTCCAGAAGCAATATCTCTTCCACTGTTTCCAGATAAACCCAACAACAAAGGAGCGAGAGTTACAATCTCACATTATTCAGTTGCAACAAAGGTGTGAAATCAAACTCTTTATATCATGTGATCATATTTTATCTCCTTCCTAACATGGGTTTCGAAATTTCAGCATTGGAAGTCTGGTTGAAGAACTCCAGATAGTGAAGGCCAAAAATTCTCAGGTTTGTCTTTTGCCTTTTCAAATCTTTAAGCCTCAAATTCGTTTCGATTCCAAATCGTTCTCTCTTTTAACTTATAGTTGGAAAGAAAATTAAATGTATCAACCGGGCAAGAAGACAAGATGCGATGATACCGAGTTTTGAGGACAAAAGCGCGAGGAAATGAGGATGGTTTGAAACGGTACATCTCTCGTAGTCCCTTTAATCTCTTTATCTGTTTCCATTCGCTTTTCCTGCACGTATCCTACAAGAACGAGCTTTCGGCATGCTTCGACGGATCATTTGTGGGGTTATGTGGGTCAAATTCATTGTGCAGCATAGTATGAATGTTAGTTGCATAAGTTGTGTATTTTCAAATCTTTATTGTAATTATTTAATTCGATCGAACATTGCTCGACATAATGATTGAGCCAGTGTTGTTGAATAAATTTGTTATGGCCGAGTGCTGCATGGTATGCTTTTTTAATGAGAATAATTTTGTAATTATGATCGAAATGGAGTATATAAATGAGTCCCTTTTTGTTGGGTCCGGGTCTGTCTTGTTAGATTCGTGTGTTAAATTATGATGTCATTCAATGTATGGATACAAGTACTGTATATGAAAGAATAACTACTATAGTTTGTAATAGAGGACAACGGTGAGAGGTTTTAGTCTTATTTCAGTTTTGTATTTTACTTTGTATCATATACTAGAAATGATGAGTCATACCAATATGCAATAATGGTAGTATTAAATTTTGGTGGTATGACACGACTTCTATAGGGTTGCTTGCTTTAGACCTAGTTGGACAATATTGGAGCAGTTGCTCGGTAAATTTTGTTTAAGTCTGAATTTGAAGTTTTATATTTTCAAATTCATATTTATAACATCTTTGATAATGCTTATCATAATAAATAGATATTCAAATAATTGTTGAATTAGTGTTTGTTTCGTTTAAGATTCTCATAGAAGTGATTTTAAAGTGATGCAATGAGGAAAATTATTATAGAACCTACATGAAATTTATACATAATAAAATGTTGATGAATTCAAACCTTGTGGTTTTAGTCATAACACAGTGCACTTTATCACTAGACAAATGCTTTTAAAGGACAACTTACACTGTTCATAACAATGGAAAGAGATGCACTTTAAGTAATTTAGAAATGTATATATATATATATATATATATATATATATTAGTTATTGTTATAATTTTCAAAATGATAAAATTAACTAGTTAAAAAACCATTGTCAACGTTACTTTATACCTCATTGCCAATAAAATACCCTTCATTTGACAAATATTTTTAATGCACCCAGCCGGCACTTTTTAAAATAAATATTGGATTAAGTAAATTCATACAATATTTTGAAAATTCTCATAAAGTAAATTACTAACAAATGACATCACTTTTCATTAATAAATATAACTATGGAACTATGCCCTATATATTCCTTCCCCATACAATAAATTATCCCCAAAAATGCTTTGCTGTAGTCAAGATTTACAAACCATTATAATATAATCTCAAACCGCACTGCACAGACAACCCCGCCTCCAAATATATATAAAAAATACTAAACCATAACTTATTATTATATAAATATTAACACATTATCTATCTACTCAAACTCAGAGAGAGAAAGTGAGAGACAGAGAGAGAGAGAGTCTTCATAAGCAGAAGTGAATCACAAAATCTTAAACAAGAGATGAAGATTCAATATCTGAAGACAATCTGCAAGCTTCTGCATTTGCTGCATCTCTGAATCTAAGGTACTTCTCCACTCTCATCCACAAATTATACACGCACATATACATACATTATATATGTATGTAAATGTGTCTTTTTCAAATGATTCAACTTTTGTGAGATCGACGTTTAATATTCGAACCACGAGGGTCCAATTATTTCCGCATTTAAAGATTAATCTTGTTCATAGGGTGTGGGGTTTCAGATTCGGAGCTCAGATTGGGTCCAGTCGCTTTCACTGTGACTATGATTAAGAGAGAGAGAGAGAGAGAGAGAGAGAGAGAATGATTGTGTGTGTAGTAGTTTTGGTCCTTTTCCCTGGGTCCCCCATAAGGTGAAGATAGTATAATTTTATTGTAAGGGGCCACCCGCCGCGCGGAGCTGGGATCCTGCCGTTTGAAGAGAATTGTTGAATTGAGTAGAATCATCACTTTCAGTTTCAGACAACAACTGCCCATAATTCATCTTTTGGAGAGAGTTTTTTGCCGTCTTCTCCTACTTTTGTTCCTCTCCCTTATTTAATGTCTTGCACGTTCTACCTCCTTTCTTTTTTATATATATTAAAATTTTTACTACCAGTGAAATTTGCACTCTAACTGTATATTGAGTAAATTTTATTTTATATGATACATTTTGATGATTAATATAGTTTGGTTTTACTTTCTATTGATATTTTATTTTTTACTAGGAGCGAAACCCGCCGCCGTTAGTCTTCGTGCTTTTATGTGGTCCGGTTTCACGTTGTATAACTTGATTGTAATTTGTAGGGGCGTGCAAAAAAACCGCAAACCGCCACCCGCCCGCTTAAACCGTCCGTTCCAACCCGTACCCGTCGGTTGGGATTTTTTAAAATGAACCGCGGTTTGAAATTTAAACAAACCGCCACTTGGCGGATGGATGCCGGTTACGAGTTGAGGGCACCCGACCCGCCTGCCTCCTATTTATCTTAATTTTTTATGCTAAAATATAATATTTAAATACATAAATAATAAAAATATAGTCTAGTGTATGTGTCTTTTAGAATTGAGAGAAATTGATTCATTCTTGTTATCCTTCTTCCTCTTCCATTTTAAGTTCTAACTTTTTAAAATTCATTCATGGCCTTCAATTTAAGTCAATTTCCTATTCTTTTTCGAAGTTTCTTTTCTTTCTATGTTCGATAGGATGCAAAATACAATTTCCAGATTACTTGAAAGACTTTTATTTTCAAGTCGTAGGATTTTAATTATTTTCATCAAAATTTGATAAAGTGATATCATATTTATTCTTTATTATTATTTCATTTTCCGCATTGGACACCTCTTATTGATATGGAATGATTAATTTTATCGATATAATTTAGAGAAGTAACAATCTGTCAAACCGCCCACAACCGCCCGTCTACCCGCTTACCCGACCCGCTACGGTTTTGAAAAAAAACTAAACCGCTATGGTTTGTAATTCTCATAACCCGCCTATATATATGTGGGTCATTTTTTACGTCTAAACCCGCCCGAACCCGCCCGCGCACACACCTAGTAATTTGAATTGAATTCTATTTGACCGAAAGTACGCTAGGAATTTAAAGCTCCTTTCAGGATTTTGACTTGTGAGAAAAAACTATCTACGAAATTTGTCAATATAGATAAAATTATGACATAAACTTTGTCACTTTGTAATAAGGATAATGTGATTACAAGAATCAGTCGTCCTCAATTTCACCTTTCGGCCCCATAATCTGGAAACCAGAACTAATATATATATATATATATATATATATATATATGTGTGTGTATTTTCATATTTTTAGCAGTTGAAATGATTGACTTACAATCGAAGGTTAGAGATTCTAATCCCGTTCGGTGTTGTCTATCACATGGTTAACTTGGTTGTTCTATATTTTCTATGTAAATTATAGTCTATTACCTATAATAGGCATTTAACAATATACACCTCGAATAGCGATTGCATATTTCTCGTCATTTAGAAAATATAGTGTATTATAGAGAATTAGGAGTTTTCTATATGTTTTGACTGTGTATTTATTTTTATTAAAATGTATTTTTTTTGTATAAATTTTCAGGTGCTTAATCAGCTGGAGATACCTAAAACTAAAAATAGGAGAACTAATTCAGAGACCTGGCCAGCTCAGCATGGTGTACAAAACCGTAAACAGAGATTAATTCGAGGTAACATCCCATGTGGAATCTACTTACAAATCATTTTATTGGAACTTGTTTTATTTTTTTAATTTTTACATTTTACATTAGGCTTTTTAATCATAAATTTAAATTTAATATATCAAATAATAAAAGTACATTTAAGTCAAATTGTGGGATTCCTTTCTTAAAGTTTGGGGAAGTAAATACTAAAATATGATCTTACATTAACTCAAGATCTTGTAGAGTTGTGTGAGATTCATAAACAAAAGTATTTTTTTTAAATCTCATTGGAGAAAGAAAATGTTTAAACTAAACATTTTCATTTAAGTATGCTGCAAGATGTCAAATTTCCACATGAATGGGCGTGAGTAAAAGATCCTTCGCTTCGTTTGCACCTAAGTAAAATATTGTCAATAATATTATAATATATTAAGATAATAGTATTTATTTATTAAGCAGTGATATTTTATTAAAATAGTGGTGGTGGTTTTACTTCCGATTTTGAAGACTGAATTCCCTTTGTGGCAACGAACCAAAAACATTGAAAAATTAACAGTCATTCATTTTTATTTATTTTCTTTCTATTTTTCTTACTTATTCGTATCCCTTTATGCTTGAAACAAACGCACCTTAACAATGATAGATCGTATGGTGGACCTCCAAATTACATGGAATTTCAAAATTCGCGTGTATTTTTTTTATAAAAAATTATCTTGCACTCTAAAATTACAGTTTTCATCTCCCTCTAATCCTAAATTTGTCGATCCATCCCACTCTCTTTTAATTCTGGATCCGTCCCTATCCACGTTAGGCTATTGTAGTGGCTAGTAGGGTTTAAAATTAGAAGTCTTAACTACAAAGTTATGCTTACGTACTCCTCGTCTTTATACAAGTGAAAGACTCGTGTTCAGTTCTTGATTTTTTGCACGTCAACTAAAAGATGAAAGTCTTAAAAAATCTATGAGCAAGAATATAAAAGAAAATGTAATTGACAGGCTATAAATAAATAAAGAACATATATGGGGATAGCATGTGTTTGATGAGAAAAGTCATATATGCAACAAATTGGAGAAAAGTCCCTATTTTTGCCCAAGACAAACTAGAAGCAAGCTTCAAAAAGCTTCTTATTGCCAGAACACATGCATCATCAATATATGACAACATTCTAAATTCATACAAATAATTCACAAATTAGGGTTCTGTCTCCTCCTGCTCCCCTCTCCCTCCCTCTCTCCTCTCTCCTCTCTCACTTGTTCAAAATGTACAGAAATTAAGTGAAGAAAAAAGGTGAAAGGCAGTTGTGATGTTTCTCAGGTAGGGCTACCTAGTTACTGTCCTCACTAGTTTAGCTACTAGTTTCTAGTACTATGTTCTCCACGCGCCGGCTCATGCGCGTGCGGCTTGGGTCGACATTTTGAGCAAGTATTTCAACTCTTGCAACACTAAATACGTGGATCTCTGCACTTCTTTGGAATTATAAGAAGAATTGCATGCGAAAACCCTCTTTTGCCCCTTCCCATTTTTATCAAATTTTAATTGTTTATACTCGGGACAACTCTTTTGTAGTTTGGAATCGAATTCAGTTCAAAATCATTTTCTTAGAACTTGAAAGAGTTTTGGACAAAATTAAACTCTGCTTATTCAAAATTCATTGGTCGCGACCTCACTAATTCAACCACTTTAGAGATGGTTTACACTAATTCCTAATTACCAAATTATCTTACCAACTATTTCCTTAAGGGTTATTATAAATACACAAACTTTGAGTAGATTCTGAATACACATGATTTTCAAAATATATTAATGGTGTACAAATTTTTTTTTAAAAAAAATTGTATCTATGCGAACATTTTAAAAGTCACATGCAAACAACCAAATAACTTTTTCCTTAATTATTATGTTTATGATAAAATTTATTCAGATTTCATACTCATTATGGTAACCTCAAATTTAGTTTCACGTTTGTCGATTATTTTTAAATTAAAAATGTGAGCTAATTTTTTAATGAGTTAAATTGGGTAGTCAATACTTGAGGTGTGATGTCTCTGCATCTTATATATACTATATATATATAACTATATAAGAGTTTATTTATTAATGCGATAGCTATGCTCCCACAGTAACAGAAAAAGGAAACGTCTCTCGATTTCTTTTTTACTGCAGTAATTAAAACCTCAAAACATTCTTTTATTTACCTTTTTACCTTCGTAGAGAGTTAATTTTAATTCATTTTTGCGGTAATGTAAAATGCGCGTTGTATATGTTGTTTGCAGATATTCGTGTCCAAGCGAAAAAGTCATCGAGAAATGGGCGATCGCAACCCATCCCCATCCTCCTCCTCGTCGAGCGCCGCCGTGGGGCGCTGCAACCACCGGCATTCGGCGGAGGAGGAGGCCTGCACGGGCAAGTCATGCCAGTCGTGCATGGCGGGGATGATCGCCGACTGCGTCGCCGTCTGCTGCTGCCCCTGCGCGGTGGTCAACATCCTGACGCTGGCGTTCGTGAAGCTGCCGTGGGCGGTGGCGCGGAGGTGCCTCGACCGGCGGAAGATGAGGCGGCGGCGGAGGCTGCTGGAGGAGGAGAGGCGGAAGCGCGGAGGCGGTGGGGACAGGGAGGGAATTTCGGAAATGGGGAGGGCAGGGGAGGGGACGTCGGAAATTGTAGTGAGTATAGGGGAGGGAGGGTTAAATGACCGTTTTAGTGCTGAGTTTAAAGAGGAGGACGTGTGGTTCGAGTTGTATGAGTTGGGCCATTTGGGTTTTGGTAGGGTTTCTTTTACTGGGATTCCTTTCCAAGACAAGGGCGATTAGGTCAATTCCCTATTTTTTCCTCAAATTTTACCGTTTTTACATTGGGGCTAAGCTTGAATTACCATTTTGCCCTTCTGATGGAAAGATGTATTTATTGGCCGATTGAAGCATTCCCTCCCTCTCTTTCTAAATGTTCTTTTTGACATTATATAGCTCTAAATTGTTGGTTACGGTATAAATCAACAATTGTTATCAGATATGCACATTTGGTTATTTATATGGTCTCCGTCTGAAATCAAAACGATCATACTTTTAAAGTTGTATCTGGATTGAATTCACTATACGTATATTATATGGAGCAGAGTGATGTTTTGAATTTACTTATTGCGAATAATCTGATGATACTATATCATACGAGTAAAATGTGTTTAGATTGTTTAAATATGTATTTATATGAACATCTAATTGCTTTACTAGTTTTAAATATTTTGATTGTTTAATGCATTTAGTGAGGTTACAAATAAAGTACATGAATATGATAATTCAAATAAACTTATTAAGCATTTTTTGTTGAGTTCAATGGCCTAAAATTGACTACCTCGTACCTTGAGAACTTTTGGATTATTGTTACCTCCTTTTTACCTAAGGACTCCCTTTTGTTATTAGAAAAGTAAAGTTATCAGATAATATAATTACGTGGAATATGATTGCGAGAAAAATGATTAAGGAAAGTAAAGTAATTAAGGAATTTGATTCCGTGGAATTTGACTATAAAAAAAGTAGATGACTTGTACTTGTTTTGTTGATACTAGGAAATGTAAAATTGTGTTATCAATAATATGAATAAAATATCTTTATCATCAATTATTTGTTAATTATTATATTATTAATTCATAAATATATAAAATCACCCGAAATATTAATGATATTTTTATTATATAATTTATAATATAATATTCAAAACATTTAGTTTAAAAAATCCTTTTTTAATATTAATAACATTTTTTTAATAATAATAATAATAAATATCAGTTAAAAATATCTTTCTTATTATTAATAACATCTTTAATAAAAATAGTTAATAATAATAATAAACTTATTAAAGTATTCACTTATTTTAATAATAATATTTATCAGAATAATAATAAGATTATTTAAGAAAAATCATAATTATTAAATTGTTATTATTGTTCATAAATAAATAATAATAAAGATACAAATAAATTAAATGTTTGATTGTTTTATAAAATATTTTAACTACAAATTAATATTATTATTATTTAATAATAACTAATTATTATTCTATTTTTAATAATAATAATAATAATAATAAGTAATAATAATAATAATAATAATAATAATAATAATAATAATAATAATAATAATAATAATAATAATAATAATAATAATAATAATAATAATAAATCATTATCCTTGTACCAAGGAAAAAGAATATCTATTCTGAACAATAAAAAAGAATTTAAAATTATTAAAAAAATTATTTGTAGAATTATGATTACTTTCCTCGTATTTTGTTAAACCGGAATCAAATACCAAATTTTAAAATCTTAGATCAAATTACTTTCCTTACACTATCAAACACATGATTTTAACAATTTGAAATCAGATTAGCATAATGTTGCCAACCAAACGAGGCCTAATATTCTTCATTTTCCTTTTCTTTCCACTTTTAGGAGTAACTAGTCAATTTATACAAGTCTAGATGTGAGAGTTTCCATTTCTCAAAGTTAATTTGGTTAAATTTTATTTTATACTAATAATATAATTTTTAAAAGAATTATATTTGTATAATACTCTATGTTAGCATAAAAGTCTTTCACATTTTATATAAATATAGTTTATCAAATGTGCATTAAACACATCATCAGTAGACTTCCATGTCCTTGAAATTGAGACAATGAAAAGGTGTGGGGCTAATTTTTGGCATAATAGTTACACACCCTATCAATTTAATTAATTAAATTATTGTGTTTTTTTTTTTTTGTGTGTAGAGAGACTATTTATTTTCAATGAAAATAACTCCAACCTACATTTTAACATCAATATTGTTACCAGAATTTAACATCAATAATTCATATTTTTTAATTTTTACTACGCACATCTCAAAACTGTAATTTTACACCTCCAGAATTGTTTAATCTCTTCCAAATTCCTATTGGAAAATCGGTTGTGTATTTATATATTTAATATATACATATAATTATGATATTTATGAAATTAAGATTAACATTAAATGCTAATTTGGATTGGTTAAAAATCAGCAATTTTTGACCGTATTTTTGAGCCTCGAAACATATCTGATTTGAGAATTAAGATATATAGCGTCGATCTACGTTTCGAGTAGATAATTGTAGTGTGCTTAATTTCTTGATTCTGATTCTTGGTGAGTGAAAAATAGTGGCTCGAAGTCTTGAGGGACAAAACTAATACGTTACCTAAAGTGGTGAGTGAGAAACTTACCTTATTCGGGTTTTGAAGATTTATTACATTCAATGTCTCACATTGATTAATGTGTAATGTTTTTTGTGATATTTAAGTCTACCACTTTGTAGGATAATAATGTGACATGTGGTGGGCTTGGACCACACATGCTCATGCTCGCGAGCTTTTTCGCCGACCGCCTCACACGCGGTGCAACACTCCTCGTGTCCTTGAAGTTGCACTTGGATCTTAGATCTTGACAATTGGTCATTTGACATTTCAACACACCAACATCAGCATTCTCTTCTGCATCTCTTAGCTATAATTTTCCAGCAGTTTCGTCATCGCCTTTGTTCAGCATCTCTTAGCTCTAATTGTCCAGCTGTTCTGTCATCGCCTTTGTTCAGCATCTCTTAGCTCTAATTGTCCAGCAGTTCTGTCATCGCCTTTGTTCAATTCTCTTCTGCATCTCTTAGCTCTAATTGTCCAGCAGTTCTGCCCTCGCCTTTGTTCAACGTCTCTTAGCTCTAATTGTCTAGCAGTTCTGCCATCGCCTTTGTTCAATTCTCTTATGCATCTCTTAGCTCTAATTGTCCAGCAGTTATGGCCTCGCCTTTGTTCAATTCTCTTATGCATCGCTTAGCTCTAATTGTCCAGCAGTTCTGCCCTCACCTTTGTCCAGTTCGCCGGTGTTGCACTTGGATCTTGGCAATTGGTCATTTGGCATTTCAACACGCAATCTTCGAGACGAACGTCGTTTCATCTTTGGGACGATACGCCAAAATCGAGAGCACTACCGGGGCGTATTTCATCTTGCGAAGAGAGGACTTCTCGACTCGACGAAGTTTCCATTTATATCCTCTGTTTTGTTTTTGTTTTTCTGACTTACCGATTTGATTGTAATAGCAGCTTGTTTACAACAATTTCAAGTCACCCTCACATACAAATCATACAGGTAAAACAACTATACTTACACAAACATAAGTGTTTAATATTTATGATTGATATTGTAATATTTATGTATTTATGGACACATTACTAATTCACATTCATAATTACCATATTGAAAATCAATAACAACTCAATTGACAAATAAAACTTAAAAATTAACCAATTAAAATATACGGATATCTGATTTTACTTCAGCATGTACGGTTATGACACAATATAACATCATTGATGCACTTAATAAATTGTGTTTGAGATTTCGATGTGTGGAGCACCCTTTCGTATTATAAGCAAGGCTGTCTCATAAAATCTTTTTGTTTATGTCGGTTAATCATGGAAAGGATAATTTTGTTTAGTAGATTTGGATAAGATTCTTTTTTTTTTTTTTTTGTTACACCTTAGATTTAAAATTCCGACCAAATATATATCTTAAATTCCAAGTAAGAAACGTCAAGGATTAGATTTCAAGAACGAAAAATTTTATTAAAGGCCTAATTTGCTACGTATGAATTGTAAGAATGGGCCTCTCGAGAAGATGGCCTATAATTGGCAATCTGTCAACTCATTGGGCTGCTTTACCATATTATTTAGTACTAGTATATAGCATCAAGCAAGGCTTTTGAAGTTTGATAAGCAAAATGGGGAATGAAAATACAATAAATGAGATATTTCAACAACTATATTATTAATCTGACAGAGTCTTAACAAGCATGATAAGTAGGTGGGTTATTACCATCTATCGAAATTGTCTTGCCATATCAAAAATTTCAATATGAAAAATATCATATCGATATCATGTGAATTGTTCGGCATATTAGTACTAAGATATCTGCACAGAATATATCATATACTAATATTGAATTTTTGGTATAACGTACCGAAATTCGATATAACATAGTTTTAACAGTATATTGAGTTTTCGGTATTCATAGGCATACCACAGTAATGTTGTATATCTAATTTTCAATATTTATCGTATATACATACCGAGAATTATGATAAAACTATTGGTGTTTTCAGTATTTTTTTTTTACAATAAATTTAGTGTACCATGAATTTTAATACTTCTCTCAAGTATTGTACATAAGATGTATATTTATTAGTCCAAAATTATGTTGGAATGAATTAAAATATAAATAATAAATGAATGGGAAACTATGCAACATTGAATATTTATGAAAATCTAAGCTACTTTCACAGGAGTAAGCAAGTGTGTTCCACTATGATGCACCTAGTGGGTAGTGGATCCTACTTACTCACTTTATGGTTAACCAAAATGCCTACGAGTCGCACCATCTAAGTTTGAGAGTCCTCGGACGTGCACGTTCCAAAATCCCGAACATCAAGTAGTTTGGCTGAAATACGAATACAAGTGAGTTTATATCTTGGAGACATATACATGCACTAAGAGTACAAGTGAGTTTATATCAACCCGCTTGCACTAAGAGTGAAGCATTCTGTCTTTCACTCGTTTTTCATATGTCACATATCAATACCCATTCCGTGATAACAAAATGTTTTGTAGACTAGTAGTGAGACCAGAAATTCCAAGACTTGTGAGCAATACTCATATGCTTTGGCAGCCGAATGAAAATAGAAATTGAGAAATGATGGGAGATTAATGGGTACAAATCCATAGAAAACTAACACGAAATCTGGGTTTGTCTGAATCATACAGCAGGTGCAGGAGTATACCAACTCAATAATTTAAACCAATACAACCGAAGTCACTACACCACTGCTTATCCTAATACCAATATACAAAAAAAAAAAGCTACACATAATGTAAGGAATTGGCTCTTGTCTTCATCAACATCAACTCATCAACAAAAAACATACATGCAGACAACATTTTATGAACTCTTCTCAGCAACAACTCTCACCTTGTCCCCAACTGCTTCAATTTTCTCCATAAGACCCTTCATTTCCTCCTTCAAACTCAATTTCTCCTCCGATGAGAATTTCGACTGGTAATTCTCCACGATAGCTGTCGTTATCTCAAGCTTCCGCCTCATCGTATTCAGATCCAAAACCAGATCATCCTCAGGAGCTCGTGATGAAACTTTAGGATGAGAATTGCTCGAAAGCTGCAACACGTAGT
Organism: Lavandula angustifolia; assembly: GCA_028984105.1. Classification (NCBI taxonomy): domain Eukaryota; kingdom Viridiplantae; phylum Streptophyta; class Magnoliopsida; order Lamiales; family Lamiaceae; genus Lavandula; species Lavandula angustifolia. The sequence goes on along the minus strand of CM054802.1, from coordinate 35,957,511 downwards.
TAACATTCTTTGAACCAAACGGACATTGAGTTAAGGATGATTTCAAGGCTGCTTCTGCATCGGAGTCATTTGAATACACAATCCGGATGGAATGAGAATCTGTTTCGATCTTTGTTTCATCCGTGTTCAGACAACCAAACTTACTAAAAAGACCCACAACTTCTTCCTTCAAAGGCAATGCGAATCCGGGAGTGAAAGCCAGAACAAGGCATGGCAGAGTTTTCCCTTGTACTGCTTCTGTGTTAGCAGCTTTCTTGGACTTTCTTTGTCTCTTTGATGCTCTAGGAGTAGTAGTCTGTTCGGGTGATTTGGCCCGTTTCTGTTCGTTTCCTAGAACCTTTAGCTGAGAGGAGAGTGATTTCTGGTTCCCACCAGAAACGCGTTTGTGATATATCTTGTAATCCGATCCGTGCAAGTAGGTTGAGCTTCTGAGTGAAGAGACAAACTCCCAGACCGTATCAAGAGAGCCCTTCTCCCTCAAGTAGAACGGATCGAGAGCTGCTTGCTCAATATCCAACAGCAATTCATCAACAACAACATCGACCTCGGATACAGGGAAACTCAGTTTCTTATCATCTTTGATTTTCTCCAGACCAGTATCAACAGAAGTATCAAGCGTTTCCTGCAGCTGATTGGGCAGTTTCTCCTCATGAGACTCGTTATCCCTGGACTTAGAGATGGGTTCATTAGCATTCTCTGCTTCCTCTTTCTGCTCTTCTGCTTGAGCAGCAATCTTGTTAGGTTTATCATTCTCAAGTCGTGGTGATTCGAACTTGAAACTCGAATTGCCCACTCTCCAAGCAAGATTTGTGTATGGAGGAGATAAGTACTTACTCTTCTTCCTTTCCCTAGGGGTAGTCACTATTTCCGACTCCTCTCCACCTTGAGAAGTATTTTCGACATCAATTTTCTTCGGCACTTTGCCTCCGTTAGCATCCTCTGCACCATCATCTTCTCCATTCGCTACTTTCCTACGCTTTTTCCCAGTTGAAGAATCACTCCCAGTGCCAGCTCCCTTCAATTCACCGTCATTGTCTTTCTTCCTCTTCCGGGTAGTTGTGGGCTTCTCAACGTCAGAACCCTCTTTAGCAAACTTCCGGCTTTCGGGCTTTGTGTACATGTTTTTGTTTTCTCCCATGATCTCAGCAACACTCCTCTGCTTCCTTCTATGCGAAGCCTTAGTTTCTGTAGGAGCCTGTGAGCTTGAAGAACCAACTGTGGGTGAAGACAGCCAATCATCGTCTTGTGGCCCGAGGATTGGGACTTCAATCGGAACACTGAAATCATCCGCAACACCATTTGCATCTTTGCTCTTGTCTTCCAGACCCTCGATATGAAAGGGCTCATGATACACGGCCAACAAATGACCGCCTTTAAAGTAATAGAAAGCAGACAACCAACTTCTCAACACAGCAAGATCAAGAAGATTTCCCACAGAAACCACCTTTGCCAACTCCACAACCCTCTCAAACACATCTTTAGGCTCATAACAGGGGAAGGAGACACGACTAAGATCTATCTCCGGCATCACAACCCCTTCTCTCAACGCGGCATTTGTCACCTCCCTATTAGCAAGGCTATCTCTCTTCTCCTTTGGGATACACTCACAAATCATCTCCAACTCCATTAGCTTACCAATCTCATCAGTAGCCTTCTCTACAGCGTTGAGAAAGCTCTTCGAACTACTACCCACCGACAACTCTGAAAAATTATCCAAGAACGATCTCAGTTGTGATGGTGAGCACCAAGACCAAGAACCGTCCCCAAAAAAGGCCACCAGCAAACGACCCTCCTGCTTATGTTTCATAGCGAATTCTGAAGCATCATTCGGATCATATACCTGCCCCGGCCACCACGGATGACTCTTGATCTTACCCCAAACAAAATCCCCCACACGGAACTCAGAGCCCCGGTCCTTCACCTCCTCAACAGCCCCTTCTCCATCTATGTTCGAGTCATCAATCCCATTTTCATCCAAAGAATTCTCACCAATTTCATCCTTTTCGTGGTGACTTTTGACAACTTCGCCCTCAAAATTAGAATCTCCGATAACCTCACTCTCCACAATTTGTTCATTCACAACTGAATCAGACTCAGAACCACCATTGCATTTCCTCAACTTAGAAGACTTAGTTCGATTTTCATTCGGTTTAGAACCCGAACCCCCCATCACGGAATTAGTATCCTCAGAGAGGATTTTTGATGCAGCAACAATATCTTCTAGAGTTGCCATTTCAATATTTCACACGCTTAACAGAAATATCCGAAATCTCCTTTCCTTTCTGTGTCTTACCTAAACCTTACGGAAATTTACAACTGTAATGATAAAATAAAAAACACAAATAAGGAACAGAAATCGAATAAATAGAAGTAAATAACAGCCATAACTAAACATTAACGAGCAAAATCACCAAATAAACTGAAATAAGGAAACACCGCTCACAAATCTTGCTCAAAACCCTAGAATTAACACGAAGACGCAACAAATACTCATAAATAAACCGATTAAAAGAAAAAAATAATCCTATCCAAATAAATACGAGCTAGATAAGAAGAGCTGAAGCAGGAACAAAAATAAGAAATATTCCCTAAAATAAAAACAAAATAGAAAGAAATATCAGCTATTAACTTACACAATCCTCCACTTCGCCGAACATCTTCCCGAAATAAATACGAAGAGAGAGAAACTTCACGAGCAAGGCTTTTGTAAGTGTAGCAAAGAGTGAGAGAATTAGGGTTTTTTTGAAGATACTGATTTTTCGAACAAGCAAAGCTCGCAATGCAAGTAATGAAAATATTTTAATTTTCGAGAAAAAAAAACGTAGTGATTTTGTGCGAAATAAATGCTGAGAGAGATGTATCGGTGGAGCCGGGTGCAGAAGACAGAGCCGGTCTGTTCGTAGGTACGAATTTGTTTATGAAGAAAGCGCTGAAATAGGTGTGATGCTGCGCAGGAGAAGAGTTGGTGCAGTGCACCGGAAGCAGCGTTAATAAACCTTTTTATTACCAGGCGGTGCTCTTGCCTCTTCGCACACAAATTTGAAGTGTTCATTTATTTATCTTCCACCCCTTAATTTCAGGTATCTTCCAATTTATTGTTTCTCTTTCTAGATCGAGTTTTCATTTTCTTTTTTAATTAGTAGTATTATTAAGTAATCAGAAGTTATCGTTTATGCGTTTAAAAAAAATTTACAATTATTAATTGAAATATGTAATATGGCTAATTGGGAATAAGATCACATGTCCAATAAATTCTTGTGCAATTGGTGTCTGATTTAAAACGACGTAGTTTTGTATTAAAAAAATGCACTCTTTAATTATTTATTAAATTATTTTTTTAATCTTCTCTTTTTAATTTGTTGTTTTTCAATACAAAACTACATCATTTTGAATCGGACACTAATTGAACAGGAATTTATTGGATATGTGATCTCATTCCCGCTATTTGAGATGTGTAATAAATAAAATTTGCTATTGTAACTTGAACCGTCATACGAAGTCATTGAGATATTTATTTAACTTTTTAGGTATATTTGGCCTCTTTTGTCCCACAAACATCATTGTGGTTTGTCTTATTTAATTTTTTAATTAATAATAAAAAAAATTACAATTGCTATTTAAGATGCATATTTGATAAATTTTCGTTATTCTGTAATAGTTAGCAAATATATTTAAGATGTAAACTATAGTTTAACACATGTGATACACTCACTAATAGCGCCCAGCATCCTCTGTCCCAAACATTGGTGGCCCATATGGTGGCCCACCAATCACGCCCGCCACGCGTGCATTGGTGGGCCACCTTTGTATAACTTAAATATTTTTTTATTGCTAACATGGTCCACCAATGCACGCGTGGCATCGCGTGATTGGTGGGCCACCGAGTGGGACATCAATTTTGGGCCAGAGGATCCGGATTGCACTAATAGTAACCGTGAAATTTAAAATTATGTGTTGTCTTATACATTAAAATGGATTTAGGTTCAAATTTTGTTTAGAGTTATCAAACATCCTTAAGCTCCTATGTAATATTCAGTCAACATTAATAAAACAAAAAATCTGAAAATACATTGAGATAAGCATAACTGAAATTTCTCGAAATAATTAAACTGAGACATCACATTCTTGAAAAAAAAAACTTGCTATTATTATTTTAATTAAATAAGATGACACGAAATGTTATTAGCCTATAGGTGTGTGTCATAATTAAAAAATAAATACCACATTGACCTATTGCTGCAAGGTAAAGGTCCAGATTAATGTTAATTAATGGTTGGCGTGATTTATTCAAATAAAAGAATATGGGTTATGTTATATGTTAATTATAATTAGTTGCCGATTATGTTACATGTCATTTTCTAGTGAACTGTTTTTTTTTATAATAAAGAACGCATAACCACTTTATACTTAATTGTGTAATGAATAAATTTCGATCTTATAAGTAATGATTTGCAAGAAAGACAAATCATCTTAAACTAATTATAGTAAATTTCATTAGGTTAAAATACGTGAGGTAAATATTCCGAGAAGACTCGGGACAAAAGGCCTATTTGTTAAAACTGTTCTGAAGACCTCAGCATGTTTTCCTTATTCTCCTATTTTCATTTGAGGACTGATAATAATTATAATTAATATTTGATAAACTAATAAAATTGTTAAACTTTTATAACAGACCACGAACCATCACAATATTTCCAAAATATTCCTATATATGAAATTATGATCTCATCAATACTGTAAATTAAGTAATTTCTTAAAATATTAAGTAGTTAATTAAACAAATAAAGTTTACTCTTCTTACTAATTAAATTTAATTTAGTGTTTATTAATAATAGTAGTAAAATATCTTTTAATAAATAATATACGAATAAACTTATAACCTTTTAAAATTAATCTAATGAGAAGTTGCTCTTTAAATTAATAAATATTAATTCATATACTAATAAATATCACTGTAACCAAATAATAATAGTATTAATTATGTAGATGTTTATTGTAGTTCTTAAAGCCCATAAATCCAATCGTTACAAAACATTAAGAAAACACTAACCAAACACTCAAAATTCAATTGTCGTTCGTGACTTAAACTTTCACTTTTGTTATATTTTTAGATGAGATTCGTAGAGTTCCACAATTATATAAAAAGCTAAGGAAAATTACAACAATTACAAATTTAAAAGTATGAACAGTAAAATTCTCAATTTATAGTATCCGATACGTATTAAACACTCTCCACAAAATGATAGTAATTCGATTGACATGTAGAGTATGTTTTAATAGACATTTCACTTAATTCCAATAAAAAAATATAAATTTATTTATTTTAAACTTCAATTGTTGTATTTAATTACCGCATGTCGTCCTCGTATCTATGCAATAGCATATTAATTACAAATTGTAATAATATTTAAATATGAAATGCAATATTAAGCTTTTCCTTCACTCCCATTAACAATTATCTCAGCAAGATTTCCAAAATCAAACTAAGAAGCAACAACGGTTCTAACGACAAGATTCCCAAATTCGAAATTCCGCACCAAAGATCTGAATTATCAAGAACATTCAAATGCCGAATTCATGAATAACAAGAAGAAAAATTCGGAACAGAAATTAAAAATTCATAATATCACTGCATCTAAAATTGCTACCAAGTGTAAGAAAAATAATCCGATTTAGGTTTACCGCCAATTTTCACACAATGGAGATCTTGGCGCCGGCCTCTTCGAGCTGCTTCTTAGCTTCCTCCGCTTCCTCCTTCGTCACCGCCTCCTTGAATTTCTTCGGCAATCCTTCAATCAGCTCCTTCGCCTCCTTCAGCGCCAAGCTCGTCAGTGCCCTAACCACCTTAATCGTCGCGATTCTCGCGTTGCTCGGCACATCCTCGATTATAACGTCGAATTCCGTCTTCTCCTCCACTACTGCTTCTGCCTCGGCCGCCGCAGGAGCGACGCCTACGGAGGCGGGGGCAAAGGATGCGGCGGAGACTCCGAGCTTGTCCTGGAGGTACTCGACGAGCTTCTGCGCGTCGTCTAGGGTTAGGTTCGAGATCTCGTCCCCGAGCTTGGGCGTCTACCGCCGCGAGGGGGCGGAGGAAGTACGCGCGCCGGCGGAGTTTGGTGGCGTATTTGGAGAGGACTTCGACTGGCTGTTTGGGGAAGGTGGCGGCGGGGAGTGCAGGAAGAGCGGCGGAGCGAATGGTCGCGTAGGATAGCGTTGTTGAAGGCTTGAAGCCATGTCGAAATCTGAAGAGGGGGGGGGGAGTGAAAGAAGAAGATAGGATAAGATTATGATCGACAAGAAGTTAGTTTTGAAATTTCGTATTCAATTGATTTAAATGCGCTTTGGGCTTCGCCGTGGCCCAGGCCCGATAAAAGGAAAAATAGAAAAAATGAATAAAATGAAAAGGGGCATTCCGAGAATCGAACTCGGGACCTCTCGCACCCAAAGCGAGAATCATACCACTAGACCAAATGCCCTTGATGTTATATGAGAACGACGGCCTAGATATTGTCTTAATAAAGACAGGATTCGAAATGTTTCGAAAATGGTATTGGCGCAATCATGGGTTCAATTCGGGTCGGATTGAATTTTAAAATTTTTGCACATGGTAATAATTAATATTTATCTAATGTATATACATGGACATTTTCCATGTTTCATAATCTTATTTTCTAAAATAGGATTTCACTTAAAATTACTGAATTTGAATCATTTTTGTTAAACTATCATTTTATATATATATAAAATGCATTTCATATAGGTTCATCGAAAGATAAAATACACAAGTAGAATTTATCAACATGCATGACCATTTTCATAAATTTACGATGTCAATTCTTCATCTTTATTATCATACTATCTTTTAACAACTACTTAATATTGATCATCGTTTTATTAAAATGGACTAATTTAAATTGGTATCCGGCAGTGTCAAAATCATCTTAGAGAGTTCTTGCATTAAAAAAAAAGTACAATTTTCGTTACTTGTCGTGTTTTCAATTACATGTGTTGTAAGATTCTACTCCATATAAACGAAAAGCTAAACAATGACTACATACAAGAATATTAGATACAACATCTTTTTAGCAATTTGGTTAGCAACTTTAGCAAAGCCATTAAGAGTGGTAAGTATTTGTTAGCAAAGTGTATTACTAAATTGATATACAATACGTATAATCTTAAAACAAAACAAAAAGGAAAATGAAGATTCCGAAATGAAAATACCTAGTGACCCTAATTTGTGAGAGTTTGCTCCGTATAACATTGGTACTATAAAAGCCCCAAACGGAATTCCTTCTTTGTACTCCTATAAATTATAGTAATAATTAATATTAAGTACAAGAAAAAAAAAATACCATTTTTAATATTAAAAAAATCACTATCGAATGCTCAATAGTAAAAATATTATTCATAGTATTTTTTAATTATACCGGATTCGGAGATCTATTGATGGATTCAGGAGGGGCGGGTGGGTGTCCCTATTTTTCAAATGTTTTTTTTTTTTTTAATATTACATCGCCCTTTAATCTAATTTAGGAGATCTACTGTACGTCGTACAACTTGTACGACGGCTGCACAATAGAATTTGAATCTGGCCTAACCACGTGAATATTTCCCTAAGATGAGTTTAGAGTTAGGCAGCTATCGAATTTCATATATATTTGCAATGTCATTGGCAATTAAAATCCATTTTAAATAAATTAAAGCTATCACTAAAAAAATCCTAAAAATAGCTTAAGCTTCTTTCCACGTGTCTAAGCATCTCAATTTTAGTTTGGTATTTGCTTCCTCTCTGCACCGTGGATCCAAGATTTATGATTTCGTGGACAAAATATGAAGCTTAAAATTTTGATGACTCTATACACTTAACTTTTTTAGACGCACAATGACTTTTTAATTTTGTCTCGTATCAAATTAGTGCAATTATAACGAATTAAATAATTAATTTTTGTTACATTTACTGTTTTTACAATAACAAAAAACGAAAAGATATCTCTCGGACCAAATATTTATTATTATTGAGAAGCTTGCATATACAATACATGTCAAAAAACTCGAGTACTATTAAGAAAAGAACATGTATGTATAATATCCACAATAAAATTTTCAACTGATTAATGCAACATAACTTAAAACTCAAAGTGTCTAAGAGAATCTCCATTCTCCCTCTACCATATAGCTACCAAATTAAACACAATATTGGAGTATAATATAAGATTCAATGGAATCATACTCATTAGTCTCCATTAAGTAACTGCATGGACCAAATATCCTCCATGCCCCAAACATTGTGATCATTTGATTGGCTGGGAAAATTAGGGCCTTGAGAATTTGGCATAAAGGAAGACATAGCAATATTGGGAGAATATGATTGGTTAACTGCATGAACTGTAGGTACACAACTGGAGGCGATTTGGTCTGTGAAGCTGGGCTGTTCCACATTCATGTGGTCAAAATTCTGGGGTGTAGGAGTAAAGTTTTCAGCTTGTTTTATGTGCTTTTGAATTCGAGTTCTCCAATAGTTCTTGATCTCGTTGTCTGTTCTTCCCGGGAAATGCTTTGCAATTTTCGACCACCTGTAAAATTAAGTTTCGAGTAAATTCAACGCAAACAATATCGTTTCGGGAAAAACATAGGTAGTGGTCTACTTCAACATTACTAGCTATCAATTTTGTGGTAATTTGTATATTTTTTAACAATAAATTAAAATTATTTGATAAAACCCTAATTATATATGATCGAGATTTACTTGCCTGTTTCCCCACTTAGCATGGAGCTCTATAATCAAGAGCTGTTCCTCCGGCGTGATGTTACCCCTCCGGACGTCAGGCCGGAGGTAATTTAGCCACCGTAGACGACAACTTTTTCCAGTGCGCTTTAACCCTAAAATCACGAGCAATTATGTTTCATAAGACTATAATAGAAAAGGGAGACATGTGATCCCGACTATTACTATAGGGTTACGTTCGTGCAATAGATTTATTTCGTAAGAAAAGAAAGAAAAAAAGATGATAGACGTACCGGCAGATCGAGCTAGTGAATTCCAAACACCTTCTCCATGATTAGCAATGTGGTTGATAAGAATTAGATCCTCTTCCATGGTCCAAGGCCCTTTCCTCACTTCAGGCTCTTCGGAGTTGCATGGTCTTTTGTCCATCCTAATCATGAGAGAGTTCATATAATAGGGAGAGAGAGAGAGAGAAAGCTAGATAAGAAAATTGTTAGAAATTAATAGAGGTTGAGCTAAATTTATAGGGATGAGTTTATAAGATTATATTAATTTCCAGTTAAATAGCTATTAGTAGGCGTATGAATGAGTAGCTTTTAGCCTAACTTCGATTCACTAAATATAATTAGGATCCTCATATTCTACTTTGTGCATTATTAACAGATATACACACATATGACATATACGTATTATACAACCTATATATATAACATGTCTCACGAGTAAGTATACACCACCACCTTTGGAATACGAGATAGTACTCTCTCTTTTTTTTTTCAGGAAAGAGAGAAATAATTTTTTATTTCACATTTCACACATGTTATAATGAATGTAAATGTAACAAATTCAATTATCCCCTAAACAAGAAAATAATAATTAGTTTTTCGAGTTTTTAAAGATTTGGTCTTGAAAAATGAAAATGGTTGACGAGTGTGAAAATTTGTAAAAGATATTCTCTCTTTTCTATCACTTTTACATGTCATTTTTTTTTCAATTTAGTTTTGAGAAACAATACTTTGTTTTCAAATAACTAATGATGAGCCCTTTTTAGGCGAACACATCTATAGATATAACATAGTTATAATAATATACTAATAACGAATTTTATGAATCTATAGATCCCCAAGTTAAAGAAACGTAATTTTATATATTAGGACTTTAAATAAAGAGAATATCAATTTGGGGTCTTTGATCATGAAATTATTACTCTAGTGCTCGAAGTACTATATTTCATTTTTATGTATTTGTTTTAAAATAAATCATTATTGAATTGGATGACCAGTCATGTGATAACTTACTTGAAATAATTTATTATAAATTTAAAAATAATATGTGTAACTTTAAAATATTACTCCCTATAATTCTTAGATTTTATTTTTTTTCAATTCGCTCCCAATTCTTAATTGTTTGTCCCTGTTCTCCCGAGATTCCAAATTCCCCTCTATTACATCCAAGGGGGTGAATATGTCATGTAGAATCGATACATTTTTCATAAAATTTTATTGTTTGCACATTTGAATTAAATGATGTGCTTATTATAAATAGATTATAGCTATCTTATATCTATAGATAATTATTTGAAATATAAAATGGAACCTTCTCGTATGAAAACTAATATGTGGATGAGATTAGGGTATTAGCTGTTTTATTAAAAATATCTTTTTAAGACAAGTGAAACAATAGCATGTCGTAATTAGGTCTGAACAGTTGTTATCCACATAAAATCCTGGAAATAAAATAGAGGAAAGGGACAAAATTGCTCGTATTTGATAAGGATTTGTTGTCTATACTTTTGCGAATAAGTAATAACTAATAAATCAAATCTACATGTAACATTTTAGGATATCGAGATTCCTATATAGTAAATTATAAATCTTAACCTAAGACTAGTGAAGATAGATCCAAGAATAAAATTAGTGGTAAACTCAATGTAATAGAATAATAAGTGTTGGCTTGAGTGATACCCCTTTAAGGGTACTTGCATGTAACATGGAATGAACGGCAAGTAGGATTAGAGTATTTTTAGTAAAGATTTTGAAGCGAGTGACCACTTTGGTTACTAAATCGGTTTACTCAATTCAGCAAAAATTGAAGTTAAATTATGGACTTTAAGAAGTATTTAATTTTGCTTGAACAATAATGGTTTGGATAAATAAATGATTAATTTGTGGACAGAAATTGGAATGAGTGGGCGTGCAGCTTTCAAATATAATCTCCTCCACAAATTAGACCGCCTAATCTCGTGTTACATTAACGATCTCAAGATCTCAACTGAATCCGAATATGTAATTTAATTGATATTTTTTCGTACAAATATAATAGTATATGAAGTACTGTGTAATAATACTATGTACTCAATAATCATAATATATCCTAAATAGCTTGATCTTAAGAGTGTTTGTTGAATTTAAATTGATCTTCTTTTTTGTTCACACATTCGTTCACTCTATCGACTAAGCTAAACTCGGATGTTGTCTTCGTATTTGAGAAAATAAAATGTTTCAATAAATGATATAGGTCTGAATATGGGAGTGTAATTGCGAAAATGTTATAACGACATTCCTAGTATATTAATAAGCATGTGTATGCATCTGGTAGTAAAACAGAGTATTCCTTATATGTTTTACGTAAAATTTATATATAAAAAAATAAGGAATATGCATAAGAAATAGTATTCATAATATATTCATTGCAAACCATCCCGATAAAATGAAAATTTCTATTTTAAAGAGTTTTCTTATATGATTTATTCTCTAATAAGGATAATATGCCTTTGAGGGTCACTATATATCCACAAATTATATATTTTCATTACATATTTTGAAAATATAATAATTTGTCTTTTAAATTATACATGCACTGTCATATAAATTTTATATTCTAAATTCTGACTTCGTTCCTATCGTCCCCTTCTCATATTTTTATTTCACATCCGAAGTATAAATTGCACGGCAAATACATTAGAGATAGATAGTTCCTCTACAAATTCCCCGTAATATATATTTTAATTATTGGACCGTTTAATCACAATGGCTAGTTTCTGTATCTCAATGCCGAACCCAAAATACAGAACCATTCCATAGAACGTTGGTCAGACAGTTTTGATTGTGGTTCGGAACCATGGTCAACAGTCTCAAAACCACGGCCAACAGTTCCTATCCGCACCAAAACTGTAGGTTTCAATTCTTGAATTTCAAAGAGTCAAACTAAAAAGATTTAAAATCAAGAGTGGAACAATGAGTTTAACAATTTCTTAGAGGGGAACTTGTTCAATTGTACGCAGTTCCTTGCATCCCCCCCTATTTCATAAACTCAACCCTTATATTATAAGGGGATACTGCAAGAAAAAGAGCTGCTTCTACTGTTCCTATAAACAGTAAACATGCGGTGGCAATTTTGTAATTACAAGATAAAATTCGGTCAAAACATTTCAATCAGTAAGTTCCATTCTATCTTTCAAAAAAAGTCGTCATTGCCAACACCCCTCCTCTTTCTCTGTTTGCGAAGCTTTCGGCCGGAGTCTCTCTTAATCAGACACATTCCGTTGTGCTTCGAAGTGCCGCCGTCAGTCAGCCGCCGGATTTCTTTACCTGTTCTGTCGACCATTACCGAGTACGCTGCTTCTCTTTTATCTCTATTTCTATTTACTCGGATTTCATCGATTTGTTTGCATACCATTAGTTGCGTTTCATTGCATAAAAAGCTATTGATTTCTGTTCTGCATTGATTTATTGGAATTGGTTGTATTAGTTAGGTCTAAATTGAAGGTACAGAAACTTTTAGATAATGAAGAACGTCGCAGTAAATTAATCGTCTGGCGGAAGTCGTTGGAAAACTATAAAGTTAGCGGGATTGATTTAGATAATTTAGGGTCTCAATTTGGGGATGTCAATTATTGTAACTAAATTGTTATATCTACAATTTCTTCCGTAGATGTCGACCCAAACATATCCCGAGCTGATGGCGGAGACTATAGAAATGAAGAAATCTGAATCGCCTTTTAACAACACACCCAAGGCAAAGCAGCAACGCATTTCTGCATAACACTACATTGCACCCCTTACTCCACAAATTGCTACACCCACTTCCGCCATTGTCCGACGCTCTCTCGGCCTCACTGTCGCCACGCCGGAGCACCGCCCCTTAAAATCCAGCCTAGGTACTCCTTACTTCTGCTCAACGCCGACCTCGGCTAAAAGTTGGAAAGCAGGTTGGATCGAACACAGATTGCTCTCCTACAATCGCTCCTCCATTGCTGCTGTGAGTTCCTGACCTGCAAACTGGACATACTTTTCATTGATTTTATTTTACTTGAATCTCATGGATCATCATCACTATTATTCTGCCAGTTTGTACTATTGTTGTGCCAATTTGCATGAATTTTGTCCTTCCCTTGAAAAATTGTTCCAAGTTTATATCCAATTCACAATGGACAAAACTGCCCATATTATATTTTACCTCTAATTTGTTTGATTCTTTCGTTGTCGGTGCTAATCTCGTTGAGTAACCTGCAATAAGTGTGTCCTCTTGTGAATACTTTCAGATTTGGACATGCATGAACCCATTACATATCACTTAATAGCTGACATATGTGGTGGTCTCTATTAGATGAGTTTTATCAGAAACCTTGTATAATTTTATCTACCATCTTGATTAATATAGATCTCAATGTCTAGGCGAGTATTGATGAAAGAAAACTGTTGAGCGTTAAACTGCTTGTGTTTTCAAGGTGAGTATAGATGAAAGAAAACTGCGGAGCGTTAAAATGTAAGGAAGATAAATTGACATGTTGATAAAAAATCGACATTTATTAAAACTCTGTCTAGGAGTTGTAAGATTTAGTATGTTATAAGATGGTTACTCTTTAAAAGGTGAAGCCTTCTCTATACACGGATTTCTTAATCTTACACGAAGTTGCTATCAGATGCGAGGTTAAACAAGCATCTTCCTCAGAAACTAATTTATGTTCTTAACAGTGTTAACTTGTATTTGATCTTGTCCGGCGCCAGCATTTTGTGTTTGCTAACTACTATCTACATTGCTCATCAAACACCCTAATCGCCCAAAGTCCGAACACGGCCCACGGAAAATGCGTAACTAAATGGTATCTTATTACATATTTTAATGGGAGCTAAGCAACATAGCCGATTGGTTTGGCCTCCCGGTACTTGGAGATGGCAGTCTACCAATTTCCTGAATACAGTTCTATACTGAGATCAATATTGTAAGATATTAAGCAATAGATACTTAATAGCATACTATGTCCGAGGCTCTAATCGACAACCTAAATAGGGTTATGTGTGCAGACACAAAAAAAGGGGGAGCCTAAGGACCACCTTTCGTCTTAGAGGGGAATAGGTGGACGTTTCTTGTTTTAAAACATAGATCTCCTACATTATGCGTTCTCATGAGTGTATTTGGATTACTCTTGCTTTCTATTTCACCGCAACAGTTATTTTTCCTAAACTGATGTTAATTTTTCTTTTTTACTACAACTGGATTGTTTTTTAAGTCTGAAAATCATGAATCAAATTATCTTCATTCATGTATTGTCCTTATTTTTGGTGGTCTGCAATTGATACTTCTTATTGTCAGTGGGATTGAATTGCTGATAATCACTTTTGTTTTGTCTACCTGTAAATTATTAGTTGGTTGGCTATCTAGATAATAGTGCAGTCTCAGCCAATGGTGAGAAGTGGCTTTTATGTCCAATGAAGAGATTCCACTGCAAGTAAGGTCCATTCCTCTGGATGAAGTAATCCGATAGTCTGAGCCTGTTGTTATGCTCAAGATAGATGTTCAAGGTTGGGAGTATCATGTTCTGAAGGTGGCATCAAAATTGTTGTCAACAAAGAAGGGCCAAGCACCATACCTGATATACCAAGAAGGCGAGCGCTTAGTACAAGCAAGCAACAATAGTGCAAAAGAGATAAGGGAGTTTCTTGGCACTATGAGTTATCACCAATGCGTTCAGCATGGAACAGATGCACACTGCACAAAAACAGATTAAAATCATCATAACAATTTCAAGAATCGACAGTAATTAAGCATAGTGATAGGGAATCAATCAAGTTATGATGCCTTTGAAGGTTCTCAGCTATTGCCTGCCTTGTGTTCCAAAATTCGCCTCTTAAGTTTTATTGCTTGTAATCTCATTTCTTCATTCAGGGCTCACCTCGTTTGCCCATAGATTTGATTTGATTTTCTTTTCATTTCCATTTGATTTTGTTTCCAGCTCCTTTGCAGGCTTATTATGATCATTACCATATATGCTCAAGATTTATGGCCTTTCTAAGCTCTTTTATGAGTACACGTATTAATATAGTTTATGTCTAACAATTAGTCTTATTTGTAGATTATTGAGTTTTAGTTGTATCGATAATAAATTTACATAACATCAAACTAAAGGCAAAAGAAATTAATAGATTTTAGGGTTATTTGTCTCAAAATACATGAATTTATGTCAAATTCTCATTTTGCACATGAACTTTAAAATTTGTCTTAAATATATGAACTTTCGATTTGTCTGAAATTGCACATGAGTTAAAAATTTAAATCAAAGCTGACATGGCAATCCAATCGGCATCAAACTAAAAGTTTGAAAATTTTTATTCTTGTAAATACACAAACTTCCTAATAGTTCTCGTTTTGCACATGAACTTTGAATTTCATTTAAATTTGTATAAAACTTAATTTTTTTTTCAATTTGTAAATAAAGTTTGAATATCATTTAACTTTTGTTGTGGAAATAAATGTACTTTTTATATGGGGCGTGTCGACTTCAAGGAATTTGTAGAACTAACGGATAAAGTTATCGAGTCCAAGAAATTTTTATTTGGGGGTATATCCATAAAAATTCAATCTCGACATTAAAAAAAACTATTATTTAGCTTGTTTGTCATCTGGCTATTGACGGTGCTAGCAATGTATTCTAGGGTTTATTTGGGGTAGCACACGGTGGCACAGGTGTTTGCCCGTGCGTCATTGGGGATGGTGTTCGGCGCGAGGTGGATTTGAATTGTGAATAATTGGTTACGGTGTCATTTCCGGCGATTGAGGAGAGAAAATTTGGAAGGTTGCTTTTTGTGAGGCTTTATGATAATATAAGAATGACCTACTAAACATCCCCTTATGCAATGGGAAAATTTTGGAGTTCGATTTTGGCGGGTAAAACACAAATTTGAGCGGATATGAGGGGTAAATTGACATGCTTTACTGTTCCTATGAAAAGTAATGCATGCGCTGAATTTCCAAAAATGCCCTTGGCTTGTATCAGTAACACTTTCTCTATAAAGCCCATTTCCGTAATTTGGTATTCTCAGCCGCAATTTCTCTTCTTTGTTGCCTCTGATTTTAATCATTCTCCTTCTCTCTCCCTTTCACAGCCTCCACTCCCTCTTTAAATTTAGACAATTTCTCATTTGATTATGGCCAACCACTCATCGTCGACGCCAAATCGTGATGCAGCCGCGCAACGTCGCCTTCAAGCTCCGCAATCGGCGCTAACACAAACCCCCAACGCCTTCTATTACGACTTTGTTTTACTGGTCCGTTGAGCAGTAGCTGCTGGAAAAGGTGGGCAAAACATACAACAGATGTAAAACGTAAGATTGATTAGAATTCCAAAGTTACTGTTCTGGTAATTTTCTTACCGAAATTCAATTTTTTTTTTTGGGATTTTACTTGTTCAATTTTTTTTTTCTTCATCGATTTTGGGAATTGTTAAGGGGCTTGTAGGAATTAGCTTTTGAATGATTAACTATCTGAAGGATACATCTTGTGCGTAATTTTGGTTTTTTATTTGGCAAAATCTCATTTGGTTTTGTTTGGTGCTATTGGTATGGCAAAAAAACTTTTGCCGCCGTCATCAGCTCTAGCAGCAAGTCGGCAACGGAAATGGAGTGTCGGAGGAGAAGAATTTGGACGGCGAGGGTGATGGAGGGTGGGGTTAAAGAGGGAGATGATATATTTAGAGGAAATACTATCCAAAATGACCCTGATGGCTAAGGAATTCGTGCCGCCGTCGCTGGCCTCGGTCGTTGGCAGTCAGTAGATGGTTCTGTCGCCTCATGCGACTAGGCATTTTGGGTATAATGTTAATAGCTTTGTGATTCAACAGCTCGTGTTCCAACTGAGAATTCTATTAGAAGGGTTGTGTTTTTGTACATATATTACTAATCTTTTTAACATTTATATATTTTGGATAAAAAAAAAAGTCAGAGTTCTTTGCAATCATTAACTGTGTTTTGTTAATTTTGTCTTTGTATTCTACTTCTTTGTTTTTAAAAGATTGTTTGTTATGTGGGTGGTTTTAACACGGAAGAACAATGGTTATACTCATGGAAAGAGGAGGATCAATAGTAGGACAAGCATTGCTCAAAGAGATGATGTGCGCAATAACTATTTACTGTACAAATATTGACAAAAAACTAATTTTGAGTTCAGAAATCTTTTGATATGATGTTTAATGACCATTTTGCAGATGTGAAACTCTTCTTTGAGTCTATTTATGGAGAGGTATGTAGCTTATGATCTGAATACCTTACAAAGTTGTATATTTTGTCTTAACTATTTTCACTCATGCAAATTGTCGTTGGCACATTTTGAACCAGGCTCGTCGCTTGTCTTTGCTTGGCACATTTTGAACCAAGTTTGTGGAGTTTGTAATGGTGAGAACCATAGTTTCTTTTAATTCCATTTGAGTCATTTATAAGTGAAAATGTCTTATGGCAAAAAAATAGCCTTTGAAATTTAAAGAGGAAGCGGTTATTGCCAATGACTGTACCAATGTGAGCAAAAGACTTTAGTTAAAGTAAGTGGGATCCTATGTATAATATCTTCTGCTTTTGTTTGTCTTCTTTGGTTGATCATAGGCATGTGCCTGAGCATTTTAGTTGGCCTTTTGTAGATTATTATCTTTCACTTTGATAAGAGGTCCCTTATCACACTTTTAGGTGATTGTATTCTTGCAATCTATTTTCTTGATATTTTGTTTCCTTTGTTTCTTCAAAACTCTATTTTCAAAGTATTCTAAAGATAAAATATGGCTGAATTTACTTCTGCAAGTTAATATTTAAAAAGAAAGTAAGAAATAAATTAAGACATTATAATAACAAGCATAAATGAGTATGCTTTAACCAATTCATCGTCCACTTCAAACCAACTGCAGTTGTGCACTTCGTTAGCCAATCTAAATAATAAATATGATCTTCTGACAATTGCTTAAGAGAGTCTGCGCAAATTCACCTCTGTTTTACTCTGTATCTATCCACAACAAAGCAAAAACACCAAAGTTTTTATCTTTTCTTACTTTTGATTCAAATTGTGTTGGTTTGAGAGCAAAATTGACAACGATGTTGGGAAAAATTGTTTCTTGGGAAATTTGAGGGCAAATTATTCGTCGGGTTGTTTGATACTTAAAAGGGTGGGTGTCAAGAAGAATTACGGGGGATGACTGAGAGGTTCAGGTGATAGTAGTAAGGGGAAAGAGAGGGCTAGATTGATTGCAAATAGATTAGATTGCAGGATTAAATTACCAATTTTTAATAATTGTAGAATTTATCTTCGTGATTTCTGTGAATATAGAATATACACTTAAAATTCTTTTAATATATCAAGAATATAAAATAGTAAGAAGAAGTTCGAAACCAAATTCAAGACGAAACTTTGGATTTTATGAGAAGGAAAGTGAATGAGAAGAGGTTGAAGAAGGGATATATGAGAAATGATTGGGACAATGTTGGGATTGACGTTAGTGCTGAGAAGAAGAGGAGTAGGTTGGATTTGTTTAAGTTTGATGAGCACGATGAGTTTGATTGGAAGATGACGAGGAAATTTTTTTCAGTACATATTAATACCTGTATATATTGATTCTAGATAGTAATAGTATGCATGATTTCTATCTAATGGTGTAAAACTTGTTTTGCCTATACTTTATTTTATTTTATGAAATGAAAGTTTCTCTCTAAATGAGTGGCGTAGTGTAGTAATTAATCAAAACCCTAAACACTACTACCTACTTTTCTGAAGTTCTCAAATTGTGATTGGTTTAAGTTGTCAAATATGAATTTCACTAAACTTTCAAAGACAGATTCATAATATTTATAGTAGTATTATTTAATTCATTTTAGGACTTAATTTAATTAATGTTAACACAACTTTCAAAATTCTCACCAGTAATACTATCGAATTCACTTTTATAATGCATGTATAAAATAAATTCGATTATCGAACAAATACCAACATTTGGGAAAAATTAAAATAATATAATTTGGATATTTTAGTTATGAAAAAAATATATATATAAAGAATTCGAAGAAAAAACATAATGAAAAAGAAGAATTATAAAAAAACACACTACTTCCGCTCAATACAAGAGTCAAACCCACCGTGCAACTTCACCGTGCAATACACGGTGGGAAATGTCTAGTATTATATGTATATATTGGTAGAATTAAAAAGTGTGATTTCAACAATAAAATAACAGCGAATTTTTTTTTTTTTTTTTTCATTTTTACGGAGCGTGTAAAAACTAAAAAGGGGTAAAAGAAAAAGAATCCAGAAATCGACTGACGAAATTAATTAATTGAGGAAAATTATACCAGGCTCAAATTAGGTCCCCCCCTTCCGCTTCGATAGTGTGCGGCAATGGCTGCTCCAACGTGCTTCCACTCCAGCGCCCTCACTCAGGTACTCCTCCCCTTCCTCCGCGGCGGGTGCCCTCTTATTTACCCCCGATTCACCCACTCTCCACCCGCTTCGTTTATTTCACTTTTCAGCCGCCAAAAACTTCCGGTCAACCCGATACTTGCGCAGGCGCGGCGGAGCTCTTCTTCCGTAGCCAAAGATGAATTATTAGCCTCTCGTAAGTGAAAACATAGGGATTTCCTGTATTCATCTCATATTCTTTATTTGCTGCTAATTTCTATGAGAAATTATTCAATTGAGATTCATGTGATATTCTTATTTGGTCTATTGTCTTAGAACAGCCTCCGATTTGCAATTCAAGGTGCCGCTTGAAATAGTTAAGTATCCGGACCCGATATTGAGAGCGAAGAACAAGCGAGTTAACTCGTTCGATGAGAACTTGAAGAAGCTTGTCGGCGAGATGTTCGACGTAATGTACATGTACTTTCTTTTTACCTTCAACTGATTTATTTTTTTATTGCAAAGGACAGATCAATCAAGAGATGATAATTGAACTCTGAAATGAATACTTCTGTCTCCAAAATCTTGAAGTTCGGCGGGCATTGATCATGTAACAGTACGAAGAAACTAACTAGGCCTAAATATTCTAAAATTTAGAAAGAAAAAAAAAAACCCAAAATTAAAAAAAAAAAAAAATGTTTTTTGTTTTTTTTTTTTTTTTTAAAAACCGCAAGCCAGAGCCGGGAAGAAAAAAAAAAAAAAAAAAAATTTTTTTTTTTTTTTTTTTTAAAATAAAAAAAAAAAAAAAAAAAAAAAAAAAAAAAAAAAAATTTTTTTTTATTCAAAAAAAAAAAAAAAAAAAAAAAAAAAAAAAAAAAAAAAAAAAATTTAATTTTAATAAAAAAAAAAAAATTTTTTTTATTTTAAAAATAAAAAAAAAAAAAAAAAAAAAAAAAAAAAAAAAAAAAAATTTTTTTTTTTTTTTTTTTTTTTTTTTTTTTATTTATAATTTTTTTTTTTAATTACAAAAAAAAAAAAAAAAAAAAAAAAAAAAAATAAAAATTTTAATTAAAAAAAAAAAAAAAAATAAAAATAAAAAATTAATTATATAATATTCAATAATAAAAAATAAAAAAAAATAAAAAAAAAAAAAAAAAAAAAAAAAAAAAAAATAAAAAAAAAAAAAAAAAAAAAAAAAAAAAAAATATATAAAAAAAAAAAAAAAAAAAAATACTATTAAAGAGTGAAGAAGGGTGTATAAAAAAATAAAAAAAAAAAAAAAAAAAAAAAAAATTAAAAAAAGTGTGGGAGGGAAGTTTTTGTGGGGAGAAAGGTGGGGGGTGGTGGTGGGGGGAGTTTTTTTTTTTTTTTTTTTTTTTTTTTTTTTTAAATTTTTTTTTTTTTTAAAATTTTTATTTTTTTTTATTAAAATTAATAAAAAAAAATAAATTAAATTTTAAAATATATTTTTTTTTTTTTTATTATTAATAAAAAAAAAAAAAAAAAAAAAAAAAAAAAAAAAAAAAGTTTAAAAGAAAGGAGTGCCGGTTTTGGGGTGGGGCGGGGGGGGGGGGGGGGGGGGGGGGGGGGGGGGGGGGGAGGGGGGGGGGGCGGGCGGGGGGGGGGCGCGCGGCGGGGCGGGCGGGGGCCCGGGGCGCGCGGGGCGCGGGGGGCGCCTCCCTCGCCCCCCCCCCCCCCCCCCCCCCCCCCCCAGAACATCACATAAGCTCAGACACATTACTTTGTACTAGGGTTAATAGTCTGCAATAATCAAAATATTGACCAAAAGATCCATAATTACCTCGGCGTTTCTGCAAATCCCAGTGATATTTTTGTGATAATTCTTGAAAGTTTTAGATTTCCTTGAATTCTGCATAAAGGAACTCTAAAACTGTTAAATGGTTATATTTATTCAAGCTTTTCTGGGAATTTAATGAATAACGGATGGAATTGTGACTAAAATGCAGCCGGAAATCTAAAAGTTTCAATTTCCGGCAGAAAATAGTCAAATTAGGATTAAAAAGGATTGACATTCCACAGTTTCTAAGGTCAGGTCTAAAAGTTTCATCTCCTACAGTAGTTAGAGCTGAAACTGCAGATATAGTGGACTTGCTACTTTCTTCTTATTGAGATTATTGGTAATTACAGGAATGTGAAAAATACTTGTTCGGTTGCTTTTCCACAGAACTGATGGCATTGGGCTATCAGCACCTCAAGTTGGGGTCAATATTCATCTCATGGTGTTTAATTCAGTTGGTGAACAAGGTGAAGGAGAGGAGATTGTTCTAGTAAATCCACGCATCACCAGATATTCGAGAAAGATAGTTCCCTTTAATGAGGGTTGCCTATCGTTCCCAAAAATTTATGGTGATGTTAAGGTAATTCGTCAATGGAAACCCCTTTTCTTTCCTTTTTGTTAAAAAACAATGCGGTTTGAGGGGCATCATCAAATTTCTCTTTTTTGCTGTTGGCTGACACCTTACGTTATATACTATACTCTTTTTATTCCATTCTGAAACTCCATTCCCGACGTAGTTTGATATTCTAATAACTTAAGCTCTGTTTTGCTTGCTGCTGTATAGAGACCTGATTCACTAACGGTTGATGCACAAGATATTACGGGTGCAAGGTTTGAAATTAACTTGACTGGGCTTCCTGCTCGGGTGTTTCAGCACGAATATGATCATCTGCAGGTTCGTGCATTCTAAATTACCACACTCTTAATTATTGTTACCAGGTAGAAACTAAGACTGTAATATATCTTGGCTACCTATACTTTCCAGCAGCAATTGCAATTTAACCTAATATGGTTTACTACGCTTCATTTTACTTCAAATTAAAGAAAAAAAATACTTGCATACTAAGTAATAGCTAGACTTTGAAACTAAACGCCCCGTGGTTTAGCAATGCATAGTGTCTGTAATGAGAGGAACTGGTCTAGCATTCTGATTGGCGTTGATGATTGCAGGGCGTTCTTTTCTTTGATAGGATGAGTGACGAAGTTCTCGACACTATTCGTGCAGAGTTACAGGTAAGTTATGTTTGCAATGAACGTATATTCTCGTATGATATTGTGTGAAGTGTAGACATGATAATGGATGGATGGTATATTCAAATATTTCAAGCATTCTTTGTCGAGGTAGTTCCGTGTATTCATATTAGAATCTTGACCCGATTCATATATCCAAAAAGTTGTGCATGAAATGCAAAGTGAATCCCGATATGAGTACCGATGGATTATCAAAATCCATCAAGTTTTTGTGATGTTTGTGGGTAATGTTTGGTGAATTTTGGCAGGCATTAGAAAAGGAATACGAGGAGAGGACTGGATTGGCAAGCCCTGAAAAGATTGAAGCAAGAAAAACAAGGAAGAAAGCTGTTGGGTTTGGGAAATCATGATCGGTTCGTGATACTGTTTCGTATTTGATCCATGAGATGGTCTGACACAAGTTTGTGTATTCATATTTGATCAGTTCGTGATATTGTCAGGTTTTTAGTTTTTAACGTTACATCTCTATTTCTCCCTTTTTTCGATTATTTTTTTTTTTTTTTAATTTCCTTTTAACCTTTCATTTCTTTAAGCTATTGAAATATAATTACGATTCTTTAAAATAAAAAAAATGTACATATCCTACGAGCATGTAATAAAAGATAAATTGACATAAAACCTCACATCATCAAGTTATAAGCTAAAAATGCACGAAGTAACTTAATAATTTTCTCTCCATTTTAAAAACTCATGGTAATCATCTGCTATTCGTACTTACGAGATTTTATCTTCCGTTCGATTTTTTCATGTTCGTTTGGTGTCTAATGTGTGTCAATCAATGAAATGGTGAGTTAAATTGATACGTATTGTTTTTTTTCTCTTTTTCATATAATACGGACATAAAAATATTGAATAATAGATCTCATTCAACTTTTTATAAATGAATTACTACTAATTATCGGATGATTATTTCCTACTATTCTTTATCACTGTAACTAACAAGATAAATATTCTGATTATTTAAAAATAAAATAAAATTGCATAGAAATTTCTAGTTGCATTCAAAATTACATATTTGACCAACATGGCAATTTGTTTTTATAATAGTAGTAAAATAAATATAACCAACAATGTAGATTTGCACTTTCCTTTTCGCATTTTCAGTTTTCACCGCCTTTTATTTCTTATTTTTCCCTTTATTTATGTTGTTTCTCTTATTCCTTTTGTATTTTTGGCACTTTAACACTCTAATTTATTTCTTATTTTCGTATTCCTCATACTTTTATTATTCATATCGTAATTTTATTTTTGATCCTAATATTTTTAATTTTTTAAACTTGTTTTCTTATATTTTCTTAGTTCTACTCAATAATTTTGTAAATTGTAGCATTAAACGTCAAAATATTCTGATATGTACGAAAATCAATACATTGAACTATTGAAGTACTTCATTTTCAACCCACTTTAGAGATAGAGAAGCAAGAACTAAGTGGGAATGGTAGAGGTGGGGGTATGTATGAATTTAAAATCATTAAGAAATGACTTGTTTTCTTTTGGACTATAAGTTTCATAGCTTAAATTATATTTATCGAAATTCGAGGATAGACTTTTCGGGAAGTGGGTGGTGGGTCCCCTAGGAAATAAATTCGAATAGTCAGTTTCTCACATTTTTGGGTCTACCATAATAAATGTTTAGACTTTATTGTAGAAAGTGGCTATAAAACTTATATTAATTGAATTTGGCTAATATACCATCAGTTACAATTATTTACAGAATTAATGCTCCTTGCAATTCTCTCCTACTCATGCACTTAAATTTTCAATGGTCAAACTAGTAAAAGAACCCTAACCTAATTCACTTGTACAAGAATAAACATAAAAATGAATAATATCATTTTATTATTCAACTAAAGAATCAAAATATTAATTATAAACAAGATAAATATCTTACATCGAAGGAAAAAATATTTCTGTTTTATTTTGTGGATTTCATATTTATTTATTTACTGTTTTCAATTGGCACGTGGATTTTAAATAATTTATACGCACATTTATTCAATCTTCATTCTATTGGGGTTTGGGGAATCTCTTTCGGTTTCATTTTACATTTTTGTACTAATTTTTTATAAATACGTAAATATGTCCTTCAACTTTATTAAATCGAAGTAAAAATGCACTTTGAAATCCAAATAGTCAGTAGAGAAATAGCCTTGAAATTAACAATAGCAGAAACAACTTCTCCGAAATACATTTGATGCAAAAAATACACTTAATTTAATTATAAGGTGAAATGTTTTTAATATATTTTACAAAAATATAATTTAAGGTCTTTCTGTTCCGCTTCACTCTTCAACCTGTATGTATATCTGCGCTCAATTCTCTCTCTCGTTTCTTTCGATTCTGCCTACTTTTTATGGTGTGTGTGTGCGTCTCCTTTTGATTCTTTTTTCTTTTTCTTTTTCTTGTTTGATTTTGTCATTCCCATTTTAATTCTAGGTTGTTACATTCATTTCATGGTAACCTAATTCAGTTAATTTGTTGTGGATTGCGTTTTGGAATAGCGCAGGTAATTCTGCGCGTTCTATTTTTTATTGACTAAGTGCCGTTCGTTTCGATTTTCATTTCCCCTTTCCGGTTCTTGTCCGTGCTTATTTTTTTTTTCATTTTCCCTTTAGATTCTTTATCTCGAATTTACAGGTGCGTGAATCTGTTCTACTTGGTGATGCCAATTTTTGTTCTTTTTTGTCCAATTATGATTTTCAGCGGTTGCAATAATTTCTACTTGTCTAGTTCCGTTAATCTCACAATTTATTGCGCTTTTGAATTTTTTTTGCAGAGGAGTTTGTGAACGACTGACATTGATTTTCTAGTCGGAAGGGGTTTTGCTTAAATCCCGGTGAGTTTCTACCTTCTCTCCGTTTTTTCGTTTGAAATTTTTATTTTTGCTGCATTTTGATTGACTGTGAAAACGAATTACGACCATGCACAATGCTGGAGTGTCTAATTTGGTTTATTATGATGCATGGTGTCATTGATATCCATGAGGGGTTATGAATTATGGTTTTGTTTGACTTTTGAGGAGTTATTAGGGTTTAGTGAGTTCAATGAAGTTATTCTACATTTGGAGAGGTTGGTGGTATTAAAGAAACAATTCATTGCCGGAATTTTTTCAGTTGTCCAGCTTTTGTCTTCTGCTGTTGGTTTGTAATGTTATCTTTCTATATTAATTAAATTTAGCTTGCTTTATAAATTTTTAAAGATCAGAATGCTTAGAATGAAATAAATTGGGAGAGCATGGTATAGGTTGATTATTGAATTCTAACTTAAGTTAACTGACATGTTGAACAGGTTTGGATCCGTTTGCTCGATCAAAATATGACGAGCATGGTACATTTTTCTCCTTTTTCTTACATTTCTGATATCCTATAAATTTCATATTTTTATCCATTCTCATTTAATTTGACCTTCTCTACATCACCATATTCTATGTGCCTAATGTACTTGCACAGGATGGAAATGTCCCTGGAGATGAATTTGCTGATCTGGATTGGACTACAGATGATGAATTGGATATTGTTGCAGATCCAGTTTTATCATCTCAACCTTGTATTGGAACCATCGCCTGCAATTCAGAGGTAAAGATGCAAACTTGAATTGATGGCTCTGAAGGTTGCTAGCTGTTGGTTAGTGGGAAGTTAGTTTCATGAATATAAGGATTACCTGTTCAATCACTTTAATTTTTTTTCAGCATATTTTCATACACGACTTGGAAATTTCTGGAAAACCACATATAGATCTTTGCTCAAATGTCTTCAATTTCTTCATTCTGTTTTGATGGCTCTTCAAAATGCAAACATGCTAGTTCTACTTCAATTTTTGAGTGTCACTGACAGCTTAATCTTTTATTTAGTGCTGAAATTTGAAAGTCTTTTTTCTATTCTTAGTATTTGATTCACAACTTAATGGGCCAGTATACAAGGGTCAGAAAAAAGATTTTTAGCTTAACTGTAGTCCTCTTGAATATAATATAACTTCTTGTTTTGTGTGAAGGCAAGCACATCAGCAGGTGCTCCTCGGTCCAAGTTGTTCGGTCATTTTGTTGGAATGGGGTTTTCCGAGAGTTTGGTATCAAAAGCTATTGAGGAAAATGGTAGAGCACTTCTACAAATTGACTAAGATTTTTTTTTCTTTTTTTTTTTTGTTATCACAGTGCTTTTTTACTTATGTAATTATCATGCAGGTGAAGGAGATACTGATAAAATCCTTAACTCTATTTTAACTTATTCGGTGAGTGATATCTGTATATTTCTAACATCTAAAATTCTTCGTTTTGGGGATGGTTAACAAACTTTCTTGTATCCAAGTGATCGCACCTTAAAAAGCTATGTTTATCCATTTTCATGGGATATCGGGGTATCATTTGCCTTAATTTATACATATGTTTTTGGAGAGTTTAATTACTTGTGGCTTGATTTACCTTGCATCAAGAAATGGCTGCCCTTTTCCAGTTGTCCTCCCTGTTTTGTGGCTTCATATATTTTTGGTATAAGTTATAGTTAATGATTTTGTGGTATCATACAATTTCTGGAGTCTTCCCTTGCATTATAAAATAGTGCATGTAACTTTGGAAATAAATAGAAGCATTGGCGGAACTAGAGGGGGTCGGGAGGGTCGACCAACCCCCCGGCCGACGGAACTTCGACTAAATAGGGTATAAGATTCGTATTGCTTATAGATAATTTTAATGAAAAATATAATTAACTAATTGCTTATAGTGCCGTTGGTTAATGACTTTATCTCTTTTAAGAGAGGTCTCATGTTCGAAATCATTTCATTTCTATTTTTAGACTTTTAAATTATTTCTTTTCTAGTTTTCTTTAGTTTTATTACAAGTATAATTAATTCAATATATATACATAACTCTCTCACATATAAATATTTCTCTCTCTCTTTTTTTACTAGTTATATAAGTATCTTTCTCAGCGTAACAAATACAAGAAATAATATATATTATATATTTCATATCGTGTTTGTGTTCAAACCATTTAAAACTATATTTAGCAACTCTCAATTTTTTCTTTGCCTTCGGCCACCGTTGTTCCTCTATTTCGACCTCCCAACTTCGTAGCTCTAGTTCCGCCACTGAATAGAACACTGAGGATGTGGAATTAGATAGGCTCCCACCTGTCCCAGTTACTTCAGTGCGCCTTTTAAAATTCTTTCTCTAGGATTCCTGATCCTTGGTAATGTATGATTTGGTTTGCAGACTCTTGAGGACTCCCCTCAACAACAGTTGAGCACAAATTCTGATCCCTGCTCTTCTGATTATAACGAGGCATTTCCAAATGACCTTTCAGATATTGAAAACTGGACGGATGAAGAAATAGAAGTACGTGAAGCTTTTCTGATCCCCTCTACCTACACTCTTTCATATGTTTTAGGTGTATGCATAAGATATTACTTGTTCATGTTGGAGATGATATTTGTTCTACACTTCTTTTACTCAATATTTAGAAAATATACTCACATGGTCTTGAATTATTGATGATTCTGCTCTGTAATTTCACTTGGAGGGTTTTGCTTTGGAAATATATGTCATTAAGGTCTCAATCCAATAACATGTGCACTGTGTTCAGTTATTTTCGACGACATTTGGTAATTGAATGTTGCAATTATGATGATTTTAGTGCTTATTTACTCCTGCCATGTAGGATTGTTCACGTGAAAATACTGATTACATATCAGAGAAGCACAAGATGTTGTTATCCCTGGCAAAAGCAGGATCCTTGTCTGAGAAGGAGGAAAAAATGTTGGCCTTGCTTAACATGGGATATAGTGTGGATGAGGCTTCAACTGCAATGGATAGATGTGGTGCGTACATAAAAATGCTATCAACCTTTTCTTTTTTTGCACAAACTGTGATATGATTATGTTCATTTTCGTTTACAGTTTACTCTTTCTTAAATTTGCTTCCTCATTTTCTGAATACTTTTCCTTTAATATCATTATGTTCATACTAAGGAAGTACAAAATGATCAATACATCCTCATGGTGTCACCAGGACATATGTGGTCAGTTTTGGGTTTCTTGGTGAATTGTATTGAGTCAGATTGTTAATCATATGTTTTCATAAAGGGTATATGCTTCCATAAAACATACTTGAGTGATTTAATTATCATTTAGTTTGTTATTGAATCTAGTTATAGTGAATTAGAAATGCTCAGATAGAACGTCAGTTGAGAGATTAATTTGTGGAGGCTGGTAATAGTTAAGTAAGAAAATGTGGGTCAAATCCTGATACCGTCCAGTTCTAGGACTTTTAAAAATGAGGGATGGTGGTACATGCTATGTTAATTTCTAACTCTTCTTCTCATTTATTTGTCCATTCTAATAATCATCACATGTATGTTTATATGCACATGCTCAACTCTTTGTATGTACTTAAAATCTTCACATTAAACTTCGATTGAATATAAGAAGCTCTTAACAAATCCGAGCTTTCAGTTTTCCTCAATCCTCACCTGTGTTCTTGAATTTTTTTTTGTTAGCCTGACTTTCTTTAATTTCTACTCATCTGTATTTCTGTGTTTATTCCTCTGGTGATGTGGTACATAATTGTAGCAGGTAGCTATAATTGCATGAATCTCTCGACTTGTTTTGAATTCCTTCTGCACCTGTAGTAGTTGTTGCTTCTGGTGAATTGTCAAGTTAACACAATATATATTTTGCATTCTGCCTATAGCTTGTGGTGCAGATTTTATTATCAGTTTCCTTTTCTATTTTTTCTGTAGATGCATAGTTTTATGTTGTTCTCCAAGTAGAATTTCTGTTCCGCAAAATTGATCTAATATCATTTACTTGCTGCAATTTCTCAGGCCCAGATGCCTCAGTTTCTATTTTAACTGATTTTATATGTGCTGCTCAAATGGCTAGAGAAGCAGATGCTTTCTTGCCTGAAGATGATCTGAAGGTTAGCTTTCTCATTCCACTTACTCTATATTTTCATCAAGATTGAGGATGTCTTTGTTCTTGCACAGTTGCACCATTCCTCATCTACTACATTTAGAGAATTTTTGCTGACCACTTCTACCATTTCTCACAGCCCAAACATCTCAGTGTTGGAACCAGCAAGACCAAGAAAAGGAAGGCATTTGAGATGAAGAAAAATGTGATCGAGGAGTCGATCCGTCTGCCTAATCCAATGATTGGATATGGTATTCCATCTCAGCAGCCGGAACGTATTCGCAGATATCTGTCTGAAGAAGCAAAGGGCCCCCCATATTTCTACTATGAAAATGTTGCCTTAACCCCGAAGGGTGTTTGGGACACCATATCCCGCTTCCTATATGATGTTGAGCCGGAATTTGTTGATTCCAAGTTCTTCTGTGCGACAGCAAGGAAGAGAGGGTACGTTCATAATCTGCCAATCGAGCACAGATTTCCTCTGGTCCCACTTCCACCCCTTACGGTCCAGCAAGCGTTTCCTCTATCAAAAAGATGGTGGCCTGCATGGGATACAAGGGATAAGCTGAATTGCATTCAGACCGCCATAGCCAGCGCCCAGTTGACTTCGAGGATTCGCAGTGCACTGGAGAGGTATGAAGGCGACCCTCCAGAATCGGTGCAGAGATATGTCCTCGAACAGTGCAGAAAATGGAATTTGGTCTGGGTCGGACGTGACAAAGTCGCCCCTCTAGAGTGCGATGAAGTGGAGATGCTTCTTGGCTTCCCAAAGAACCACACTCGCGGTGGTGGTATAAGCAGAACCGATAGATACAAATCTCTTGGAAACTCTTTTCAGGTCAGCACTTGACTATCTATTTCAATAAACCCCATTTCATTTCTTAAGCAAAACCTATATTCATATGGTCTCGGGTTTATGTTGGAACACAGGTCGATACAGTTGCCTATCATCTATCCGTCCTGAAGGATATGTACCCTAACGGCATGAACGTCTTATCCCTCTTTTCTGGCATCGGAGGAGCAGAAGTCGCCCTCCATCGACTTGGTATCAAACTGAACTACGTTGTCTCCATTGAGAAGTCTAAAGTGAACAGAGACATAGTTAGGAGCTGGTGGGAGCAGACGAACCAGACGGGTGATCTGATTGACTTCGACGATGTCCAGCAGTTCGATGCCCAGAAAGTCGAGCAGCTGATCGACAGCATAGGTGGATTTGATCTTGTTGTTGGGGGAAGCCCCTGCAACAATCTTGCCGGGAGCAACAGAGTCAGCCGGGATGGGTTGGAGGGGAAAGAGTCTTCTCTCTTCTATGATTATTTTCGTATTCTGGGGTTGGTTAAGGATTTCATGCGCAGTAGGCAGCATATCTAAATCCAACTGCAAGTAGATTTTATGCTTCTCTTCCAAAACTGTCAATAATTATGTAACTCGAGATGCTATCTCATTTTTTTCCCAGACTATTAGTGTGGTACTGGGATTGGTTAGACTTCAATCTAATTTGCCTTTACCTCCTAATTAGACTGTTAATTATCTGAGCTTTTAGGAGTGAAAATAAGTTTCTACTGAGTGAAACTTTTGTCTATATTGATCAGAATGCTGACAAGTCACAAGTATGATACAATTAATTTTACTATTGTAAACTAAATATAACAGGAGAATAATAGAGATAGTATGAATGATAAGTATATTACAAGATGAACTTTTGGGCTTAGATAAGTTGGGCTTATGGGGCTATACGGTTTACATATGATTATCATACATATGGTAAATATTGTTTACAACACTCCCCCTTGATTGACCATTCGTAAACATAAATCGCTGCCTCATTAAAATCTTGTCAGAAAAACCCAATGAGATAAAAATTGGTCAAAGTTCTTCCTCAAAATAATCATTGTAGATCATTGAGTCGGCACATATCAATCTTGTATGTGTATCATCTTAATTGTGCTACTTCATGAACAACAATTAATTTGTGAGTGTTGTGATATATGATTCCAAAATTATAAATTTGAGTTGTTCTTCAAGAACATGTATAGTTAATCGTGATACTTCAAGAAAAACAATTAAGTTAATATGAACATATAGCATTAATAGAAATATCTTTCATCGCCAAAATCGAGAGCTTGAATTGTTCTTCAAGAACATGTAGTATTCTTTAGGAATACAAATTGTGCTACTTCAGGAGCAACAATTTTAGTTTATATTAAAATACTTCAAGCAAAAGGTTAATATTTACTAGAAATTTGCTCTTTAAGAACATATAGTATTATTCGGGAATATCAAGTATGCTACTTCGGGAGCAACAACAATAACATTTCAAGATTCAAGATTCGTCCATCAATAAGACATACTATATGAATTGCTCATAAAAATATGTAATATTCTTCAGGAATATTAATTGTGAACTACTTCAGGAGCAACAAATTAATTAAGATTCTATGTAAATAAATAAATAAATATAATATATATATATATATATATATATATATCATACAATATGTCGGAGAAAAAAACTTGGTATATAGTAAATACATAAATAATATTAATAATTCTTCAAGAGTGTGAAATATTCTTCAAGAATATTAAATTCTGATACTTCTGGAGCAACAATTAAATTATTTCAACAAATAATTTTGAGTAGCTCGTTAATTAAATCATTAAATAAACAAACAAATAAATAAAAACGTACATAGAAATATTGATTGTAAATGCTCTTCAAGAGCATGTAATTTTTTCAAAACATTGATTGTGATACTTCTAGAGCATCAGTTTAAATTAAAAATATGGTTTTGAATTGCTCTTCAAGAGCATATAATGTTCTTCATGAATATGAATTGTGCTACTTCATGAGCAACAATTGTTATTTAACATTAGATAAATAAACAAACAAACAAACAAATACTCCCATCGTCCCACAATTCTTGTAGCATTTTCCTTTTCGGGATGTCCCACCATTCTTGTAACATTTCCTAAAATACATAATTATTACAAACATTTTATTTGAGGGCCTCACATCTCTATTCACAACCAATAATTCTTATAAAATATCGCACCGAAAGGTTTTGTTACGAGAATTATGGGACAGAGGGAATAAATAAATAAATAAAAACGTAAAGTAAATGCTCTTCAAGAGTATGTAATATTCTTTAGGAATATTGATTGTGCTACTTCTGGAGTAATAAATCAAGTTGAAAAAATGTTTTCAGAATTGCTCTTCAAGAGCATATAATATTCTTCAAGAATATTAATATATAGCGTGTTACTTCTGGAGCACAATTGATGAGCACATCCACATAAACATTTTGAATATGCAAGAATAATATCCTTCTTCGAATGGCGTGCAATATTCAAAATAATGTAATTGATTTACATGTTTTCAAATCATGCACGTACTACATATATGTTATTTTAATATTAATCATGCTTGCAATATTTTTTTTTCTTTTAGAAAAAAAAAACACGTGATAATTGCAAACTCAATGTTATATTGATGGCTATACCACAAATTGCTTATTGTTTATTAGTGACACAATCAATACAAATCTTTTAAGATTTTTGAAAAACGTGCATCAAGAAAATATGCATAGATGTTGAAGGAAGTATTTTACCTTCGGCTGCGTATAGCTTCTTTATCGAAAAAGAGTTTTCATGCTGATAACATGTTATAAACTAAAAACTAAATATAAGAGGAAAATAATTAAGAGAATATGAATGAACTGTATATTATTATGAAGGTGAAGACATCTATTTATAGAGTTACAAGATGGACTTTTGAGCCTACATAAAATTGGGCTTATGGGCTCTAAGATTTATATATGATAATCATATATATGTAAATATTATTTACAACATTTACAAGGTTTTTCGGAAATGAATTGTTACACATGACATACTTATAACAACTCCGAGTTTATACCTAATCACTCATTTTGAACTGTTGACGGCTTTATCCTTTATCAGTGAGGCCCAATATTATTTTCTTAACATATAATCCACATCCATAATCCAAAATCATTGGCAAGTCCAACAACCCTTACAACTTGAAACTTTAGTATTTCAGCTTGAAGTATTCGAGTTTTTAAAATAATTCATAAAAACAAAATAATAGACCAAAAAGTAATACATTACGATGCATTTCATAGCCGTTTCATCAAAATTTACTGGCAATTAGAAAGTTAGATCTGAGAAGTCCACACCTTAATGTATCATATTATTACATGAGATAAAGTTCTTCAAGCAGATGATCAATATTTATTCGCATGACGATATTTAAGAGAGTATTTATAAATTATTTTTCAGAGTATTTGTCTTTTCAATCATATAAATAATTTTTATAGTTTCCAAAATCCACTTGTTTCTAAATCATAGCTTCATGTTTTTCATATTATTTTTATCAAAGACTGCTAATTTTCTACTGTTTTAAGTTGTTTTTAGTATTTATATTTAAAAAACAAAAAATATAGTATGTTTTAAACATAGTACATTTTTTTTTCCAATTTTAAACAAAAAATAAAAATTTATCACAAACAAACCCTAAAGTTATTTAGTGTACACGAATGAATTCTCATAATGTTTATTTTTTTATTTTTAATCATACCTATAAACAATGTTACGGTGTTTGCAAACTTAGTGATAATTTTTCTAAAATTATAAACAATCAAATTGTTGGAAGCTAAAAAGTTGCTTTGCATTTGCTGAAAAATATATGTTTTTTAAAATTTAAACCAGACAAAGAAACAATGCTAATAAAAAACATTTGCAAACACAATCTCACTACCCACAAAAATGATAAAATAATAACCATATTTAAAATCAAAATTTATACTAATAAATTAAAATAAAAAATACGTACAGTGTAACAATGAAACAATTCTACGGTATGGGCTAATTTGTCTTTTCCGACTGATATAAAATGCGCTCTACTCTCGAGTTTCAAGTCTCTCCCCGACCTTCTCTCTCCTCGGCTGCTCACTCTTCTGAGTTTTGCCTTCTCGGAAGCACAATTTCTCTCTCCAATGCTTTTGCTTAGAATGTTGATCACTTTTTAGAGAGAGTAGAGAGAGAGAGAGAAAGAGAGAGAGTTCTTGGAAAGCGAGTGAGAAGAGCATTTCCTTTGTGTGCTGTTTTTCTTTTCCGAAACGACGGCGTAAGGTACCATTGCCGCTCCTTGCCCTGAATCCCTTGTATTATTTCGCGTTTGTGTGTGCATTTGGTACTCGCACTTGATCTGAGTGATATGCATGTTTATTTGGGGAAAACATTTGTGCATTATTCTGAATTTTTAGGGTTTAAGATGAGAGCCTTCGATGCGGTTTAGCTTCTCGTTTTTCCCGCTTGATGTTATGTATTTCCATGTAGTTGCTTTTTTTTTTTAATATTATTTTCTTTGCTTTGAAACGTTTTGTTATGTTAGATGAAAAAGAGTTGCTATCTTCTGCCTGTATACCTGAGGTCGTATTTTTGTTTGTATGAGGCATTGATGTTAATGCATGCAGGCCTTAGTTCGTTGTTCTTCAATTGAATGCCTAGTAAGAAATGGGCGAACTATTGTAGTGAATTACCTTTTCAAGGATACTATTTGACGCTTCCGCTCCCGCTCTTTTTGTGTGCAAGTTTGTCTGCAATTTTTCGGTTGTTGTTTGATATGATATTATTGCTAACGTGTTATGTCTCATGTTTTCCTGTGTACATGGTTTAGCTATTTGCCTTCCTTATTTCTCCAGTTTTTGTTTCACTGTGAC
Organism: Lavandula angustifolia; assembly: GCA_028984105.1. Classification (NCBI taxonomy): domain Eukaryota; kingdom Viridiplantae; phylum Streptophyta; class Magnoliopsida; order Lamiales; family Lamiaceae; genus Lavandula; species Lavandula angustifolia. The sequence goes on along the minus strand of CM054802.1, from coordinate 35,922,443 downwards.
TCATTCCCAAATTTTATTTTCTGCATAGATTTCTTTCAGTGTGGTGGAACGTTTGATGATCTTTCTATGAGATGTCTGATATTCTTTCTTTGGGATATTTTTCATTCTTTTAGGCTGCAGGATAAGAAGACAGCTTTGTTATGGCTGCAGCTACTGCAGTTGCATCTTCTGCTGGTGTACGCTATGCACCAGAGGACCCTTCACTTCCAAAACCATGGAGAGGACTAATTGATGGTAAGACTGGATACCTTTACTTCTGGAACCCGGAGACTAAGGTAACCCAGTATGAGAGACCTGAGGCCTCCTCTGATGTAAGATCTCTACCATCTGACAATGCGTTGAGTTCATCTGTTCAAAAGGAATCAGAACATTGTGAATGCGATGGTGAAGGTAGCAATAATGGCTCAGCAAAGTTCTCTTCTGCTGCAGGAGCTGATCAGGTGGCTCGAGTGGTTATTTCATAATTAATCTATTAAATACAGAGTCCTCTTACCTAATTTACATCGATGTTCCTTATTTTGGTTGAGCATATTGAGTTGCATATTATATTTCACTTTCATTGTAAGAGTAATTTAGAAACTGAAAGCAATTCTTCACATCTTTTATGCATTTGATCTATTTTTGCAGCTATAACCAATATATGTAATGCTCAATGATTAATTGTCTGTGTGTTATCTACTAAAGCTCAAATTTTATAGTGCCCTTTATATCTACTATGTTAGGCTTCCAAAAGCAGATCAGGTTATTTGCTGAGTGATCCAGAAGTGACCAAAAATGCTGTAAATAAACCGATTGAATCTAAAGGCGCAGAAACTGGTTTATCTGTGGAGGCTTATCGTCTTCGTCATGAAATTACTGTAACTGTAAGCATCTACCTATTCCATTTACTTATCATTTATTTGCTCAATTTTTGAAGAAGTGATGGTGTTCATCTGGAACCTAATACTTATTGCGGTCAATGAATCCAACCCTCTAACTGCGCACCTTCAATCTGGCTTCATTTAATTCTAGTATAATCTAGAATGGAACTCCTAGTGCTTTTGTGATTCTTGTTTCTATTGAAGAGCAAGATCTTGTCATCCGGGGAACACCAATACTTGTTGGAGCCACATGGTCCAAGACCTCTTATGGCTGACCTCATGCCTAGTGGTTCTTGGAAATCTATTATACTTGCAAATCTATTCTTTGAAGCACTAGTATGGTTTTTCTTTGAGCAATTTGTATAACATAACTAAATACAGTTAGGATCTTGCAATTTGAAACTTTGAAACCTAATATTTTTCTGAAATTATCCCTTGAGACTGTCATATTTTATTCTAGTGATGACCTTTTCCTTTTTTATGATTTCAGTTTTATGGAGCTTTTGTTTCTTTTATCTTGTAGTCAAGTTTGAATCTACATAAACAAATGATGTCCAACCTGTCTAATTACTGGCTTGTAGTTACTTTTTCATCTACATTAGTTTGTTCTTTTAATGATTAATGTATTACTTTCTGATATGTAACTCACCTTTCTTTGTGTTTTTCTGACTTATTACTTGTTCAATCATTCTTCAATAAATCTGAATTGTGTTGGCTGTACTCAATTGGCTAGGGAGGAAATGTGCCGGAACCTTTCATCTCATTTCAGTCCACTGGTTTTCCACCAGAGATTTTAAGGGAGGTAAGAGCTCAAGTTATATATGAATAATACTTAGTCTCTCATGAATCTGAACAGTGATCAAATGAATTTATGCTGGGTTCAAGTACAATTGGAGATGTAGTTAAGAACTCATGTGCATACTTTCCATTTTAACTTTCTGTTTCAGGAGCGATATTTGCTCCAAGGAGGAGCCAAATGTCGTACATTGTACCACCCTCCCTCCTTTTGAATTTGCTCTTAATTGGAGTGGTGTTATAGGTCCTTCACTTTACGAAAGGGCTTCATAACTCACTCAGGAGTTACCTTCTAGGTGATTCATAATCTGGCCTCTGGTTAGAAGAGAAGAAGAAGCTTTCTCTCTCTGTTGCTCACATCAGGAAATAGTGCCTGAATTCACTAGAGGATGGTGCTTCTTCTTTCCTTGTAAACTTACACAAGTTCATTAGAAGTCCATTCAATTTCAAGCACTATTTCACTACCTCAGCTTATAGGTCGTTCAGTTTATGAAATGGCTTCATAACTCACTCAGGAGTTACCTTCTTGGTGATTCATAATCTGACTTCTGGTTTGAAGAGAAGAAGCACCCTCTCTCTCTTGCTCGCATCCGTAAATAGTGCCTGAATTCACTAGAGGATGGTGCTTCTTATTTCCTTGGGAAATTGCACAAGTCCATCACAAGCCAGCCAATTCAATCTGAAGCACTATTGCACTAACTTAGGTTAAAAGATTCTTGGATTTTATTTTCTGTGCCCCTGGCCTCACTCTCTCCCATTATCACTTTTTCAGGCACAGCAAGCTGGTTTCTCTGCTCCAACACCAATTCAGGCACAATCATGGCCAATTGCTATTCAAGGCCGTGATATAGTAGCCATTGCAAAGACTGGATCTGGGAAGACTCTTGGTTACTTGATTCCTGGATTTATTCATCTGAAACAAAAGCGTAACAATCCTAAATTAGGTCCGACCATTCTGGTGCTCTCACCAACAAGAGAGTTGGCAACACAGATACAAGATGAAGCTGTGAAATTTGGAAAATCTTCTAGAATAGCTTGTACGGTATGATTCAGCCTGACTATACTAAACTAGTGTATTATTTCTTGTATTATATTTCTCCATATCTCCTTTCTACACTGCTGCTCTATTCATATGTTCGTTATAAGTCATAATAATCAGTATGTCCTTTTTGTTCGTCTGAAAGAACTTTTTACTTTTCGGCTTTGCTTTATTGATGGTATATGTGGTTGCCACTTGGATATCATGCGAATGTGGTCATTCCTACATGTCTGTGCTTCACGCTGATGACAACTATTGTATTTGTTTAATAGTGTTTATATGGGGGTGCACCAAAAGGACCTCAACTGAAAGACCTAGACAGAGGTGTCGATGTTGTAGTGGCTACTCCTGGTCGATTGAATGACCTTCTGGAGATGAAGCGAGTTTATCTCCATCAAATTTCATATTTGGTATTAGATGAGGCAGACAGGATGCTAGACATGGGCTTTGAACCCCAGATAAGGAAAATTGTGAAGGAGGTGCCTTCTAGTAGGCAAACCTTGATGTATACCGCAACATGGCCAAAGGAGGTGCGCAGAATTGCTGCTGATTTACTGAAAAACCCCGTTCAGGTTAACATTGGAAATTCTGATGAGCTTGTTGCGAACAAGTCGATAACTCAGGTACATGATTGAATAATTTCTTATCCTGCTTTTCTTTTCTTAAATATCTAATTAAGATTTCTGCTATTTGGATGCATATGAGGTTTAATGTTCAATTAACTTGTTTCTTGTCTTAATGTCACAGTATATTGAAGTTTTATCACCAATGGATAAGCGCCGTCGCCTGGAACAGATATTGCGGTCTCAAGAACCTGGATCGAAGATCATTATCTTTTGCTCAACTAAAAAAATGTGCGATATCCTTTCAGATAACTTACACCGGCAATTTGGAGCTGCTGCTATTCATGGGGACAAATGTCAGGGTGAAAGGGATCATGTGTTGAATCAATTTCGCACAGGCAGGTCCCCAGTCCTTGTAGCCACTGATGTTGCTGCTCGTGGACTGGACGTTAAGGATATTAGGTTGGTGTCCGCTAAACGTATATTGGTACATCAATAGGCATAAATCAGTTGCTAGGATAAGCTCATGCATGAAAAAGAGACCACTTAGAAATGTTTAACTATGACCTAATTCAATTCAACATGATTTTGTTTGCTTATCTGTTTCTTAACTATGGTTTTGTTTGCTTATCTGCTTATTATTTTGTAAATTCTATACACACTTGTTAGACTAATATCTGAATATTCTATGCTCCAATACATGAAACTATATGATTGATTTATCAAGATTTTGGTGGATGCAACGTCATGAATATGCCAATTGTTTTGCAATAAGAGGCAATCTGACACTTGATTGTGATTCATTCATCTTATATAATGCAAGTCTCGTTTTTTTCACAGGGTGGTCGTAAATTATGACTTCCCAACGGGAATTGAAGACTACGTTCATAGAATTGGAAGAACTGGACGAGCAGGTGCTACTGGAGAGGCTTACACTTTTTTCTCCGAACAGGATGCGAAACATGCATCAGATCTTGTCAAAATTCTGGAAGGAGCTAATCAAAATGTTCCTTCTGAACTGCGTGATATGGTGTCTCATGGTGGTGGGTTTGGTCGAGGAAGGCGCCAGTATGGCTCTGGCCCTTCTGGACGTGATGGCGGATTCAGTGGAAGCTATAATTCTTCCTATGGTGGAAGCGGCGGAGGAAGGGCATCTTGGGGGAGACCATCATCTCCTGATAGGAGTTTCAGCAGTGTTAACAACAGTGATCAACAGGATAGGTATGTTATTTTGTCTTCCTTTTGATGGATTGCATAGCATGTATGTGTTTCTCAGTTGGATTTTGGCTTGCTGTTTATATGTCGGTTAGGCATGTGATTAAATTTGTCTTCTTATTCTTGCAGGAATGGGCGCGACTCAAATGCTACTGGAAGCTTTCCTCCTAAGAGCTTCCATGAGAGCATGATGGCTGCTGCTACTAAGAATAGAGAGAGAAGTCGCAGCAGAAGCCCCAACCGGAACTCCAGTTCCGGCTGGGCTAACAACTCTAACCCCAGCTCAGAGAGATTTGATGCAGCAGCTAACACAATCAAACGCAGTTTTCATGAAATTATGATGGAGGCCTCTCGACCACCACCATCTTCAGATGCTCCAGCCTCACCTAATCACAACTCTACCGCAAGTTATGTTAAGGAAGATGGGACAACTGAAGGCAAGGACCGACCTGCTTGGGGCTGACCTGCCCTTCCCCATGCCTAGACATTTTAGTTATTTCTACTATTGGTTAGTAGCTGCTGGTGGGACTCTTCTTTTGTAAGTTAGACTCAAACACTTTGTGCTTGATCGCCCGTGATGCACTGAAACTTTTCTAACATGTCCCTGATTTTGCTATACATGTTTGCTGCTGTGCTAGGTATTTGTCAAATGCTACTGCCACAGTTAATGGTCTTGTTGGAACAGTTCTCCTTTTGGATTTGTTACTCTATGGCTGTTAGCCTAAATATGTATTTTGTTGCTGAGATGCTTATGAAATTGGAGTGTTCCTCTCTCTCTCTCTCTCTCTCTCTATATATATATATATATATATATATATATATATACATATAGTTCATACTTTGAGTATGTACATATATAGTATAGAAAGCTCAACAAAATGAAGGGTACAACTGTTACAGATATATTTATGTACAAGCACCTTAAAGTTTCTACTTTATTTAAACTTTGCTAGGGATATAAGTGTTTCTCTAAAATTGAAAAAATGGAGCCTATATGTGTATTCTTAATTCTTATTCTCTTATTCTTGAAGGTAGAAGTAGAATATACTCCTCTCCACCAAAAGGCAGCTGAAAATTGAGTCTGAAACCAAATCCCGCTGTGACATAACCTTATGCAGATTTTGGCTTGATTCTCTTTGCTCTTGAATACAAGAAAACTCCAGCAAGAGCCAAAGCAGTTCCTGAGGCACCCAAAGATTGGTTAATGCATGCCAAAACTTCTACTTAGAATGAGAGATTTGAGTGTGGTATACCTAGAGAATTTAGGGGCGAAACAGGCGTTTGGAAGAAGATAATCGATGCCACGATCACCACCACTCTCTTCACGCTGTTCCCAACGGCGTGTGTCACCGGAGACACCATTCCTAGTATCATGTATGAAACCTGCCCATAACAAACACAACTTCACTGCATTGCTTATTGTTCATAACTCTCTCATTTTGAAGATTCTTGAGTAATTTTGCTTGATATGAATCTACAAATCCATACTAAGCGCCTTACTTGCTGGTAAGTATGAAAGCACAAGCCAGATAGAAGAGCTTTTGTACACAAATCCTTCACATTCAAACCTTCACCAGCCTAAATCACACAAGTAGATAATTCACATCATTACTAATAAAATTTCACAAGACATTTCTACTAAATTGAGGTTATTAAGTTTGATACTTACAGCATATTTCAAGTATGAAGGGCTAAACTTGACACCCTCCATTAGAACCGCAACAGGTGCAAGAAGCAAGAATGACATGATTGTTAAAATGGAGAAGAGATTGATGTTATCCATAGTTTCCTCCTTCTTGGTCATGAACTTCTTGCTGAAAACATTACGCGTTTGGTTGGTGACATTCGAAGCCATGGCAGTCCCAAAGCCTAGCCTGCTCAGAGGGATTGAAGCATCAGAGGAGAAGATGAATGAATGGAAATAATTTGATGATATAGCCATACCAGTTGAAGGAGACCTCAGTGAATGATGCTAATGCCACACCACCAACAATAGGAACTAGAGATGCAACAACCCATGGAGAAGGCCTCTGCATCATCACAATCAAAATCAAACTTACTTGATATAGTTTACCATTTCAATACTAGCTAGTCTTTTCACTTGTTTCAAATTGATTTATTAATCATTAATCTTGGATTATGACAAGTGTTCCTTAAATAGTCATACAATTTGTTTTCTTGAGCAAAATTTTCAAGAAATTGAAAAGTCAATGGAAACTTATGATCCCCAAGATAAAAACTCTACATACGCATGATGATAGAGAACGCTAGATGAATGAGAATAACCCGATTAAAAAAAAAAACCTGAGTTAAAGCTCAATTTTCAATATATAATTATGAAGGGAAAAGTGAAATAGGAAGCTCAAACGAGTAGCCCTATCTATAGGCTACCAAAAGATAAATATAAATAAGGACTTCTAATACTAGTAAATTACAAATAAGACTCCTACTAAACTAAGGACTTCTAATAATACTACAAAATTACCTAATAAACTAGTAAAGTTAAACCTCGATAAAGTAATAATCTCGCTAAGATAATAATTTCTTCCGGTCCCGATATGGGTCAATGCACTGAAATAATGTTCGATAAAGTAAATGAATATTTTTTCTCGGTCCCAAGATTATTACTTTATCGAAGAGAAAAGTGAAACTCCTTTTGAATCATGCATAATTGTATATACATCCTATCTATTCCAAAATGGCTACACCAATCGTGGAATTGTTGTCACGTGTATTACAAAAACACAATAAGAAAACACATAGCAAATTTCTTTTTTTTTTACCTCACCAAAGTAAAGGGCTGAGAGCAAGACTGTGAAGAAGGGCTCCATTGCCTTGATAGTATGTGTGAATGAAACAGCCACTTTCCCCAAACTGATGTTGGTTAAAAGGTTCCCTATTGTGTGCCCAATAGCCAGTAGAAAAATTTCTGTAAACTGAAAAAAAAAAAAAAAAATTACCACCATTTATCATGATATATATTTCACGCGTATATTTATGATGTCATCCAACGAACGTTACCTGAGACCGATTAATTTTCGGTTTCGGATGCAGATTCAAACCCCACATCAAGAGAATCATAACCGTCCCACAACCGAACTGAAAGGCCGTTAAGGTTGCCGGAAAATGGTAAATCTTCAGCACCTTCATCGAGAAAACTAAAAAAATCATTATAATAAATCAACTTAAATAAGTGCTTATAGTATAACTGCTTATTTAAGTCAAAAACTGTTACTAGCAATTTATGAAAATAAGCCTAAAAAGATTTATGAAGACTTATGAGCTATTTCGATAATTTGGGAAAATGGCCGTTAAGGTTGCCGGAAAATGGTGTCATCATCAAATTTTTTTTAAAAAAATGAAAAAATCAATATAATTTTCATAAGTTTGGAAAAACAACTTAAATAAACGCTTATATATATTATAAATATTTATTTAAGCCAGAAAATTGTTACTAGCAGCTTATAAGCTATTTCAATAAGATCCCACCTAATGCACATATAAATGCTTAATTTTAGCTTAAGTTCCAAATCATAATTAAAAAGGGAGAAAAAAAAGAGGGACCTGCTTGTTGAAGATGTTGAAGTATATGTTCAACAAATACCAGACAAGAAACATGGCTCCAAGCTGCAAGAATCTGATCAATCTAGCGGCGTTGGCCGCCTCGTTTCGACTCTCCGGTACCGCTTGCGACCTAACTTTGAAGTCCCATAATCTCCTAGTGGTGTATAAAAGGCTTCTGCTGCTGAATCTTGATGTTGGAATTGAAGAGATAACATGTTTGTGGGATGATTTTGGAAGGTGGGACTGCTTTATTGCAAGGATTCTGCAGTTAAATGATGATTGTTTCGGACAAGGGGAGAAAGGATTTGGACTTGAGAGAGCCAATGCATAGGTTGCCATTTCTCGATACTTCTTCTTTCTTTTTTTAGGGAATTGAGGAATATTAATGCAGTTCTTGCAGATTCAATGGGAAACATGTTATGTGTGGAGAGAGAGGTTTTGGACTGAAAATGTGTTAGCTAGAAAAAATAGTCTCCATAAATCACGTGTGGTTTGAAACTCATGATGCTAAAACTACTACGGGGTTAAATTATTAAGCATCACACCTGCGTACAACTTCACGATTCTCGGTTCGGGTTCCAACCGGTTTTAACCATCAGTTCTAACGATTTTATTTATTTAAAATTCAATTAAAAAAAAATCATATATCTAGTCGTTAGAACTGCAAGTCCCGGTTCCACGGCCCCATCTCGAAAATTGAATTATAATTAATTAAAAATAAAGAATGTTGGAATTGCAGTTGCTGGGTTCTAGCTAGGAAGCTTAGATTGGAAATCGAACCGTCTGGGTTAAGATTCTTTTGGCCACCTCTATTTGTATCCTAATTGATTAAGCATTATGACATGTAGGTGCGCCAATTTTAGAATTTTAAATTAAACACTTTGGACAGTTTTGGGAGGATTCTATACTTGTATTCTATATAATTAAGTAATTATTGTACCTTAGGAATTAGGATGATAATAATAGTCACACTTATGGATACTAGTCACAATCATATTATTTATAAACACAAATTCTTCAAGTTAATTGGAGAAGGCCTCGGTTAGCATTTTAGAGAAAAATATTAATCTTGAAACTGAGGATTTGGACTTTGTGGTGACTGGTGGTACTGAATTATTTGGAATGTATGGATGAGAGAGAGAGGGAGAAAGAGAGAGGTAGGTTATTAGCAGCCAAGTAAAAGCAAAAGCAAAAGCATATGCATAAATTAATTTGGAGGTTCAGTATATTTTTAAATTTGAAATGGACCACACACATAGCCAATATTACGGCTCCATTGATTAATTAGGACCTCTATCTCTCGCAATTAACTAGGAGGTTCACTATATTTTGAAATTTGAGAGGGTCCATCCACGTAGCCAAGATTAGTAGATTACGGCTCCATTGATGATTTGGACTTCTCTCTCTTTCCATTAATGTTGATTTTAAGAATTTTGCAGGGGCACCTTACGTTCTTGAACCGATAACCATCTTTCGGCTAACCTAGCCTGAGTGAGATTTTGAGAAGAGTTGCTCTTTGGAGAGCACAGTACGATGAAAGCCGGGTATATAAGCAGTGATTTCAAATCCAGAGGTTAATCGTACTCTGGCAACTTTACGTAAATGGGTGATGGTTTGTTGATACAAGAAGGAAGTTCTGGTGCACGTAAAAGTGCACGTAAAATACCAAAGGGAGTTATTCATGTTCAAGCAAGTTTCAATAATACCATTGTCACAGTTACAGACGTACGAGGTAGGGTGGTTTCCTGGCCCTTTTTCTATATTTTTCGAGAACGAGAATTGACCCGGAGTTCGCTCCCAGAAATATAGCCATCCCTGCCCCCTCACGTCAATCCCACGAAATTTGCTTTTGATAGGTGTCAAAAATCTAGTAAAAAAAAAAAGAAATAGAAATTAAATAAATAAAGAAATAGTGGATTTCCTCGTTTCTATGGTGGGCAAAAAGCATCTTCTGTGGCTCAGGTAGTAACTACTTTACAGGAAAGGGGGATTTAGTTGCTGTACCTACTTGAGCCGGGTGAAAGTTTCCTTTCATGTATTGATTGAACTCAGATCTAGATCTAGGTTTACACAACAAGTAATGGAAGAAAGACGAATTGTATTGATTGAAAATGAAAACTCACTCTGATCAATAGCATCTGATCTCTTATTTATACAAAAATAGTAACTACATTACCTAACCTAAAAACGTAAAATAAGGAGACGCGTTTTTATTAGTTATAATGTGAGCCATCAGATTAAACTCGACTCTATCGAACGGTCCTGATGCATTTGATCAATGGAGGCAGTTATAACGGTCATCTTCTTCAGCAACAACTTATGCAACTCCTTCTTTCTCTCGCACACTCTGGAAGGATCCAGAAACTCGGTTTCTCACCCGAAAAACCTCTGCAACCTCTTCTATTTCTCGCACTATCTGGAAGAATCCAGAAACCAAATTACTCATCCGGACACCCCCCCTCAAGAGGGACTCGATGAGGATCAGAGAGACCCATCTTAGATAACAAAAAACGAAACCGCGGACCAGGTAGGATTTTTGTAAAAATGTCGGCTAACTGAACTGAAGTAGAAATCGGGGTAGGCACAATGAACCCGGCCTTAAATTGATCGCGGACCACATGACAATCCATATCGAGATGTTTAGTCCACTCGTGAAATACCTGATTTTTAGTGATGTGGATGGCAGCATTGTTGTCACAGCAGAGGGGAATAGGCAAAGAAACAACTTTGCGGATCGGCAAGTAGGTAGGAAATCCACTGCAACTCACGCACGGTGCTACCCATAGCCCGGTACTCTGCTTCCGCAGTGGAAACAGAGACCGTGGACTGCTTTTTGCATTTCCAAGAGATTAAACCGCTACCAAGAAACACGCAGTAGCCAGTTAGAGAACGTCTAGTGGTAGGACAAGTTCCCCAGTCGGCATCCGAAAAACCTTTCAAACACAAAGGGGAGAATCGTTCAAAAAATAAACCAATGGAAGGAGTTCCTTTTAAGTACCGTAAGACATGAAGAGCAGCTTCCCAGTGATGCTGATGTGGGGCAGAAATATGCTGACTTAGCTGCTGAGTGGCATAGGTAAGGTCTGGTCTAGTCAAGTTCAGATACAACAGCTGCCCAACTAAACGCCTATACCGTTCGGGATCCTCTAATAAATCAGAAGAGGTATTATGTAAATTAAGTCCAGAGGGAAAAGGAGTGGAAACTGTTCTGCATCCAAGTAAACCAACTCTGTCCAGAAGATCAAGTATGTATTTGCGTTGTGTGAGATAGATACCTTGCTCTCCTCGAGCAAGCTCCATACCCAAAAAATACCTTGCTGCACCTAGATCCTTGATTGTAAACTTCTCATGCAAATAGCATTTAAGCCTTTCAATACCAGCTACATGAGGGCCAGTGAGCAATATGTCATCAACATATACTAAAACAGCAAGAAAATCAGATCTAGAACCAAGTGTGAAAAGACAATGATCATGTGCACTTTGAGTAAAGCCATAAGAGATTAAAGCCTTACTCAATTCATTATTCCATTCCCTAGAAGCCTGTTTCAATCCGTAAAGACTCTTTATTAGCCGGCAGACTTGGCCACGTTTGGCTCTCTCATAGCCTTGTGGAGGAAGCATGTATATCTCATCTGAAAGATATCCATGCAAAAACGCATTATTGACATCAATCTGGTGTAATTCCCAATTACAAGATGCAGCTAAAGCAATGAATAATCGAATAGTGACAGGCTTAGCTACGGGTGAGAAAACTTCCTCATAGTCAATACCATGTTCTTGCTTGTAACCTTTTGCAACTAATCTAGCCTTCAACCTCTCTACACTCCCATCAGAATTAAGTTTGACTTTGTATACCCACTTTGAACCAATGGCCTTCTTACCTGGTGGTAAATCAGTTATCATCCAAGTCTGATTTTTCTCCAGGGCTTCCAGTTCAGCATCCATAGCTGCAACCCAGTCCTTGCTTTGGCTAGCCTCCTTATAGCAGGAAGGCTCCTTTATATCAGAAATGGTTGCAAGAAAGTGAGTGTAGTCTTCAGAAAAATGTGGGGATAAAACATAGGGAAAAGTGGGGGGAGTAATCAGAGATTCATTGTCTGCCATAGATAAAGAAAAATCTATATGACTGACAAAATCACTCATCCAAGCAGGAGCTCTGGTCTGGCGTTTAGCTCTACAGATTGGAGCAAGCTCAACGCTGGTTTCCATGTCATGAGACAAACAAGGCTCTGAAGAAGCAGGAAGAGAATCCTCTTCTGCAGAAGGAGGAACAACTGCAGAAGGTGTCTCAAAAGACTCTGCAACCTCTTCAATCACAAAATTGTCTGTAGTTGGATGCTGCTCTACAGATCCTTGATCCAAGTCAGATTCTGCAAATGGAAAAACATTAGGGAAGAATTTCACATCTCGAGAAACAACCACCTCATTATGTTCTAAATCATATAGCAGATAAGCTTTATGATTAGAAGCATAACCTATTAAAATGCATTTAACACTCCTGCTATCAAACTTCCGTTTGTGAGGCATCACAACTGCTGCATAAGCCAGGCAACCAAAAGGTTTGGCAAAGGACAGATCACCATGTGATTCAATCAAGACCTGGAAAGGAGTAGACCAGTCCAGTAACTGGCTTGGTAAACGATTAATGACCTATGTAGCTGTGAGGATTGAATAGGGCCAAAAACGATCTGGCAGTCTACTGTGAAACATCAGTGCCCGAGCAACCTCTAAAAGATGTCTGTGCTTCCTCTCTACAGTTCCATTCTGTTGAGGACTATAGGGGCAGCTCTGAAGATGAATGATCCCATGTTCTGCAAGAAGGCCATTAACATACTGGTTCAAAAACTCTGAACCATTATCTGACTTTAGCTTCTGAATACAACAGTTATACTGAGTCTGCACCATCTTGATAAACTTCTTAAGAATACCTCCCACTTGCTGCTTAGAGGACAGTAGGTATGTCCAGGTGCATCTAGAAAAATCCTCAACCAGTGTAAGTACATAAGATACGTTTGCAACATTCTCAACACGGTAGGGTCCCCAAACATCCGCATGAACCAGCTCAAACTTGTGCTTACTTCTATGATTCAAAGTAGGAAATGGATTACGACATTGTTTGGCTTTATGACATACCTCACACATAGCAAGAGAAGCCTTATTGGCTGCATTGCAGAGAGCTCTAATTTCAGGAATATGTTGTAGAGTTGTAAAGGAAGCATGCCCAAGTTTAATATGCCAATCCAACAGTTTAGAACAAGAAGCTTGTGACACTGTGTTTATACTGTTTCTTGAAGAATAAGAGTCCATCACATATAATCGACCAACTGCCTTTCCTCTGCACAATATGTGATTGTTGTGGAGGTGTTGTACTAAACAGTATGTAGGAAAGAAGGTGCATCTGACCTTCAAGGCAACAGCTAACTGGTGTGTGGATATCAGGTTGTGAGTAAAATCAGCAACAAAACATACATCTGATAGCACAACTTCTGGAGCAATTTGAACAGTTCCAGTTTCATAGATTTTCTGAACCGCTCCATTAGGCAGAAAAACACTCTGAGGTATATCCAGAGTCTTTATATTTGTCAACAAACTTTTGTTGCAGCAAATATGAGTACTGGCTCCTGAATCCATCAACCAAACTTCTGCATTCTTCAACTCCCCAAACAGAGTAAATGCATAGTGTCTGTCCAAGGCATTCAATGGAGTATAGTCGGCCCCATCTATCACACTGTTGACACTCCCTGGAGCCATCTCATTTCCACTTCTTCTCATTTTTCCAATGACCTTTTCAATCTCTTGCTGTATGTATTGGGAAATTTGATTTGATCCCATGGGCAACACTGCATCAGGAGCAATATGTTTCGGCTCTTCATTTGGAGACTGCGTAACACAATTTATCTGCCTTTGTCCTTTCTCCTCCTTTAACCTTTTATACCAGTCAGGAACCCCATTCAGTTTGAAGCATTCTGACTTCTCATGGCCTTTTCCTTCACAAAATGTGCATTTCAACCTCTTTCTCTCCTCCTTACTCAATCTTGGTTTATAAGAACCTCCATGTCCCTTATGCGACTGATTATAATTTCCTCTTTGATTAATATTCATAATGGTCTGATCAGACTCATTCCTTGCAGCTAGACCACTATTTCCAATCACAGCCAAGGCTGATTGGTCAGAAGCAGCATGTTGTGATGAAGTTATGTGTCTTTGTTCCTCATCTTGGCATACAACACTATAGGCACGGTTTACAGTTGGAAGAGGTTCACACATCAACAAACTGCTTCTAACTGTGTCATACATATCATTTAACCCTAGTAGAAACTGCATAAGCCTTTCATTTTCACACATACTCTGTGTACTCATAGCAGCATTGCACACACAGTTAGGAGTAGGCAAAAGTAACCCTAACTCATCCCAAAAGGCAGTTAGTTGACTGTAATAAGTTGTGACAGACATATTTCCTTGCATATATCCAGATAATTCCTTTTTAATTCGAAATATCTTCGGACCATTGCTTTGGTCAAACCTTTGTTTAAGTTCTTTCCATAACAGATGTGCATTTTCCTTTAGTTGAAATGATTGACATAATTTCTCAAAGATACAGTTCATGATCCATGTGAACACCATATAATCACATTGCATCCAATCATTATAAGCTGTATGGTTTTGAGAAGGTTTTGGAAGAGTACCTTCGATGAAAACCAGTTTATTTCTTCCTGCTAGGGCACGGTATATCCCCTTACTCCATGTGTAGTAGTTCTGCCCGGTCAGAACAACGTTTATCAGCTTCAATCCAGCATGATCATGTGGACTTAGATAATACACATCAGTTCTTCTCAGCGTGTTCTCTCCTTGTGTCGCCATACTTTGTTGCTTCGGTGATTCAGTAGATTGCAAAGCAGTTGTGTTGTTTTGAACACCTTCTTCTTCAGTGATCGGTTCGCGGATGAACTGATCTGAGGAATTCCTTTCTTCTTCAGCTAGAATTTGCCATGGAATTCGTCTATGCTTTGGCATTGTTCCAGTTGTGGCTCTGATACCATGTTGATTTTAAGATATGAACTCAGATCTAGATCTAGGTTTACACAGCAAGTAATGGAAGAAAGACGAATTGTATTGATTGAAAATGAAAACTCACTCTGATCAGTAGCATCTGATCTCTTATTTATACAAAAATAGTAACTACATTACCTAACCTAAAAACGTAAAATAAGGAGACGCGTTTTTATTAGTTATAATGTGAGCCATCATATTAAACTCGACTCTATCGAACGGTCCTGATGCATTTGATCAATGGAGGCAGTTATAACGGTCATCTTCTTCAGCAACAACTTCTGCAACTCCTTCTTTCTCTCGCACACTCTGGAAGGATCCAGAAACTCGGTTTCTCACCCGAACAACCTCTGCAACCTCTTCTATTTCTCGCACTATCTGGAAGAATCCAGAAACCAAATTACTCATCCGAACAATTAACTTATCGAAAAAGTTTACCTTTCAAATTTAGACTATACCAAGCAAAATGTCAAATACCAATGATCGTATGATCGTATCAATACTAACATGTGAAGTCATGAGTCATATGCACGGCTTCATGAAATGGTCGTTTACATAGTAAATTTTGTTTTCGTACACTAATATGATATCGGTTCTCTAATGTAGTCGCATGTCTATTTTTAATTTTGTAATTTTATACAATATTCGATTTTGATCTTATAAAGCAACATATGTTTGTTTTTTGTCCTATAGTGTGGCCGTATCCTTTTTGGTTATGTAACTTTATAAGATACAGAATTATATATGTAGTTGTGTGTCGTAGATTTAATTTTGTGTAAGATTATACATATAACCATGTGGTGTTGACACGGTAAAAAGTGTAGTTCACACATCATTTTTTGTCTTAGGCTCTTTGTGTTGGAGGATAAAATTAGACTTTTGATAAAGTTACGGAAACAAAAATGGACATAACTATATTACATGATCAAAGTTGACGTTTTATTAAGTTATAAAACCATAAATAAACGAGGCCAATTAAAGAATTAAAACGAATAGTAACCACACTTCATGGTGAAAATGGCCTTCAATAATTATGTCCTTACTTGTCACCTGTGCAATACTAGTACCAACAAATTTGATTATTTTTTCTTTAATTTTGGAGAATTTACTATTAAACTACCTAAATTATAACTTTGTACTCTTAAAAAAATTGCAGATTCGTCATT
The DNA here is from genome assembly GCA_028984105.1 of Lavandula angustifolia. NCBI lineage: Eukaryota > Viridiplantae > Streptophyta > Magnoliopsida > Lamiales > Lamiaceae > Lavandula > Lavandula angustifolia. The sequence goes on along the minus strand of CM054802.1, from coordinate 35,906,191 downwards.
CACTTTAAAATTACAGATTTGCATCCTCTAAATTGCAAATTCTTCCTCTATATCTAAATCATCGATCCCGTTTGACTTTATTGGGTAACAGAGAAGAAGAAAATGATGAAAAACATAGGACAAAGAAAGCAATTTTATTTGTAAATTGCTTTTGATTTCACAATATATAGTTGATGAAATTTGTTATAGCTTTGATCGTGTTACACATACTTAGGTTAGTGTGGTTTATATATTCTTTTATTTAAAGAATTTTAATGAGAATTTTAAGTAAACATGTCGAATAGTGGCTAAAAGTTTTTATTGAAAATAACTTGTTGAGCTATATAGATATGACTATCTTAGTGCTATTATGAGTTATAGCAGACTAGATAGATTCACGATTCTTCCTTTTGATATTTTTAATTAAAGAAAAATGTTTTGTATTTTTTTAAAAATGTTCGTAAATTAATTAAATGACTGTTACTCATTGCCATTCACAGATTACAAAAATATTTACAAAATAAGTTTTTCTATATGAAAAACATATTTATTATTATTGAGATATATAAATATGGTCCATTTGAAAGAGATTATTTGTCACTTATTTCAGCTTATTCTAAAAAATAAGCGTTTTCGTACGCGTTTGACAGAGCTTATGAAAACAAAAATAAGTGCTTTCGTGTACGTGTTTGACAGAGCTTATGAAAATAACTTATTCTAAAAGATAAGCTATTTTTGACTTATTTTCATAAGCTGGTAGGAATAATTTATGAAAATAAGTCAAAACAGCTTATGAAAAGTAGGTCATCATACAGAATCCTCCTAACAACAATTTTTTAAATTATATATTTTTTTTCTAATTAAGTGTTTATATATAAATGTATCAAAACGCAATAACTTATTTAATTTTAACGCTTATAACAAAAGCACTTACTTAAGTTGTTTTCCCAAACGAGAGGCCTATAACCAACTATCATATTTTGTAATCACACTCATTAATTTGTAAGTAATAAGCACATCTAAATGAATAACTTATACTCCGTACTTATTTTTAAAAAGTTATTAACATGAGTTTCAAAATGTTTGTGTGAAACGAACACATCGATATTTTGAACTTTTACGCATCTGACAAAAGGGATTTCTTTATCAACATAACCACAATCAATTTATGTAAATTCTTGGTTTTTCAGTTCAATCTCTACTTTCTTTTTCCTCTTTGGATACATGGATTAAGTTGAATTCATTCTTCCAATTTGGTGAGATTTGATATTGATGAATTCATGAAATTACTCTCTTACAAAGACAAAGACAAGTTTGGTAGACGCGACTCAATTGCTATGAAAAATTTGGAAGTGTTAATGAAATGGAGAAGACAATACATTTGTGAAAAGTTAATAATTATGTATTTAATGTTAATTGTTGTTAATTAAAAAAATAAATACGTCTTAATTTGTGTGCAAGTGTCTAAACACCATCTAAATAAAATAGGAAGAATAGTATTTTCTACAAAAACAAATCAATAATAATTTTTCGTATTTTCACCCAAACACATCATGAAGGGAGCCGATATATCCTCACTCATTACGTACTCGAACAACAAGGGACTCAACCAAGATCATAACATCAGAATCCAAAACAAACTGCATTTTTTCAAGTTAGATAGGATTGTATCTCAGTAGTTAACAACTGCAAAACCCAGTAAATCTCTTTCCACTGAGTACGAGTTTCATCCTGAGAATAGAACAGATGCACTTTGTTTCTCAACTCAATCCAACTACATCCTCCGCTTTTCTTCATCCCTTTCTGGCTCATAAGGTTTCTTGTGTTCATCACATCAAGCCATCGACCGCCCGAAGCGTATACATTCGACAAGAGAACATAGCCATCCGGCTTAGCCTCCGCAAGTTCAACAAGCTTCTCAGATATCTTCCAAGCTAACTTCTCATTACCATAAGTTTTACAGCCACTGAGCAGAGCAGCCCAAGCACTTGCTTCCGCCTCACACGGCATACGCATTATGAACTCCTCTGCCTCATAGAGGCGCCCTGATCGCGATAGCATATCCACTACACAGCTGTAGTGCCTCTCATTCGGTTTGACACCATAAGCCTTCTCCATTGAGTTGAAGTAAGCAAGCCCTTTATCAACCAAACCACAATGAGAGCAAGCAAATAGTACTGATAAAAGAATGAGTTCATTTGGAGAGATGGATGAGGTTTTTTCCATTTCTTCAAAGAGTCTAACTGATTCCTCTGCAAATCCATTCTCAGCAAGCCCTTGAATCATAGCAGTCCACACAACATCATTCTTTACGGGCATCCGGTTAAAGATCTTTAACGAACTCTCAATTCCTCCGGATTTCGCATACATATCTAGGAGAGCAGTGTCAACGAAGATATCATTCTGAAACCCGAGTTTCAAAGCTTTCGCGTGTGAATACTCGCCCTTCTCTAATGAGGCTAAACTCGCGCAAGCTTTTAACACGCTTGAGAAAGTGGATTTACTCGGCTGCTCTCCTGACAAAATCATCCGACGAAACACTTCAAATGCCTCACTGAAATCCTCTACACCTAAATAACCAGCAATCAATGAGTTCCATGATATGTTATTTCTTTGAGGTATATGTTTAAACAACTCTTTAGCTTCTTGAAGCTGTGCGTTTGAACTATAACCGGACACTATCGAGTTCCAACAAACAACATTCTTCTCCGGTAAGGAATCAAACACCAACCGCCCGTCTTCAGTACTCCCACACTTGCAATACAAGTCAATAAGTGAGCTACCAACAAACACATTCATATCCATACCGATCTTCATAACACGCGCATGAATATTCTTTCCAGAATGCAAAGCCTGCAGACTAGCCAATGCACTGATCACACTAGAGTAGCAAGAAGTGTTTGGTGTAAAATTATACCGAACCATCTGCTGGAACAAACTTACCGCCTCTTCCACATTGCCACTCTGACTCAGTTTTGCTATCATTGCACTCCATGTAACTTCATTTCTTTCCGGCATCTCATCAAAGATCCGTCGAGCTTCACCCAAGTCACCCATGTCGACATACATGCCTAAAATTGTTGTCCATGAATAAACATCCTTCTCATCCATCCTATCAAATATCTTCCTTGCAGAGTTAATATCACCCAACCTTAGAAAAAAAGTAACTAATGAATTCGAAACCGATACATTTCCCTCCAAACCAAACTTAACAATCAACCCTAAAACACTCATTCCCAATCCGAAATCACCTTCCTCCATGCAAGCCCTGATCACAGAAGTAAGAGTAATTTCATTCGGCGAAACCTTAGAACTAAGCATTTCCTTAAACAGCCTCATTGCTCGAAAACTCAGTTTATTCTGGACAAGACCGTTAATCGTTGCAGTCCATGAAAAAACATCCGAAAACGGATTCCTCTCGAAGTAATCGATAGCTTCGTTCACTTTCCCGTGTTTGAATAACCCAGAAATCAGTGAAGTCCAGGAAACCACATTTCGTTCAGGCATTTCGTCGAACAGGCGGCACGCGTCGCTCACATTGCCCCATTTCATGTTCGCATCAATCAAACAGTTGTGAACAACTACGTTGAATCCATCGAACTCCTTCAGCATCTGATTGATCTCGAGTGATTTCCTTGAATCTAAATACATGATGAGTAATTTTACGGCTACGTATTTCTGGGATGAGAAGCCCATTTTGATCAAATGGCAGTGAAGGGCATTTCCGCGGCTGATCGACCTCTCGTTTGTGCATTTTTCCAGCAGAGTAACACTTTTCTGAATGAATTCCTTGGTGGTTTTTCTTGAGTTGATCGAAAACAGAGTATTCAACATACTCTCTAAGTTGTTAATTAGAAGGGTTACACACACTACATGTGCATAAATATAAATTTCAGTTTTAATTATCATATCCGACACTATTAAAAAAAAAAGGGTTAACACACTAAACTATCTGTCTGATAATTCACAAATCTAGAAAATAAACATATCTATAAATCTCGGTTGCAAACTTGCAGCTGCGATTTCTTGTTATTAAGTCAGTGTTTTGAACCGTTTAAAAAAATGCGTCGCAACACTTTTTTTAATATTTGAAATATATGTTTTTTTTAACTTTTAAAATAAGTAATAGTAAACAGAAGTCCAAAACATGATCGATGGTATTTAAAAGGAAGTCAATAAATTAAAAATCAGCTTAAGGGAGTATTTATATTACTATTTTTTTTAATATTTTTTCTTTCTAATATTATAAACACTAACAATTTTTGCATAAAAGAAACTTTACACAAACTTTAATCATAAATAATTAAAAATTGATTATAAAAGTTATTCCAAACTGCCTAAAAAAGGGCTCCCCTCTACTGATGTGCCCTGCCTTTTTATTTCATTGGGCTTATAGTTCAATTAAAATTAGTTTAGATTAGTGAACCTATTTGTAAATCATACAATTCCCATGTGAATATTATACGAAAATTTCCAGTTTGTTAAGGGTCAAATTAAGGACAAATTAAAATTTCAATTTGTATCATGATGATAACTCATAATAAAAGCTACTCAAATGTTATGATCACTCATTGAGGCCCATAATATGTTGGGCTCAACCCGCTTCTTTATTTGTGTTCTAGTTATATAATGTGCATAGTTGTAACGCCTCGAAATTTTCAATATAAAATGCATTGCATATCGATTCATGCATGTTATCAAGTGTTTTAGTTCAGTAAGTCGCGCCTTAGAAATTAAAATGAAAAGTAAAGCATTTTTCTTATTTGTCATTAAATCATTTTTGTTATGTAAATTTATTTTGGATTTTGAATGTGTTTATTTATTTAGAAATCATGTTAGAATTATAAGGAAAAAACAATATATTTATTTATTTTGGATTTCCTAAACCTACTAGGATTCATAAAATGTTATAATATTTATTATTGTATTAAGTTATTAGGAGATAATTTTATATTATATTTTATGATTAAAATATATATTTTATGTGTGATATAAATATTTTAGGATAAAATCTAGTTGTGGTTATCCATATCCTAATTTATCTAAGAATGAATCTCTTATATGGTAAGTGATATAATAAATTCAATATAAAATATATATGGACGAAAATAATTATGGATAAAATATATTTGATACCTTATTTGATTAGGGATGTTTGGATAATGATTTTTAGGCTTATAAATACCCCTTAGTCGCTCATAATATAGCATTCCATAAAATTTTCGAAAATCTGCTAGCAAATCTGTGAACTGTTTCAAGAATTATTTACCCATCTTTCCATTGTCATCTCGTCGTTAAAATTTAGGATCGTCTTCCTCGGTATGTCTAGTATACTTTATTATTGTTTCGGAATTTTCCAAGAATGATAAGTATTTGTTAAAAATTGTTCTTTGTAACCTGCCAGTTTTTGATAGCATGTCCATAAGTTTGATAGGAAAATTATTTTTCATGTTTTCTTTATGTTGTTTTCTACCATGATGAATTTTAATGGGATATAATCCATGTTAGGTCATTCATATTAAAAATATAGAATTTTTAGGATACGTTTATTATTTATTTGTTAATTTATTTCATGAGTTGCCAAATTATTCAATGCATGAATGAATTTTCAATAGAAATAAGATTGTGTTTAATATACTTAAGATTATTACTATGTGAAATCGTTAAAATTGCATGTTAATAAGTAGATTATGTATGGTATACATTTGTTTGATTATTTTGAACTATGTGTTGAATTATTTGAATTATTGATGCATGGATGACATTCCATATAGAGTCATTAAGATAAATTTCAATATATAGGATCGGCGCGCAGGACTTAAACATCTGATATCCATAATTTTTCATCAAGTCAAGGTCAAGGTGGGGAATGTTACCGTTTATCTTTATTATACATTGTGCTCGATATTTCATGTGATTATGACAGGCATAAAAGGAAGGGTCGAAATCGGGCCCTAGGATCGAAATTAGATCCTGAAAGGAAAGACAAGGGTCGAAATCGGGCCATATGTTCGAATTCGGATCCTCTATGAAAAATCGGTCAAAATCCAGCCGTCAGTCGAAATCGGACTGTTTGAAAAGTTCATGTGGTCTGTGTGGCCAATTACAAGTTCATGTGGTCTGTGTGGCCGAGTATCTCTTTGCATGATCTAATTTTCCATATCTTATCGGTGTGATATATAATTTTGATAAATGTGTACATCTCCCACTGAGTAGTCGTACTCAACCCACTATTTTAACACTTTTCAGGAAATGGATCGGCCGATGCGTAGAGGTGTTGGTGGTGATGGTCACACGAGGAATGATTTATGAAACTAGTATTCGTAGTTATTTTTATTTAAGACTTCCGCTGAGTATGAAAGTAAATTGAGTTTTTTTTCAATGATTCTTTTTCGTGAAAATGTTTTGAAAGAATTCAGATATGCATGTTAAGTATGAAGTAGCGTCCCTAGTTAAGTTTTGAAAATTGGGGCGTTACAATAGTTCTTTTAGTAACGAGACTAGATAGTGTTAGGGTTAAAGAGTAATTGTGCAACCAAACTTTGTGACCGAGGCTGCTATATATGGTGTTGCTAGGAGCATATAATCTTTCTGGCCGAGTCTTTTTGGGATCCCGAGTTCAAACTATCTGAATTAATGAATCAAGATCGACCATATTCCAACATATCGTGGACTCGTGGCATATCTTTCAGTTTTGAAAGTGATACATATCGTAGGCTTGTGTGCATACAGTTAAAACTTTTTAAAGTAATATATCTGGGACAAAAAAAAAAATATTTATCTAGCGAAGTTATTCAATTATCGATAAATGAATATTTCTTACTTTAGGGCGAAGTTCAAGATATAAAACAAGTTAAACGTGTGTATTAAACATAATTTTTTAATAACTTAATTGTGTAAACATTAAAATATTAAAAAAATAGTATTTGCTTTAGTAAAATCAAGTGGAAAATAAAAATTGAATATGCACTAATTATAAAACAAGTCAAATTATTTAATTTTAAAAAAACTCAATATTTATAAAAGAATGCTCATATACATAAAAAATGAAAAGTTTGTTTTTGCTTATAATTAAATTATCCTAAAAGTATGTTTTCGACATTGCTAGATTCGTTCAATAGAAAACGATCTGCTGAAACCGAAGTCCTTGAATTAAATGAGATCTCAAACATTAGGTAATATCATCTCTAATTTATGCTACGAAAATACTATGAATGTTCAAGATTTTTTAGCTATCGAGAATGGTGTAATTATGGAGTTCCTGATGAACTTAGAGATTATTGGAACACTTATGAACGGTAATAATGATGAAAAGGTCAATCCTAAACGAGATGATAGTACATTTATTCTAATTATGTCATTAAAATATTTATTTCAAGCAATAATCACCTTAAATAATTACTTGCTACAACACGAGCAAAATATTCAGAAATTGTCTGCACTTTGCATAAAGTTAAGTAAGATTAGGTGGGAAGAAAAAATAATAACTATGGAAGCTATATTCATAAGAAATGATTATTGTACTATTGTAGTATTATAATTGTTTATATATATTTTCTGAAATTTATAATTATTACTTAATATTTTCATTGGGACCTTAAAGATTTTTTTTAAAAAATTATTACTTTATTACATTGCCCCAAGTCGGGACCGGAAGAAATTATTATCTAAGCAATGTTATTACTTAATCGAACATTACTTCATCGAGATTTAACTGTATATAAATGAAGTATAGTTAAACCTCGATAAAGTAATAATCTTGGAACCGAGAAAAAATATTCATTTAACGAGGTTATTACTTTATCGAACATTATTTTAGTGCATTGACTCATATCGGGACCAGAAAAAATTATTATCTTAACGAGATTATTACTTTATCGAATATTACTTTATCGAGGTTTAACTGTATAGTAGCTATTGTCCTTCCAAATTGTTTTAATCCCAAATGTTGTTTATGTTTTCTAGAAAGTTATTTCTTAAAATTGCAGATTGTACCGTAAGTCCTTAAATACGAGGGTCACAAATGCCTTTAATTAAAGCATAGCAATGTAGTGCATGATAGGAAATAAATGTATTCGTATTATAGATCCATGTGAGGATAAAATGAATGGTTGTACTTATACGTATAAATATTCTACAATGTTCTTCAACATACTGTCCACAAGATTTGTAGCGGCTGATCATTGGTCCATGTGGCTGTTGTATACGTGCGCCGTCTAATTGTCTTCTTTGGTCGGCATTGTTGCAAACAATTTTAGATCTAGGTTTTGATCTAGATCTCGAGGAAATAATGGCGAGGGTAATCAGTTATTGAAAAGAAGAGAATCAATTGAAAGGAAATTTATTCATGTATTTGATCAATCTAAACAAAACAGAGCATACACCTATTTATAGATTTCGTCTCTAACTACTTAACTACTAAGAAAACGTAATACAAAAGAAACACGATTCTTTTAGTTTTAATCATGATCATCCAATCCTGCTAAGCGACATCGTACGGCTGGGATATAACGAGCTCAACAAAAAACGGTTATAACCATCACTTCTTTCTTCAACGCCGCAGGCAACTGATTATAGCGTCGTCGTAGTCTCTGGATTGATCGAGTGGCTTCTGGAAGGATCTACATCTGAAAACTCCCCCGCAAGAGGTGATCGCTGTTTTACACCAAATAATCCTACAAAATTTGCTAGACCAAAATTAGTATAGCACAGGTATCGAACACAGGGAACGGAATAATTCAAACTTAAAAATCCTATCAATCGGGTTTTGGTTAGCAACCATGCAACTTTTGGGAATAACTAATCCTAAGACAACGAAAATTAAAGCAAGAAGTAACACGAAATTAACTATGAATAATAAAAGCGGGTCCAGCAAGATGATTCACACACACACACACAATCGATCACTGACACTAATAATTAATTAATCCGCTTAAATCAATTGGTTATAGGATACCGTAATTAAACTAACATACCCCTTATTCCCCCTTAATTATTCGGTAATCGCCATGGTGGGCATTGAAACGACTACTTCTCTAAATTAGATGCAACCTACGTTGGTGGGCAATCAATAGATTTAACACCTAATCAGCTTTAAGAACTAAGGTAACCCAATTTAGGAGCCTACTCGTATGGTGGGCATCTAATAGTCCCCTACCAAATTAATCCAATTGTCCTAAGAACAATTTGCTACTTATTTAGCCTAATCCCACGAGAAACGATGGAAGTACTAAATTAGCTATGAATTAAACTAACATAGGGTGATCAAGCCTAAATTAATTAACCCAATTAATTAAACCTAGATTAATTCAGAACCTAAGTGATTAATTTTAAGCCCTAGTCTCACGAAATTATAGTGGTGTGTGTTTCACATCTCGCCGGCCCCTAAAAGAACTTAGCTACGCATATCGGCCGGACTAGCCAGACAGACCGGTTTACTGGGCAGAACACAAAACATGATGAAATTCAATAAATCAATTTGCACGAAATTTATAAATAATTACTAGAAATCAGAATATCAAGAAACACGAAACAATATCCTAAAAATTAAAACTTGATTAATTAAAGACTACGAATCCATCCACAAGCTAATTAAACGGAGACAATTTAAATCCGGGAATGCAAAACGAAAACAATAACAAGTTGTTTCTTCCAAATCAAACCACAATTCATGAAACAAAAGTAGGAAATGCAAACTTAAAATCGAACTGCCCCTTTGATCGGATCCCTCAGCGTCAGCGAACTCGTGATCTCTTGATCTCTCCTTCGGCGGCGTCAAGTTCTCTCTCTCGGTGTTGCAGCGATGGAACGGAATTGATGTGTAAGGATGATGATGTATCGGCAGAGTGGCGGTAGAGGTTTGACTCTCGGATGTGAGGGAATTCAATGTGCCAAGGTCTCCAAAATAATCCCCTATATCCTCCCTTTTCGTAACCAACGTGGGATAAGATATGGTAAAGATATTATAATCCTTTCCTTAATCCCCTTCTTGACCGTGTGATCTCTTCTTCTCAAGGTATGGGAAGTAATTAATTCCTTTCTTAATCCTCCTCAATTAGGATAATTAAATATAGAAGTAAATAAATCAATTTATTTTTTTCCTTCCATACTTAATCCCTAATTGATTCCTCCAAATTGAGTAGATATTTCTTTGATTATGCAATGCCACCTCAACGCCTCGTCAAATGCCACATCATCAATAAACACTGCAAAATAAACATCAAAACAATTCCAAATGCCACAAAATATGCCAAATTACACGGAACATGGATAGTACGAATTAGACCTATCAAACCTCCTTACACTTAGAACATACTTGCCCTCAAGTATAAGGAAAACAAAAGCATAAGTACTATCCAAATCCCGTTCCTCCCCCAAGACTCAAGACTCTAAAAACGAAAACAAGACAAGGACGAAAACAAGACATGGACAAAGAACAAGACTCAAACACAAAAAGAAGAAAAATAAAAGACCACGAACAAGAGGAAAATAAAATGACACAACATACGAAAGAAGCAATACCAATCATATCCATAATCTCTGCACTCAATGAACTAGCAAAACATGTCCAACCACGCAAATATGCATCTCATCAAACAAGTAAAATTGCAAATTTAAGATTAGGCACACAAATATCAATTTAGTCAAAAACCTAAGCAAACATGGATCATCCTCACGGTTCACTCACCACTCTCTAATCTAGGTCCGGTCAAGCCACTCAAAATGCAAAAATTATAGTTCATCCATCACGATAAAAGAGTGTCACAACTGTAATATCAAGGAGGTCTTTTTCTTCGGTTGTAATGGGGCTTAGGACATAGACAAATTTGCATTGGTAATGGTCCTAGGGGTTCTAAGCTCCACGAATTGTATCACGATGTCATGTATGTTCTACTTGCTAAAATCGAGATAACTAAGAATTAATATCCAACACCTACTATAAGAATAAGCACATCAGCTGCTGCCTCTGCAATCCTTAAACTGCATTCTGTTTCGGATTTTTTTTTTTTTTTTTTTGCAGCATAAATATTATTAAGACAGCAGCAAAATACAGAACATCAGCCCAAATACAACCTATTTATCGGATGCTAAAATAAATTGACTTTTCCATTGTCAAAACTTTCAAAACTTGTCAACAATTATTTGCACCCTAGTATAATAACAAACATACTCAGTAGGTGATAAAGAAAGATCAATCTCAATTAAGCTCGTAGAACATACAATAACATGGAAAAAGAAAGCTAAAAGGCTCGGCTTGCATTTTTTTCTGACTAAATCAAGGAATAGGTCAAGGCACAAATTAGCTCACTAGGGGATAATGCAAGGTAGGAAATATTGTCGCGGTTAAATGACTCAATTCCTAATGCCTCCTATCACTTATCACAAATGACTCACGTTTATTGCAACTTCATGAACAAGCTCTCTCAATGAAATTAGTAGGAAGTGTCCTACTTTAATGGCTCAAATCTAATATACGGAGTGTGTGTAAAATTCGATCCACAATTTACTTATTATCCCTCATCCCAAATCACATACAAATGTGCACCATCTCTTACTCTTCACAATAACTACAAGTTCGCATATTGAGACATAAAGCACAACTAAACATGCTTCATTTAGAACAAGAGTGCATCAACAACTTCAATTTTTGGCATGCTTCGACGACACAAAAGAAAATGACGAAACAAAGAGAAACGAAGTAGAGACATCCCCCTCCTTACACTTGACCCCTTGTGTGCCCTCACACAAGAAAAGACACAAGCAAAAGACGGAGAACATGATAAAACAAAAAACAATGACCCCTCCTTACACTTGATCGTTACAAACGAGCAAGTGAAAGAGAACTAAACAAAGACACAACCACAAAAAACACAAAAACACATGAAAAGAAAAACAAGAACAGAAAATAAAATGGGGAGAATGGCATCACCGATCGCCCGGAGGCGGAAGACGAGAGAGAACCGTGCGCTCCAATTCTTTGACATCATGACTCCGCTCGTGATTTCCTCCTCACACTTAAGCTTTTTGACAACTTCATAGCTTAGATCTGGAAAAACAACAAGAAAAACAAGAGGAAACAGAAATAATCAAAAGGAAAGAGATAAGAATATGAAAACAAACCGGGCTGCCTCCCGATAGCGCCTTTCTTTATTGTCTTTGGCTAGACGTCTTCTGGATCAAGAATAAGAGGGAATGGATAAGCTAATCTCATCCACTACCTCCATTCGTTCAGCAGCATGGAAGAGTTTCAATCGGTGGCCATTGACAGTAAATTCTGCATTAGAATCTAACTTAGAGATCGTCACGGCTCCATTTTCCAAGACAGATTTAATTCTGAATGGACCAATCCACCGCGAACGGAGCTTGCCCGGCATGAGACGGAGGCGAGATTGATATAACAATACCAATTGACCCTCCTCAAAGGTCTTAGTACAGATGTGCTTATCATGCCATGCCTTCGTCCGATCCTTGTAACTCATTGCCGTGTCATAGGCCTCACGACGGATCTCTTCAAGTTCTTGCAACTGATACTTCCTCTCTTTTCCACAACCTTGCAGATCCATATTAATCTTCTTTACAGCCCACCATGCCTTGTGCTCCAATTCCACAGGTAGATGGCAAAGCTTCCCAAAGATAAGCTGATACGGAGACATACCTATAGGAGTTTTATAAGCAGTACGATAAGCCCATAAAGCATCGTCTAACCTTAAACTCCAATCCTTCCTAGAAGGATTCACGGTCTTCTCAAGTATAGCTTTTACTTCCCTATTAGAGACCTCAGCTTGCCCATTCGTTTGTGGATGGTAGGGTGTAGAGATACGATGCTTGACACCATATTTCTTCATGAGTGCTTCTATAGTGCGGTTGCAGAAATGGCTTCCTTGATCACTAATGATGGCCGTCGGTACTCCAAATCTGCTGAAAATATTAGTTCTAAGAAAACCTGCAACCACTTTAGAATCATTAGTCCTTACGGCCTTAGCCTCGACCCATTTAGACACGTAGTCCACAGCAAGCAAAATGTACAAGTTCCCGCATGAACTCAGGAAAGGACCCATGAAGTCCATGCCCCACACATCAAAAATCTCACAAAAGCGCAACGGCTTTTGGGGCATTTCATCCTTCTGGGATATGTTTCCGATCATTTGGCATCGTGTACATGTCTTGCAGAAATTGTATGAGTCGAGGTTTAAAGTCGGCCAGAAAAAATCTGCATCCAAAACCTTTCTGGCAGTACGTTTTGGACCAAAGTGTCCACCATAAGGGGAAGAATGACAATGAAAAAGAATCTCACCTTGTTCAGCTTCAGGAATGCAACGGCGAATTACTTGATCCACTCCCATCTTCCATAGTATTGGAGAATCCCAAAAATATTGTTTACACTCACTCTCCAATCTTTTCTTCGAGCGTGTGTGAAATTGGGTGGAAGTCGCTTGGAAGTCAAGTAATTTACAATGTTAGCAAACCAAGGAAATTTAGAGAATTTACCCAAGGCATTCGGCCATTACGGGAGCGAGAATCGGTCGTATAGTCGGATCGAGCCGAGGCCGCATCGTAGCCGTAAAACACCGAGCGAGGGTCCGTCCGTCCCGGCACGGCACAGATTGGTGACATTCGGGAACCGCATACAAATGCTCCTCGGGAAAAGTCTCCTTAATAGATTCTCCATCTTCTTCTTGGATCAATCGACTTAGATGGTCTGCCACTTGATTTTCTGCTCCTCTTTTGTCCTTAACCTCCCAATCAAATTCTTGAAGTAGAAGTATCCATCTAATCAAGCGAGGTTTGGACTCCTTCTTAGACAGAAGGTGCTTGACTGCAGCATGGTCAGTGTAGACCACGATTTTGGAGCCAAGTAGATAAGATCTGTACTTGTCAAAAGCGAAGACAATAGCCAATAACTCCTTCTCCGTGGTAGAATAATTGCATTGAGCTGAGTTAAGTGTCTTCGAAGCATAATAGATCACATGGCTCTCTCTTCCATTTTTTTGTCCCAAAACTGCTCCTATGGCCCGGTCAGATGCATCACACATGATCTCAAATGGCTTGTTCCAATCAGGTGGTTGCATTATTGGGGCAGTGGTGAGCTTTGTTTTAAGGAGGTTGAAGGCCTCCTTACATTGATCATCGAACACGAACTCAACATCTTGTTGTAGGAGTCTTGTGAGTGGTTGAGCTACCTTTGCAAAGTCCTTGATGAAACGCCGATAAAAACCCGCATGGCCTAAGAAACCGCGAATCTCCTTCGCAGATGTAGGGGGTGACAGCTTAGCAATTAGGTCAACCTTGGCCTTGTCCACTTCAATGCCTCTGCTAGAAACCACATGACCGAGTACAATTCCTTCGGTCACCATAAAATGACACTTCTCATAGTTGAGTACCAAGTTTTTCTCCACATACCGAGCAAGGACTTTTTCTAAATTCTTCAAGCATCCCATGGATGAATTCCCTTAAACAGTGAAGTCATCCATGAATACTTCAATACAGTCTTTGATCAAGTCCGAAAAGATGCTCATCATGCACCTTTGAAAGGTGCCCGGTGCATTACACAATCCGAATGGCATACGTCTGTATGCAAAAGTGCCAAAGGGACAAGTAAATGTGGTCTTGTCCTGATCCTCCTCCTTCACGTGGATCTGAAAATAGCCGCTATACCCATCCAAAAAACTGAAGTAGGCTTGCCCTGCAAGCCTCTCTAACATCTGATCAATAAAGGGTAACGGAAAATGGTCTTTCCGTGTAGCTTCATTCAACTTCCTGTAGTCTATGCACATACGCCACCCAGTCACTAATCTCATCGGCACTAGCTCATTCTTCTCGTTTTCCACAACTTGAAAGCCAGACTTCTTCGGCACCACGTGAACAGGGCTCACCCATTTGCTATCAGAAATAGGGTAAATGATACCCATAGAAAGAAGCTTCGAGCCTCTTTAAGCACCACCTCTCGCATGTTAGGGTTGAGCTTCCGTTGGTGATCTCGAAAAGGCTTGCTTTCGGGCTCCATATGAATTGAATGAGTGCGGATGTCGGAACTAATGCCGGTGATGTCGGCTAAAGTCCGACCCAATAGCCTTCTTGTGCTTCTTCAAACCGTCAATAAGGCGTCCTCTTGACTCTGATTTAGCTCTTTGCTAATGATTACTGGCAGCGTATCATCATCTCCAAGATAAGCATACTTCAAATGCTTGGGAAGTTGCTTTAGGTCGAGAATTGGCGGCTTCACCAACGAAGGCGTACTGCGTCGATTCGGCCTGTCCGGGCGGATCGGCGATACTCGCCGACAAAGAAGAAATTCGCCGCGCCGCATAGAGTGCTTTGATGCTGTCTCGGATCTCTTCATCCCTAATATCCTTAAGATCAAGGTCAGTCAGCCCCTTGATTAAGGTGAGTTCCATTTTATCCTGCAACAAATGCGTCTCAAGATAATCTTGGACAAAACTTTCAATCTCGTCAGCAGAAAAAGCCATTTCATTCTCATGATCATAAGGTTTCTTAAGTGCACTAGCAATATGATGAACATAAGTCTCATTATGATATCGCACACTAATAGAACCTTCATCCACATCAATAACAACTTTCACAGTTTTCAAAAATGGTCTACCCAACAAAACACCCGCAGTACCCTCCACTTGTCTATCATTTGTATCTATAACATAGAAATCAGCAGGATAGACAAAATCATTGATTCTAACAAGGATGTTTTCAAGTAAACCAACAGGTGCAATGCATGATCTATCGGCAAAGTCGTATAATCACATCAGTAGATACCAATTCAACTCCAGATAATTGATTATACACAGAGAGTGGCATAACATTAATTGATGCACCTAGATCACACATAGCCCGCTCAACCATCACATTCCCCATAAGACAAGGAAGAGTAAACATACCTGGATCCACACATTTTGTGGGTAGCATCTTTTGGATAATTGCTGACACAGATGTATCCATCAATACTTTCCCAGTTTGTTGGATCTTACCTGCTATGAAATCTTTGACAAATTTCCCAAATTGGGGAATTTTCACAGCCTCCAAAAAGGGTATGTTGATTTCCAGGTTCCTGAACAATTTCACATAGTCCATATAGTCCTTGTTCGGCGTTCTCTTCCTCTCCAATGCCTCAGGAAATGGTGGAGGTACGGAGTTAGGGGCCCGTCTCGGATAGATCGGCCTTCTGCGGTTGGCGGGAACTTCCTTAGTAACATTCTGCAAGTCTGTCAGGTCGTTCTGGGCGGTCAGACCTTCGCTGTCATCTAGCTCTTTTTCTGTCAGACCTTCTGTCAGGTCGTTCTGGGCAGAAGGACCCTCTCCGTTTGTCAGTTCAGACTTGTTGAAATTCGCCCTTGGAGTGGGCTCAGACAACTCTCTTCCACTTCTCAATAAAATCTTGCTGCAGTTATGAGAATTTGGATTCGGTTCAGTCTGGGATGGGAGTTTACCTTGATTTCCTTTGATTTCCTGAACAGAAGAATTAAGCCTTGAAATCTGCTTGGCCAAATCCTCAAAGGTGCTTTGAGTATCCCTTTTAGATTGGGTAAACTCCTCTTGCATCTGCTGCTGGTATGCTATGGCATTCTTCTGTGAATTTATCATCTCAACCATCATCTTCTCAAGAGGATCTGCTGCAGTGCGTCGACCGGAAGGGCCGACTGGCCTTGAAATTGCTATGGAACCGCCTTTGATGTGGAGGTCTATAGGGTTCTTTGAAACCCTTGTGGGCTGCTGTGACCGGTATTGTTGATGTTGATAAGTAGGTTGTTGGAATGCTTGTTGTGGAGGGTTCCCGGGTGCTTGTGGTACTTGTTCGTCTTGCCTCCACCTCAAATTCGGATGCACCTTGTTTTGATTATTCCAATTACCTGCTGCATTAACATCTTCGCCTTGACACTGTAGAGAAGTATGTCCTTTTTGTCCGCATGCTCCACATATGTGATCCGCCATTGATCGGGCAGATGAGGAGGAGGAAGAGGGAGGATTCCTCTCCTTGAATAGCCTATCCAATTTATCTTCAAGTTGACTGAACTTCTCCTCCATCTTCATGCCAACCTTCATATCTAGATCATCTAGGAAGTCTCCGCTTGAAAGATTAACAGACTTCCTTTGCATTCTTGGTCCTTTGTATTGAGATGTGGATTCGGCAAGTCCCTCGATGATTGCCTTTGCATCAGTAAAGTAGCTGTTAGCAAAGCTACCTTTCAATCCAACATTAACCATGGTTTTTGATTCATCTGTCATTCCTTGGTAGAAAATTTGAAGTAGATCAACTTCAAAAAAACCATGGTTTGGGCAGTTATCACATAGCTTCCCAAATCGCTCCCAGTAAGCTCCAAAAGATTCGTCCAGCTCTTGAGTAATCCCGGAAATCTCCTTCTTGAGTACATTTGTCTTGGACTGAGGAAAGTATTTGTCCAAGAATGTTTGGCGCATTTGAGACCAGGTAGTGATTTACCTAGGTCTCAATCCGGAAAACCATGCACGAGCTCCATCTTGTAGGGTAAAAGGAAATGCCTTTAACTTGAAGGCATCCAAATGATCTTGTCTGTGCAGATCACAGACCTGATTGAATCCCTCTAGAAAAGCAAAGGGGTTTTCATTCAGCTTCCCGTAAAACTTTGGACATGCCGCTACCAAATTCAACTTCACATCTATCTGCTCCGTGGTAGTTATGTGGATTGGTCCGGGCAAGTCCTCTCCCAAGTTCCTCGAACCTGAGTTCATCCTCAGATTGGCTCTTTCTTCTTCAGCCATCCTTTCTTCTTCGAGATCAGAATTGCTGTCTTCAGAAAACGGGTATGTCTGGCCTGTCGGACCGATTTCAGACTCTGACTCACTGGTTCTTTCCTCTCGTGCGGTCGATCGGACTGTTTCTATTCGTGACAGCACCGGTTGCTTCTGCAGCTTTGTTGCCTTCCTATTCTTTTTCGCAGTCTTTTCAATTTCTGGATCAAAGTGTAGAAAAGGGCGAGAAGACCTGCTCATGCAACACTTAAAAAGCACAAAAGATCAGTAGAAAAAATAAGTTTAAATATAACACCGTTCCCCGGCGACGGCGCCAATTTGGTGATCGCTGTTTTCACCAAATAATCCTACAAAATTGCTAGAACTAGAATTAGTACAGCAACAGGTATCGAACACAGGGAACGGAGTAATTCAAACTTAAAAATCCTATCAATCGGGTTTTGGTTAGCAACCACGCAACTTTTGGGAATAACTAATCCTAAGACAACGAAAATTAAAGCAAGAAGTAACACGAAATTAACTATGAATAATAAAAGCGGGTCCAGCAAGATGATTCACACACACACACAATCGATCAATGACACTAATAATTAATTAATCCGCTTAAATCAATTGGTTATAGGATACCGTAATTAAACTGACATACCCCTTATTCCCCCTTAATTATTCGGTAATCGCCATGGTGGGCATTGAAACGACTACTTCTCTAAATTAGATGCAACCTACGTTGGTGGGCAATCAATAGATTTAACACCTAATCAGCTTTAAGAACTAAGGGAACTCAATTTAGGAGCCTACTCGTATGGTGGGCATCTAATAGTCCCCTACCAAATTAATCCAATTGTCCTAAGAACAATTTGCTACTTATTTAGCCTAATCCCACGAGAAACGATGGAAGTACTAAATTAGCTATGAATTAAACTAACATAGGGTGATCAAGCCTAAATTAATTAACCCAATTAATTAAACCTAGATTAATTCAGAACCTAAGTGATTAATTTTAAGCCCTAGTCTCACAAAATTATAGTGGTGTGTGTTTCACATCTCGCCGGCCCCTAAAAGAACTTAGATACGCATATCGGCCGGACTAGCCAGACAGACCGGTTTACTGGGCAGAACACAAAACATGATGAAATTCAATAAATCAATTTGCACGAAATTTATAAATAATTACTAGAAATCAGAATATCAAGAAACACGAAACAATATCCTAAAAATTAAAACTTGATTAATTAAAGACTACGAATCCATCCACAAGCTAATTAAACGGAGACAATTTAAATCCGGGAATGCAAAACGAAAACAATAACAAGTTGTTTCTTCCAAATCAAACCACAATTCATGAAACAAAAGTAGGAAATGCAAACTTAAAATCGAACTGCCCCTTTGATCGGATCCCTCAGCGTCAGCGAACTCGTGATCTCTTGATCTCCCCTTCGGCGGCGTCAAGTTCTCTCTCTCGGTGTTGCAGCGATGGAACGGAATTGATGTGTAAGGATGATGATGTATCGGCAGAGTGGCGGTAGAGGTTTGGCTCTCGGATGTGAGGGAATTCAATGTGCCAAGGTCTCCAAAATAATCCCCTATATCCTCCCTTTTCGTAACCAACGTGGGATAAGATATGGTAAAGATATTATAATCCTTTCCTTAATCCCCTTCTTGACCGTGTGATCTCTTCTTCTCAAGGTATGGGAAGTAATTAATTCCTTTATTAATCCTCCTCAATTAGGATAATTAAATATAGAAGTAAATAAATCAATTTATTTTTTTCCTTCCATACTTAATCCCTAATTGATTCCTCCAAATTGAGTAGATATTTCTTTGATTATGCAATGCCACCTCAACGCCTCGTCAAATGCCACATCATCAATAAACACTGCAAAATAAACACCAAAACAATTCCAAATGCCACAAAATATGCCAAATTACACGGAACATGGATAGTACGAATTAGACCTATCAGAACCCTATGAAGATCATAGAGGTTCATCTTGGACAACAACGAGCGGAAACGAGGACCAGACAAAATTTTAGTCAATAAGTCAGCAAGCTGATCTGAAGTAGAAATGGCCGTAGGACTAATGAAGCCAGCTTTAAATTGGTCTCGAACAACATGACAATCCATGTCCAAGTGCTTCGTCCGCTCATGAAAGACTTGATTCTTAGTGATATGAATGGCAGCATTGTTATCACAGTGAAGAGGAATAGGAGTAGGAATAGACACCTGCAAATCAGAGAGCAAATAGGAAATCCATTGCAGTTCTCGCACTACGCTGCCCATAGCCCTGTACTCAGCCTCCGCAGTCGAAACTGAAACGGTAGTCCGTTTCTTACACTTCCAAGAAACAAGAGCACTACCAAAAAAAATGCAATACCCAGTCAAAGACCTTCTAGTTGCAGGGCATGTACCCCAATCCGCATCAGAGTAGCCTTGTAAGGAGAAAGAAGCTTGGCGATGGAAAAATAACCCAAGAGAATGAGTGCCTTTAAGGTACCTGGGGACATGTAAAGCCGCATCCCAGTGATGCTCAGCAGGGGCTGCAATATGCTAACTAAGTTGCTGAGTTGCATACCCAATATCAGGCCTTGTCAAGTTGAGGTATAGAAGTTAGCCAACCAGTCTTCTATACCTATTAGGATCCACTAGCAAATTGGAAGTATGAATATGCAAATTAAGACCAATAGGGAAGGGAGTAGACACTGATTTACACCCAAGCAAACCAGCCTTATCCAAGATATCTAGAGTGTATTTTCGCTGTGTCAAATAGGTACCTTGCTCGCCCCTCGCAAGCTCCATACCTAAGAAATATTTGGCAGGACCGAGATTTTTGATGGTGAATCTTTGATGCAAATATGCCTTAAGAGCCTCAATCCCTGCTAGATCAGGTCCAGCAATCAATATATCATCAACATAGACTAGAAGAGCAATAAAACTGGAACCAGACCCTAGAGTAAACAAGCAATGATCATGCCCACTCTGATGAAAACCATAAGAGGATAAAGCCTTACAAAGTTCATTGTTCCATTCCCTGGACGCTTGCTTGAGTCCATAAAGACTCTTCTCAAGCCTGCAAACTTCCCCCTTCTGTGCCTTATTCTAACCTTGAGGAGGCAGCATATAGATCTCATCTGAAAGGGATCCATGCAAGAAGGCATTATTAATGTCTACTTGATGAAGAAACCAATCATTAGAAGCAGCTAATGCAATCAGTAAACGAATGGTAACAGGTTTAGCTACAGGGGAGAAGACTTCCTCATAATCAATCCCAAATTCTTGCTCGTAACCTTTTGCAACTAGCCTAGCTTTATACCTTTCAACACTCCCATCAGCATTCAGTTTAACTTTATAAACCCATTTGGATCCTATGGCCCTTTTACCTTGTGGCAGTGTAGTGAGAGACCAAGTCTTGTTCCTTTCAAGAGCTTCCAGCTCTGTTTCCATGGCAATCTGCCACGCAGGATGCTGACTTGCTTCTTTGTAAGAGGAGGGTTCTTGAACCCCAGTAAGGTTGGCTAAAAATTGAATATAATGTGAGGAGAATAAAGGAGAAGAGGTATAAGGGAAAGTAGGTGGAGTAAGTACTGGGCTGCCTTCTCTGACTGGCATAGAATAATGAACATGACTAACAAAATCATTGAGCCAAGAAGGAGCTTTACTCTGCCTTTTTGGTCTTACAGAAGGTTCAATATTAGATCTAGAGGGAATGCAGACTGAATGATCAGAAGAAGGAGTAGAACCTGGACCAAGAGAAGGTGATTCTGAGTCTTGCTCAGGAGAGGAAGGCTCGGCCTCATCTGCAAGCCCAACATTTGACAAAGGGGGCAAATCAGAATCCTCATCAATCCAAGAAGACTCAGAAAGAGGAAAGGAAGGATCTATGGAAGTTGTGTCTTCAGGAGCTGTGCCTGAAGCAGACTCTGCAAAAGGAAACACATGAGGGAAGAATTTAACATCCCTAGATGTGAGAACTTCATTATGATCCAAGTCATAAAGTAAATATGCCTTGTGATTAGGAGCAAAACCTATGAGAACACATTTGACACTCCTGCTGTCAAACTTGCGCTTGTGAGGCTTTACAATAGCTGCATAGGCCAGACATCCAAAGGGCTTGGCAAACGATAAATCTGCTTCAGAACCAGTGAGGACAGAAAATGGAGAAGACCATTCTAAAACCTTTCTTGGCAATCTGTTGAGAATCCAAGTAGCTGTCAAAATAGAATAGGGCCAAAACTTATCAGGGAGTTTGCTGTGGAACATCACAGCTCGAGCTATTTCCAAGAGGGATCTGTGATTCCTCTCTACAGTTCCATTTTGTTGGGGATTGTAGGGGCAGCTTTTCAGATGAGTAATATCGTAATCAGTAAACAGATTTCGAACAGACTGATTAATGAACTCGGATCCATTATCAGTCTTGATTTTCTATATTGAACAACCATATTGAACCTGCACCATCCTAATAAACTGATTAAGGACCCCGCTGACTTGATATTTTGAGGATAATAGAAAAGTCCAGGTGCATCTGGAAAAATCCTCAACCAAAGTAAGCACATATGAAGCATGAGCAATGTTATCAACACGATAAGGACCCCATACATCTGCATGTACGAGTTCAAACTTGACCATGCTTCTGTGATTCAGGGTAGGGAAAGGGTTGCGGCACTATTTTGCTTTATGGCAGATTTCACACATAGCAAGAGAAGCTTTACTTACTGCATCACAGAAAGATTTTGCAGCAGGAATATGTTGAAGGGATGTGAATGAAGCATGTCCAAGTCTGACATGCCAATCAGCCAAGTCATGATCATGTGAGCTAGGTATTATGTTAATGCTTTTCTGAGAGGAAGAAAAATCCACTACATACAAATGTCCCACAGCCTTCCCCATGCATAAAATGTGATCACTGTCCAGTCTTTGTATTAAGCAGTAAGCTGGGAAGAAAGTACTTCTGACCTTCAGAGCAGCAGACAACTGGAATGTGGAGACTAGGTTGTGAGTAAAGCTTGGAACAAAATATACATTTGTCAAAACCTCTTCTGGTGCAATTTGTGCAGTTCCAACCTCAAAGATTTGTTGATTAGCTCCATTGGGTAAGAATATAGTCTGAGGGGTCTTTAAAAACTTTATATCAGACAACAATGACTTATTGCAGCATATATGTATGGTGGCCCCTGAATCCATTATCCAAATATCCTTACTGTCCAGTTCTCCAAACAGACTAAAAGCATAGTGTTTATCAAAAGAATTTAGTGGAGTGCAGTTAGCTATATCTGTGACATTGTTAACATTTCCTGTTGTTACTGCATTTCCACTGCTTCTTAATTGCCCAATCGCCTTTTCAATCTCATGCTGTATATATTTAGAGATTTGATTAGATCCAGCATCAAATGAGGAAGGAGGCACAACAACCCTCTGTTCATCATTATGGGATTGAGTCACATAGTTTACAACCTTTTGCCCCTTGTCCTCCTTCAATTTCTTATACCAGTCAGGTATGCCATTCAATTTAAAACACTCTGCCCTTTCATGTCCCTTTCCCTCACAATATGTGCATTTCATCCTCTTCCTTTCTTCCTTACTAATCCTAGGTTTATAAGGTCCTCCGTGTCCCTTAGAACCCTGATTATAACCTCCTTTCTGGTTAATGTTCATCACCATTTGATCAGAATCATTTCTGCAAGTAAAACCAGTATTTCCAATCACAGCCATTGCCGACTGGTCAGAAGATATCTGCTGAGATGAAGTAATGTGTCTCTGCTCTTCATCTTGACAAACTATGTTGTATGCTTGATTAACAGTAGGTAAAGGCTCATACATCAGCATGCTACTTCTGACTGTGTCATATGTGTCACTCAGTCCTAATAAAAACTGCGTTAATCTCTCATTCTCACACATGCTTAATGTGCTTTTTGCAGCCTCACACACACAGTTAGGGACTGGTAACAATAGTCTAAGTTCATCCCAATATGCAGTCAACTGACTGTAATAAGCGGTGACAGATTGATTTCCTTGTACATATCCAGACAAATCCTTTTTAATCTTAAAATTTTTTGGACTATTGCTTTGATCAAAACGCTGCTTAAGTTCCATCCACAACAAATGAGAATTATCCTTCAACTGAAAAGACTGACACAACTTCTCCGAAATACAGTTCATTATCCACGTAAACACCATATAATCGCATTGCATCCAGTCATTATAAGTCGCATGATTTTGAGGAGGTTTAGGAAGAGTACCTTCGACGAAAGCCAGCTTGTTTCTACCTGCTAACGCACGGTGTATCGCCTTGCTCCAGGTGTAGTAATTAGGTGTAGTAAGTGTCACGTTTATTATCTTCAATCCAGCATGATCATGCGGATTGAGATAGTAAACATCAGTTCTTCGCATCGCAGTTTCTCCTTGCGATGCCATGGATCGTTCCTGAGATGAATCGGTGGGTTTTGAAGTTGTTGACTCGCGCCTCTTACGAGTAGAGAAATTCTCGGTTAAATTGCGAATTGATTCGCTCGATGATCCTGCTTCTTCCTTAACTAGCAACTCCCATGGAATTCGTCGTTGCTTAGGCATCGCTTCAGGCTTGGCTCTGATACCATGTTGCAAACAATTTTAGATCTAGGTTTTGATCTAGATCTCGAGGAAATAATGGCGAGGGTAATCAGTTATTGAAAAGAAGAGAATCAATTGAAAGGAAATTTATTCATGTATTTGATCAATCTAAACAAAATAGAGCATACACCTATTTATAGATTTCGTCTCTAACTACTTAACTACTAAGAAAACGTAATACAAAAGAAACACGATTCTTTTAGTTTTAATCATGATCATCCAATCCTGCTAAGCGACATCGTACGGCTGGGATATAACGAGCTCAACAAAAAACAGTTATAACCACCACTTCTTTCTTCAACGCCGCAGGCAACTGATTACTGTGTCGTCGTAGTCTCTGGATTGATCGAGTGGCTTCTGGAAGGATCTACATTTGAACAGGCATGCAAAGGTGGGGGCCCAGGCGGTTGATACCGTTCCGCCACCCTACAGTCCGCCGGGGGGTAACCGGAAATTATGAAGTGAAGTGCCTAAGACAATAGGGACCAATAAATAGTTTGACACGTGTCGTGAGTATATAAGACCTTGAGAATTTAGTATGGTGGACCAAGAAATTAATAATTAGGGTAAAACTTTAATTAAGTGATTTTCATTCCAAATTAATTTGGTAGATCTCTCTCTCTCTAATTGCAATAAATAACAGTGTTAATTATTACCTGTTACTTTATTACTTTCACTTGGATATATCAATAAGTCGTGATCATACAGTACCATAAACATTTTATTTAGGTAAATTCTATCGAATACCTTCTAGCAATTAATTTTGCAAAAACAGAAGCCACAAAAAATATGTATAAAAAAAAATGAAGCTAGCCTAGAAAGCTATTATGGAATAAAAATGAAGATTCAACTACCATTATCTAGTGAAATAAGTTAGAACGGACCAACCTCTAAATTATTTTAGCCACACAAATTTAAACATTGAAGTACTGATAGGCCCATTATTTTAGCACGGCCCAAACACTACTGCAGCCCACTTCTGCCACGACCCAACTCATTAATGATGGGCCGTAATAGATGTGTCCGTTACTGCGAGTTTTACTCGGCCCGTTTCTTAACCCTAACTATAAAAGGCTAGGGTGTGAGAGATGAGATCGATGCGCATCTGCTCTCTATCTCTTTGTTCTTTCTTCGGTTCTTTTCTTCTTCTCTGTCTGAGATCTAGATTGTCTCTGTGAGTTTTCTGAAAGTTAAACTTGTAATAGTGTTAAGGGCTTGTTGGTGTTGTGCACTGTTTGGTCTGGTGGTTGTATTGGTGGTCTGAGCCTCAATCAAATTTCATCTTCGATCCACAAATTTGTTACAGTGGTATCAGAGCGGGTTTCATCACCTCTCAACCACCTTCGCTTTTGACGACTTAGATCGCGAACGGGCGGTTTATACCGTAACCCTAGATCTGAAGTCGTCTTCCGAGGTTCAGGTAAAACGGGGTTCAAATCTTCGAACCCCGCTCTGGTAAAGCGACTGAAACCTCTTTTTACTTCAATCGTTTGCTAGATCGGTTTGTGAATTGTCTGCTGATAGAATCTGCCGACTGGTGCAGTTAGGTTTTTTTTGTGGTTCTATCTGCCTGCTTTGCCAACTTGTTTTGAATTATGTGGTTCTACAATTTTCTTTTTGTGCTTTCGCTGCTATTTTTTTAACTTCAAATTTAAAACTGTCTTGTGAGTGTCATTGATCTGTAGAGATCAGATCTCTTAACCGTAATATATGGTTTTCTCCTTTCTTTAAGATCTTTGGCAGTAGATAAGGTGACCCCCTGCGCCCATGACTTGATCCTGCGATTGTGATCTGGGAAATTCTTTAGTCTGTTTATATTGCCAGATATCAACCCAAAAGGGTTTATATCTGTTTCATTATCAATGGCTTTGGTATCCTCTAGTGGAATTGTCACTTCTATTGGAAAAACTGATTTTAATATGTGGAAAAAGCAGAATGACTGCTAACTTGATTGAAAAACGCGTTTCTGTTGCTATTAATCATACATATGAAGTTGATTTATCTGAAAAGAAAAAGACTGAAATGAATGATCTTGCTCTATCTGCTATTACCTTGAATTTAACTGATTCTGTGCTTAGGAAGGTAGAATATCTTTCTTCAGCTAAAGAAACATGGGATATGTTAAATGAACTATATACTGAAACCTCCCTTCCCTCTAAGATGTATTTGCTGCAGAGCTTTTTTAAATTCAAGCTAGATATGTCTAAAGATATGGATGAAAACTTAGATGAGTTTAATAAGTTGCTGTAGTTGATTAAACAAACTGGTGATACTAGTATTGACAACTATGCACCTATTGCCTTGTTAAATGTCATTCCTGAGTCTTATAATGATGTTCAGTCTGCCATTAAGTATGGGATGGACAAAATAGAACTTGAGACTGTAATTAGTGCTCTTAAGTCTAAGGAAATGGATTTAAAGTTCAATAGGGGGTTAGGATCACTAAAAAAAGTACATCTTATCAAGTAAGCGGTAAAACTAGTGAAAGACCAAGTACTTCCTTTAGTTCTGAAAAGCGGGGGGGGGAAGCAAAACAAAAGGTCTATGTCTAAGTCCAGAACCAAAGGTAGAAAATGCTTCAATTGTGGGGAATATGGGCATTACCAGAAGGATTGTCCTTCTCCTAGAAAGGGAAAACAACATGCTGATCAGAAGAGTGTTTCCAATGCAATTTTAAGTGATGATTCTCCTTTTAGGAAAACAACAATGCTGATCAGAAGCAAAACCAAAGGTCTAGGTCTAAGTACTTTATGGTTACTGAACCTAGCTTCCTTTCTGTGAATAATGTGAATTCAGAATTAATCAATGAATGGATCATGGATTCTGGCAGTGCATATCATGTTTCTCCTTTTAGGAGTGTTTTTCAAAACTGAAAACTAGTAACTTTGGTTATGTAATTGTTGCCAATAAGCATAAGTGTTCTGTGTTTGGAATTGGTGATATATGTTTAAAATTTCAATCTGGTTTTGAGTATACCATGAAAGATGTTAGGTATGTACCTGAAGTGGCATGCAATCTTTTGTCTTTTACTACTTTAGAAAATGATGGATTTGGTGGGAGTTGGAGGAATGGGTGGACGAAAGTTAAAAAGGGCTCTTTAGTTGTGTTTAAATCTAAAAGAACCAATAACTTGTATCCTTTTACTGCTATCCCTGTCACTTCTGCATCAAATGTGCATACATCATTCTCTGATAAAACTGTTTTGTGGCATAAAAGACTAGGGCAAGATAGCTCTAAGAATTTGTCTATTTTGAGAAAAACTGGTGTCTTTGGTAAAGACAAACTTTCCGATCTACCATTCCGTGACTCATGTGTGCTTGGTAAACAACATAAAGTCTCTTTTCCTGTCACTGTCTCACCTGATAGAACATTTTCTTCTGATATTCTTGAATATATTCATGTTGATGTTT
The DNA here is from genome assembly GCA_028984105.1 of Lavandula angustifolia. Lineage (NCBI taxonomy): Eukaryota > Viridiplantae > Streptophyta > Magnoliopsida > Lamiales > Lamiaceae > Lavandula > Lavandula angustifolia. The sequence continues at coordinate 35,878,459 of CM054802.1, read as the reverse complement.
GGGGTCCATCGAGTGCCCCAACTCATAGTGGTTGTAGATATTATCTGTCAATTATGGATCATTTTCTAGGAAAACCTGGCTCTTTCTTTTAAAACACAAGTCTGAAGTTTTTCAAATATTTTATGATTGGAAATTTAAAACCTGGCAGTCCATTTGCCACGAGGAGGATGATCCGTCGACCGAGGGCATGAACCTCACCTCCGTCGGCGAGCAAATGCCATGCAGGCTTATAAAGTTTGAGGAGAACTACAAGTTTAGGGAATATGAGAGGTCGAGTAAGTCCTGCCCCATTGCCCGACCCGGCCCGAATTCAGGCATGGGGGCCTTTATTCGGGACCTCAAGGAGAGCTTCGAGAGTGTGGAATATGTATACGTGTGGCATGCTTTTGTTGGATATTGGTGCGCGCTGAGGCCTGGTGCTCCAGTGTAATACCCCGGATATTTTAATAAGTGAAATCGATAATTAATTCCGAATAAATCCATAACGAGAACGCAATTTCATTAAATTTAATTATCGACGCGTTCGCGAGTAATTACGGAGCATTTTGGGTGTTTCACGACATTGCGGATAATTTCGAGTTTTATATTGGCACACCTATTATTATATATGCATATACATGTGTATCTCATAATTTTTAATACGTACTCCCTCGTCCCATTATTAGTGGCGCCTTTCTTTTCGGCACGGTAATTAAGAGAATATATAATAAAGTAGGAGAGAGGAGTAGATAATAAAGTAGGAGAGAGAGATGAGTGTAATAATGAGAAAGTATGAGAGAGAAGATAATAAAGTAGGAGAGAGAAATGAGTATAATAATGAGAGTAGATATAAAGTAAGAGAGATTAAATGATAAAGTAGAAAAGAGGGTGTTAACTTTTTACTAATTTAGGACATTGACACTAATAGCGGGACGTCCAAATTAGGAAATGTGGCCACTAATAATGGGACGGAGGGAGTATTATTGAGTCGAATTTTGATACGGGAATATATATATATATATATATATATATATATATATATATATATATATATATTAATTTTGATAAGATAAAAAAAAAAAAATAATGAAATAAGATCATAGAGAAGAATGAAGATCCACTCACTCCTCCCTACTTCTCCCTACCCACGCCTATCTCTCTCACTCTCTCGCACGCTATCCCTACCACAAGAAACCGTCGATCGATCTCCCTACTCCTGAGATGATGGCGCTGCAACACCGTCGATTGGCCGAAGATCACACCCAGGAAAAGATTTCCCTCCCATTGGCGGACTCCACAGCAAAATCAGACGACCCTCTCCCTCCATCCTCTTGCTGCCCCAGGTCTGTCTCAAGGAAGGGATATGAGACGTCGAAAGGGTGCAGACCTGGACGAGCTATTGCCTCTTTATACTCACACCCCTGCACTCTCCTCCCCTCGCGAAAATCACCACCGGGAGGAGGAAGGACGCCGTCGGAAAATCGGGAGTGAAGTCGGAAGAAGAAGAAGGGAATTGGGGTAATAATCTTTTCCCATGAAACATACCATTTTCCCTCTTTTCGATTTCGAATTTTGGGTCGTGTTTTGACTACGGTTGAGAATTTCCATGTTATTTCTCTGTAAACTGCTTCCTTGATTGTACGTGTGTGATTCATAAGATTTTGGATGCGATGATATGTCGTTATGCTGTTTTAATTTGGGATGAGTTATTGATCATCTAAAATACTAAATCCATGATCTTCACGTTTTTCCCTTTCTTCACGTTTTTCCCACGAGAATATGTTTATCCATGTCTCTCTTATCACTTGAAGGAATTGGGATGGTAACTGTATCGATTTAATCACGTAAACCGCAGCTTATATCGTAGCCCAGTAAATGTTCGATGAAATGTCTAAGAGGATGCCTTGTTTTTTTTTAAAATCTGCACTTGCACCTTGTAACGCTATGACTTTAGCTAGTTGTCTAGACCACGTATCTAATGAAGGGAAAATTCTATCCTAGACCCGGTCTTGTAGACCTGTGGTGTAGGATTAGAGTTGTGTATTTTTCGAATTTTTTTATTTTACTAACATCTTATGTGGCATGTTTTATAACCACCGGGTCCACAACTTAAGTTGTGGACCGGGTCTAGGATAGAATTTTCCCTAATGAAGAACTTAGAAAATTAAATACCATGAGAAAGCCCTTCGTACTGACTTTGCAACGCCGCAAACCGTTCGTAAATCGGACCTCGAACCTAGAAGTTATTCGCTGTCGAAATCCCCCCCCCCGAACTGCCCCTGTGCTGCGGGAAAGGAACCGGCCATTTTCAAACAAATCCCAATCACCCTAAAACCGATTAACACCTATCGAAACTCACACCGTTGGAAAGCCCTTCTCATTGGCTTTCCAACGCATCTCGCGGATCTTAAAACCGACTCTCGATCGAGAAGTTACACCCCGTTGAAAACTGCCCAAAAACGCCTTGGAAAACCCATATTTTTCCTGCGAAAAACTGTCATTTTCTTGCAACCTTGCGACCGAATTTTCTATCGATTCCACGAACTATGAGACCCAAAATGACATACCATCATAAAGAACTCATCCCCAGCTGTGCATAACATTCCTCCATTCAGGATTCGGAGAACGGATCGAAGAGTTTCACACCCTCGAAAACTCCCGAAAAACCAGCCCCAACCTTGGCGATCAGCCAAGTAACTACTTTCCGCCCAAATTTTCAGAACCCTACGAACGACCCAAACCCCCAAACGGCATACCCCTAGAAAGCCCTTACTCCAAGCTTTCCAGAACACCTCTCCGTTCATAAAACAAAGACCCGACCGCTGAGATACGCTTGCTCGAATATCGCCCAGAAGCTGTTTGTTTAAAGGCCTCACCCAGAAAAATTCTAAGTGTAGAAATGAGGTTTAGCTCCACCCGTTTTGAGAGATCTTTTGTGAACAGACCTCAAATATGGTAACCCCAAGCCCCATACCGTATCGAACCTTGTCATCCAAGGACTCTCCAGAACTTTTCCGTTCGCCATTTGGAGGTCGTATCAAGAAGTTACGGATCGACAAAAAGGCACCGCTGAAACGACCATCCTTCCCGGATTGTGCTGAACCCCCAACTTTAGAATAGCCTAGGAGCTTCGTTCCTTCTCGAAACTCACCGAACCTTATACCGATAGAAAGCTGAGTCCGTTGACTTTCCAAAACCATGCTCGACGCATAAAATGGAGTTCGGACGAAAAAGATACGAGCCTGCAAAGTACCGCTGGCAGAACTGCCACAAACTCGCCGACTCAAGTTCGAAGGCTATTTTCGATGTCGTAACGACGTCCGATCAGAAAAACTTATTTCTACGGCCTTGTAGCCCTCCTGGGGCAGAATCTAAACGTGAATTTTCGTCAAAGACCGACGGTCGGATTGTCCGTAAATTAAGCCGGAAGTTGCTGCAAAAATCACTTTCAAACATACTATTATTCTCAAATATCCCTTCAAATACCAAAGTCAAATTATTTACCGAATGAAGAGAGAATGCTATGAATATGTGAACAAGATTTTTAAAAATGAATTTTATCTTTTTCAAAGGAAAATAGCGAAATAAAATCCGTCATTCGTAACCGAAAAATCATAATTGCTAGAGACAAACTTTGTGGTATAGAATTCGATAAAATTCTAGGACTTTGGGATTTACCCTAACCGAAATTAGGTCTCTAATGTAGGACCCTCTGAGAAAGGCGGTAACCTCAGAAAAAGCTGCGAATAATAATATCGCACCACGAGTTGGGTTATATTTTCCTCTAAATTTATCTTTGAGTTAATAAAGTCTTAAATTATATATATGTTGTTATCCATGGAAATATTTTATGCGCGTTCGATTAAGTTTAATGCTCTTGTATTGGTCGATCGAGATTATTGTTCTGACCTAACACCTCAGACTGAAATTGTGTACACCCCGTTAGTTGTGCAGTGGGTTGATCTCCACTGTACACTAACTTTTATAAGGGATTATCTGGGGAAAGGCCCGACATCCCCGATATCCAAAGTTGAAAATGGTACTTTGAGTAACGGCTCGAGACCCTAGATGAAATTGGATCCGACGAGGATACGTTCCGGGATCGCAATAAAAGTGGATCCGATGAGGATGTGTTCCGGGATCGCAAGAGTAACTAAAAGAACGTTGCACGTGCGCGCAAAAAGATAGGAAAAATACTTTCGTATACTTAGGAGTTCTTTTCGTTTTAAAACCTCCTAAGTCATACTTTATGCTCTGGGTAACTGCAGATTTTTGTAAAATATTTTGTTAAATGCTCGCCCACTGAGTACATTAGTACTCAGCCCAAATATTTTTTTCAAAAACATTTTCAGGTTGAGCGGTTGCTACTGACGGACGAAGCCGAGGAAAGGGTTGCTGTCAAATAAATTAAATTCCGCAGTGCTTAATGGTTTTTGCCCCATTTCGAGGAATGTAACCCTTTTGTTTATTGCGACTCTGAACCCATCTTTATTATCAGTTATTGTTTTCTATGTGATCGGAGACTTATCACATTTTGAATTATCCTTGAATTTATGAAATATTATAATTTAATATTTCTCGTACTACTTTGTAATATTATTTAAAATCATGAATTCTTGATTTATCCACTCGTATTGTACTACACTGGGTCACACGCCCTTTACCGAAAAATCGAGTTGTGACATCCAGGCCTACCGGAGGGAAGGTGATCGAGCCGAAGCTTTCGCCGGGCTTACAGACGACGATGGAGGATTTGGCGGTGGGTAAGATCGTGAAGAACGGCGTTGGCCTCGTACGACCGGAGATTGCCGATCAGTTGTATGAGGGACTTCACTCCCATCTAGAGTCCGTCGGGATGACGGAGTCAAAGTCGATGTTATTCACGTATATATCCATCTTTTACATAGGAGCTAGTATTTTATTTCATCAATACATACTTTAGAATTTACGTTTCTAACCTTCACATAGTTGCTAGAAATGCTAAGTGAGGAGTATGGTGGGAGAGTGGAACTAGCAAAAACTTACTATAAAGCCCTAACATCTTCTATCACAAACCATTTCAAAGGAAATGGTGTAATTGCGAGCATGGAGCACTGCAATGACTTCATGTTCCTCGGCACCGAGGCCATCTCCCTCGGCCGCGTTGGTACGTAGTCGAGTTGAATCAAGTATATTAGTATTTCAATCTTATGTACATTAGTTTTAATATAGGGGCATGCAGAATCACCTACTAGTTCCAGTTTCTTTTATATTCTTAAGAAATTATACATAATCTAGCTAAAACTGTAAATTATTGAAATTATACACTTTGCCCCTTAAATTTAACTTTTGAATTTTTTTGTCATACAATATAATCTAATGTTTGTAGCTAATATTTTGATTGGACTTTATAGGAGACGACTTTTGGTGCACTGATCCATCGGGCGATCCAAATGGCACATTTTGGTTGCAGGGGTGTCACATGGTTGCACTGCGCCTACAACAGCTTATGGATAGATGGGGAATTTCATTCAACCCGATTGGGATATGTTCCAGTCGACTCACCCGTGCGCCGAGTTCCACGCCCCGTCGCGAGCCATCTCGGGCGGGCCCATCTACGTCAGCGACTCGGTCGGCAAACACAACTTGAAGCTGCTGAAGAGCCTGGTCCTACCCGATGGCTCCATCCTACGTTGCAGCTATTATGCTCTCCCCACTCGTGATTGCCTCTTTGAGGACCCACTCCACGATGGCAAGACTATGTTGAAGATTTGGAATTCTAACAAGGTACTCTCTTCATGTATAACACTATTATAATTGATTGACCCAAAATTTATAATTAAAATACGAGATTTATAATAAATTTATAAATTATAATTTTAGGAGTATTGTATGCAATTTTGCGGACCAAATTAGAAAAAGACATAATAGTAAAATTTACAATATAACGGGACACCCCTTTCGGGAAAGTGAGCCACAAATAGCGGAACGGATGGAGTACTCTATTTGGGAGAGAACATTTTTATATTTTATAATATTAGTGTGTGTGATCAAAGCCTTCTTCCTTTCCTACTAGATCCAAAGTTTTTTTTAATCTAGTGTCTTCGATTTGGGTGTTTCACCTTGATTAGGGTCTCGGCGCTATGTATTATTTGTGGATCAAAGATTTTGTCTAACATAAAAAAAAAGAAAAAAGCAATGAAAAAAAATCATTTATTTTTTTGTGCGTTTTTATTTTTGTTCTTCGATTTGCATAATCTATTAAAACTGCATGTCGTTCTTTAACTAGATTTTTGATTTCTTAACTGAGAAATAGTCCGGACAAAAGATGGTGCACACATTTAAGTTTTCCAATTAGATAATTGAACCAATGTTTGAGGTTAACATGTGATGTCTTATGAGTACATATTTCTTCTTTTAAATGGTTGTGATATTATATTAATTTGTAATCTGATTGGGAATTCATGTAGTTTGTTTGTGCTATTTAACAAAGCAATTTGTGGCATCTGGATTGCAGTTTGTTCATCTCCCATTTAGTTTTATCCTATTGCTTTTTTTTTCTTCTTCTTCTCAATAGAGTATTATTTTGTGTAGACCATCATCATTAACTTTTTGTGCCTGTGTTACAACTAAAGACACAAAAAGTTTGTGAAGAACATGCATTGTATTGCTTCTCCATAATTATAAAACTGAATCATTTTATATATACATACCTCTGTTTTTTAGATATTTTAAAATTTGGTGGTCAGCCGTTGGATCTTCTTATTTTAGATACTCTTGATTAGGTAAGCTATTACAACTAAGACCTTTATACTTTCGTGATTATAACCCTCTTAACTCAACAGTGTTTCTGGTGATAAATTTATAAAAACTTTATTCTCATGACCTCATAATATTTAACAAATGCATGACTTCTCCAGTATTAAAGTAAATTTTATGAGCAAACTCATTGGTAGTGTCTACGAATTTTTTGAGTTTCTATTTTTTTTCTGATTGTACTCGTAAAAATATTTGTGTCCGTCTTACCCATGTTGCTCAAATATCTACTTGTTTTTGCTATTCGCAAAAAGTATCCTATAAAGTTCTCCAAATTATTTGTGCCACTGTGGTCTTGGATTATAACTTATTTAAGGTAAGAAAATTGTGGTGTATATATCATTTGGACAATCACTAGTTTAAAGTTATATCTTTTGAAAATGTTTGAATAATTTGGTAAAACTTTTTCCACTTATTTTTGCATTAGGTTGTTACACTTTCATCATCCAAAAAGTGTTTGGCTTTGGTGGCCTTGCAAAAAGCCTATTGCAGGTGAACGGATCTTCGAAGAGTATTACAGGTCAGTTGTATATTAATTAATATTGATTTCTTCTTTTACATTTTATCACTATACTTATATTGGATTGTGATAGGTTCGACAACCTGAGAGTTAGAACTGATGATTAGAGTGGATGAGCTGAGTGCACAACTAGAGAATGATAAGGCTGAGCAACGTGCAAGAGATGAGGCGTTTGAAAAGAAATTAGAGGCACTCCAACAGTTGATCGTGAACCAGCATAGACAAGAGGATGACACCTCCTCTTCCAATAGTTGATTGTTATTTACTATGTTGCACGGACACTCCGAAAAAACCCGTCGTATTGTGTCGGACACGTGTCGGACACGGACACGCGCCCGACACGTGTCCGACACGGCAAAAACGAGTCCATAAATTTAAAAAAAAAAAAGGACACATTTTCGGACACGGCGATTTGTGTGTCCGACACGGAACGGACACGGCGATTTGTGTGTCCGACATGGAACGGACACTTTTTTTTTTTTTTGATACATGGAACCCGTAGCCGCTACCTTCGGTGCGCACTGGGTAAACCCCGTTCCTTGTGCAGTAGCCTGCAAACCACACAGGAGAGTTCAACCATCCTAGGCTAACCATAGGTGACAGACTCCACAAAGTTGCTTCCAATAGAATTTGAACTCAGGACCTATCGGTCCTGGGCCTACCCACCTTCACCAACTTTGACATCCCAAGGGGACAACGGACACGTTTTTTGATTTAGTCTTGTAGTGGACACGGTTGAATGGGACATGTAATTAGAAATTAGTAAAAAGTAAATAAATATAAAATTAAATAAGTAAAGAGACAGTGAGACACGTATATATAATTAGTAATAAGTAAATAAATATATAATTAAATATTACTTATCTTACATTAGTAATAAGTAAATAAATATATAATTAAATAATTAAATATTACTTACCTTACTAATGTATTTAGATTATCTACTTATTTTAGTATTTTACATTTTTATGCTATGGTTATCTACTTATGAATTATGACTATGTCGTTTGAGTTAATTATTTGAACTATGAGTTTGATATTGAAAAACTTGACTTGATCATTTTTAAATTTATATATATATATATATATATATATATATACATATATATTAATAATTCAATATTTTTTATATCAGCGCCCGTATCCTGTCCTAAATTTTTCAAAAAATACCGTATCCCGTGTCCCGTGTCAGTATCGTATCGTGTTCCGTGTCCGTGTCCGTGCAACCTAGGTTATTTATTTCTTGATACATTAGCATTACGAGAACAAACATTTTTATTTTTTAGCTTTGTTTGTTTAGGAAATTTCTACTATTATCTTCGATTCTACTAAAAATTGATGTTATTGATATGTAAATTATTTTTAGTTGTGTATTGTCTTATTGGTTTAATTCAATATTGTTTTATGTGCTTTTAGGGAATTAGAAAGCAAAATTTTTTCTAATCAATATTTTAAAAAAATAGTGACAGAGTAGTGACGATTTTTTTTTTAAAAAAAAATAGTAAATTGACAATGGAATGGTGACGGAAACTGTCTGTAACAAATTGGTGAAGGATATTCCGTCACCACACAATCAGTGACTCCGATAAGAATAAGCAACTAGTGACGGACATTCCGTCACTAACGGGTGACAGACTGAATCCGTCACTACTCAGTGACGGAATATCAGTCACCATGCCGTCAACCATATACGGGGGACGTGACGGATGGCATGACTTCGGTGATGGACTTTCCGTCATAATGTCCGTTACTAACCGGTGACGGAAGCTATATTCCGTCACGAAATATTTAGTGACAAATATTTTGACAGATACAATTTGTCACCATTCCGTCACTAAAGTGAAATAGTGACGGGATTCTTATGAATAGTAACAGAATATTCCGTCACTAATTAGCAACTTTCTGATAATGACTCTGACCTTTCAACTTTGAGCTCATTACAATTTCACCCATCACAGTGTTGCCTAAAAACTCGATCCAGTTTGCGCCGGTCGGTCTAGTAAACATGCTCAATGGTGGTGGAGCCATTCAATCACTCGAATATAGTGTGAGCTCAGTGAAAATTGGAGTGAAAGGAACCGGAGAAATGAGAGCTTATACTTCCGACAAACCTTTGGCTTGTGGGGTTAATGGTGCAAGTGTCGGATTTGGGTACAATGATCATATGGTAATAATTCAACTACCGTGGCCAAATAAATCTGGCATGTCTTTGGTTGACAATTTATTTTGAATTTAATTACAAAGTGTGTTGTGCCTTGTCATAAATCTGGGGTGTTTTACTTATTTCTCCATGATCGACTAATTTGAAATTATTATTTTGCAAGTAGGAAAATGTATGATAAGCTATCAAGTATGAAATAAAATCTTCTTCTACTAAATTCTCCATTTTAGTTTTTCATTTAATTTATATTACCTTAATTTTATCGATCTCAATAATTTACATGATTATGTAACTAATCACTATTAAAATGGATTAGAAGGATTCTCGGTTTTTATAACTGTTCATAAGACCGAAAATAAACTAGATTTTAGGAGAGAACGATTCACCTAAGGTATGTTTTTAATAAATATAATGTACTTTGAAGAATATTTTAGTTATTTTACTAAAAAATGTTTAAACTTTAATATACAACATATTCGAATTAAAAGAATTTGTGAAATTCGATTTTTAGCATTTTGCATCTTACCCATAATCACCACTCAGTTTTTGGGAAAGTAAAATCAGTAAAAAAAAAGGCAAATTGGATTTTTTAGTCCTTAAACTATGCGTGTTTGGCCAATTTGGTCCCTTATTTATTTAATTTAGTTAATTGGTCCCCAAATTATAGAATTGTGGACGAATTGGTCCTTCTGTTAATTTTTTTGTTAGTCAACGAGTTTTTAAAGGGTATTTTCGGTATAAAATTATTGAGGACCAAAACGTCCAAATATTGAAATATTGAGGATCAATTTGACCAATTTTTTTTCTTTAATTTTTATAAGTTTTTCAAAAATCGAGAAATATTTTAATAATTTTGCTTTTTTTTAAGGACTAATTATGTCAATTTTAAATAGGTTGAGGATCATTCCCTTTAATTATAATATATTTGGGGATCATATTACTATGAAAACGATGGATTAAAACATAAAATATATTACTCCGTAACCAATTTTTTCCGAATATTACTATGAAAACAGGGGATTAAAACATAAAATATACGAAAAATTAATGAATAAATCATATTGGAATGAAAACATGTTTTGAATGGAAATCTACTATAGTTTTATTCATTGATTATCAAATATTCTACGTTTTTATCTCTCTTTATCATAATAATATATTCAAAAATTTTGATAACAGAGCTATAAAATTTAACGATTATGATCCCAAAATATAGGGATTGGTCTTCAACTTATTTAAAATTGGCGTAATTGGTCCTTAAAAAAATCAAAACGACTAAAATACTTTTCAATTTTTGTAAAATTAAAAAAAATCAGTAAAAAAAAATTGGCCAAATTGGTCCTCAATTTTTTAGTATTTGGACGTTTTGGTCCTCAATAATATTATACCGAAAATACCCTTTAAAAATCGTTGACTAACAGTTGACTTACCAAAAAATTAACAGAATTACCAATTCATCCAAAATTCTATAGTTTGAGGGCCAATTAATTAAAAAAAAAAAAGACCAAATTGGCCAAACACGCATAATTTGAAAACTAAAAAATTCAATTTGTCAAAAAAAAAAAAAGGGATGACATAATAAAATATGCTACTAATATAAATTCAGTTCCTAAATCCCCAAATGAACCCTAAATCAAGTTACGGCGTCAAAAATCAGTGACAATTTTCCGCACAGAATTTTCTGAATTTCGAGTTCTTGCTCGCTGCCGTTACCCAGGTTGTGATGACGACACTTTCCGAGCTTAATGACGACTCTATCCGCTGCATGTCAGTTGGTGCTGTCTTTTCAGATTCTGTAAGTTCTCCGCTCAATCTGTTTCGTTTTTTTGATGAATGTATATTTTGTGTTAGACATCTCGCCTGAGTTGAGTAAAAATGTGCTTGTTTGGGATATTTTATGTTGTTATTAGAGGCAGTTAATATTTTCTAATTGTACCATCTGTTAGTTTTAAGACGGTGATAATTCTAAAGTTATGCGATTGCTACGGCCTACATTGCTGCTCTTACAAGGTTAGAATCCTTAATTGGAATTATGATGCTATTGCTGTCTTGCGATTTGTAGTAAGGTTTTGCTGTTTGAATGGAAAATTTCGATGGAGAAATTTTTAACAGACTGAAACTCATTTCCATGAATAGAATCAACACATTAATGAGAGAAACAACTATTTGTATTTAATGTTACAGTGTTACAGTGTTTCTGACTGAATAAACCAAGAGACTTGAATCACCATGCTCGGTAATTCAAATATTTCTTCAGACTGCAAGGGTGGGAAAAGTAATTCGCTTGATTTCTGTTGGATAGCTGATATGTTGGTTACAGGCTTACAGCAAGTAATGATGATTCAGTTCGATTTTATGACAATACTAGAATGCAGTAAGACACTGTCATATAGACATATTTCCTCCTGCGTAATCTTTCTCTATTTTGGTTTGATGGGTTCTGCTAAGTTCAGATTGGTCAAAGACAACTTAGCAATTATCATAAGAAACATGGGGCGGGCAGGATTTGTGTTAGTCACCACTCAAGTTTCGTTGTATACTCTTCGAAATACAGTTTTGATTCCGATGAAGGTGATTGACTGCATTTTAAGGGGCTTTTTTTTTAATAACAATCCAAATGATAGAATTTTCCTCATTTTGTTTCCAGAATCCGTAAGGTATCTATCTTTATACGATAATAGTTGGCTTCGATACTTTAAAGGGCATAAAGATAGATACTTTTGTGGATTTTTGTCTGGCTTTCTTGATTGATCTCCATTTTAGTAGGTGAGGCAATTATTTGAACCTTTCGACTTAGAAAGTAGAAACTATAAGTGTAGTCCTTCAATTCTTTATCAATTTTCATGTTGAGCTAGTAAAGATGATAAATTTGTTATTCTGAATGTTCAAGGTGTGTTATTTGAATATAGGGTTGAATCTCTATGCATTTCCCCAGTAAATTCATGTCCGGTTCACTAGATCATAGCGTCTATATATGGGATCTACGTGTTAATACATGTCAGGTTGGTTAGTTGCTTTCCATTTCCAATTTGGATTTCTATTTGCTGTTATCCTTCCTTTTCTTGGCATGAAGAGGACATATGCAGCAGTTATTGGACATTGTTCTGCTCTCTTTTTTCCCCCTTCTTTTTAATACTATGAAATGATTATACTTTGATGATTAACTAATGACCCTGGTCTGTCTCTATAAATTTAACTTCATAAAGTTCATTTTCTGGTTATTGAATGCAGTTTAAGTTTGTAATTTTTCAAAACCAAGAATGTTTCTCAATAAACCTTGTAAAAGGACATGTTATGGTTGTTGATGTATGCTCCTGGTTTGATTTGATTTGCTTTGAAAGAATCTGATGTATGCTCATTGATGTAGCTCTCAGGGAATATTACATTTGCGAGATAGACCTACTGTTGCTAATGATCAACAATGCCTGGTCTTTGCAGTTGCAATCGAACTACTTCATTCTACACAAGGTTGGCACTCTTAATATGTTTCCTTTTTAATTATGATTTTGTATTCTCCAACATTGTTGTCCTTTCATTTGCTCCGAGTCCCCTTTGATTCCTTCCTAGTTGCTTTGTTAGGGCTGAGGTGTGTGATGTTAAGTTCAGCAATGACAGCAAATCTGTGCTTCTGACAACAACGAACAACAATGTCTATCTCTAGACTTATCAACTTTTCTGAATTAATCCAGTCACATTTGTGTTTGCACGGTTGTTATAACTTCGAATTTTTGTACACTTTTAGTTTCCAAATTTGTTGTGTACATATGGATTTTTGTACACCTTAGTTGATAATTCTGCTGCGCCTCTAACATTGAAAGATTAAATTTCTTTTACAAGTTATGAATGCATACATGAGGCGATGTTCTCTTTAGGATTTATGAAAATTGGGGCGTTAATTCATATAATTAGTTATCTGATTCATTTTGACTGAATTCATCTTAACCTTGTTCCAGGTTCCGGGGATGAACATATACAAGCATCAAATATCAGTGATGAACCAAAGAAGGTAGTATCTCCTTGCAATGCATAGATGATAGTTCCATTCGCCATTCGATCTCTCTAAATCCTTTTGATGGCCAGGATTTAAAATAGTTCTATATTCATGTTCTAGGTACTCCGAATCTGTAGTTTAAACTCACTTCAGTCAATTGAGATCCTAGAATGTTTCTCTTTTGATACTTGATTTTTCATTTGTGTCTTGGCTACTAGGTGAGTAAAAATAAATGTTATTAGTATAGTAAATTTATCAAGGCAAAGCTGTCAAAGTCTAATTTTCAGATATATACAAATATGATATGAATATGATTGTAGAACAGTTCTATTTGTTAAAAAAAAACATGCAGCTGCTAAGAGTGTATTATATTAAAATGAGTACTAAACATTACTTTTCTTCCAAAATAGGGCACTTTTTGATTTTTTACAATTAGAAATGTCTCATCTATCTCAAGCTTCAGCTGATAATTACATATTTCCATAAAATATATCCAAACTCCAAAGGACAACCTTACCTAATATGCACCTTCAGTACTCTTGACAAATCAGTGTGATCCCTGGAAGTATATCATGAAAGACAAAATAATACTACTTCCGTCCCGCTATTTCTGGCACACTTTTCCGAAATAGCACATTTCCTAATTTGAAAATAATTATCATCTCTCTCATACTTTACCATATTATATTTCCTTCTCTCTCTTACTTTACCATCTTCTCTCTCTTACTTTATCATCTAATTTCACACATCTTCTCTCTACTACTTTATTATCTACTTATATCTCATTCTTAATCATCTACTTTCTTAATTTTCGTACCGAAATGAAGTGTGTCGGAAATAGCGGGACGGATGTAGTAGTAAACAATCACTATACATGTAAAAAGACAAATAATTTAACAAAATAGGAAGTAAAAATGATGGAGAAAATCCAACATGGAAGTGGTGGTGAAGCACGATTAATAAATCAGCCCATCAAATCAATCAATCACTATTTATAGACATTGCAAGACATTGAACTTGGGCTGAGGTGGGCCTTCTTTTTGGGCCACTTGCATCCCTGGGCGGTCACTATGGCCCATTCCGACAGTGACTGATGATGGGACTTATTATGTTCGATTCTCGGACTAATGTCTACTCTCAAGATTTCTATAATCTGTTTTTTTCTTCTATTTTATTTATTAATAAATCCCACCATCCAAATCGCAAAAATACGGTTGACCGTTTCAATTGGAACGACAACGAGGTTGCCTCATATTGGAACTGTAACTAACTAAATATTCGATCTAATTCAAATTATATATAAATTTATAAAACTCCTCTAAAGGTGTATTTTTTTAATTTATAAACACGCGTGGATTACTTTATATAAAGAAAGAGGGTGATGGATGGATAGAGATAGAGAGAGAAAGTAAAAGAGACAGAGGGCATATTTTGATGTAAAGGTTTGTGCACATATATAGTTTCCCTCTCTCTCTCGTGGAGAATCACTCTTCAATCATCTTCACTTCACCAACCCTACCTCAAATTAAGCCATAGTCCCCCTCCACCAGCCTACCACCCACATGAGACCCCCCCAACCACCACCAAGGTACGACATTCATTGTGTTTATCTATAGACACATTTTCAAGAAAGACTCTAATTCAAAATGCACTTTTTGTGTAGGCCAAGGAGGTTCTTATATATACAAACATGTACCTAGTCATCATATATGGTGGGTGTATTTGAATATAAATCACTCTTTTTCACAAATAATATTTAATTATTCTTCTTAGTTTTTTTTGGTGAACAATGAAAAGGGTATGATAATCGAACTTCAAACCTTATTTTACTAACGCATAATGCATAGCATACGTTTAAGGGACTGGAAGTTGATTTTGTAGTATAATTTTGAAAAACTTAATATTTCTTCTTCCTAAATTTGTAGATTCTGTCCCTTTTATTTTAAAATTATAGATCTTTCTTCTCAATTCATATTCTTAAATTTGTCCCGATAATCTATTCATATGATATAAAATTATAAACCAATAAACCAGAGAAATAAAAGATTAAAAATAGTGCATTACCTGAAAGTCAATAGATATAATATATTATATATATATATATATATATATATTGTGTGGATCTAATGAGAACCCACACTTAACGTGAGAACTGCGAACCATGCATAATTCTTATATAATTTATGCATAATCGTTATATATTTTATGCAAAAAATATAGGGCAAAAATGTAAAATTATACATTTTTTGCATAAAATATATAACGATTATGCATAAATTATACTCCCTCCGTCCCGCTAATTCTGTCCTAGTTGACTTCGGCACGTAGATTAAGAAATTTTAGTTTAGTGTGTATTTTATGAGTTTTAATTGTATAAAGAAAATGACACAGTTTTCGATGAGTTGTTGGTGGAAAGAAATGAGAATTATCCAAATTTTTGCAAGGCTAGTAAAAGGCAATCGATTTTATTTTATTTTTATTTTTTTTATATTGTATTTGAAGAAATAATCTAAAGTTTTCAAAAAGATAAAAATCATAATTTTCTGAGTTCGGAGCGGAACATAATCGAGTGGGAGATAGATTTTTGAAGAGAGAAAGTATAAAAATGTGGGGGTTGAGTAGTGAGTAAGGAGGATCCACTTCATTTTATGTTTAAAAGTAATTTTTACTATTTTAGGAAAGAGGAGAGTAATAGCGGGACAGCCCGATTAGGCAAGTAGGACAGTAATAGCGGGACGGAGGGAGTATAAGCATTATGCATGGTTCGTAATTCTCACGTTAAATGCAAGTTCTCACGTGATCCACTCTCAATATATATATATATATATATATATATATATATATATATTAGCATTATATAATTATATATTAGTAGTATAATTTGCAGCATGCAAGTTCTGTTGGTTCACGTGAGAGAAAATCTTCTTTGGATTTGTTTACTGTTGTAGAAAATGACAATCATATTTGGAAGATGCTAAGACCTTAACTTAAGGGTCATCACTACAGTATAATTTATTTCTTCAAACAAAAATATAGTATTATTTTTATTCAATCTAAGAAAATAAATAAACATATGTGCAATAAATCTTTCTTAAATTCACCTCCATTGTATCTAAAGATGCCACTTGATTTGCAAATTTAACTAAAAAAAATAAAACCTAATTAATTTAGGAGGCTCCACTACTATGAATCGTGTTACATCTTTTATCCACAACAATGAATCGATCGATATAATACAATGTTCGTTTCAAATTGATTTTTTTTTTTAAATTAATTTACGATAATCGACTAATATGAATTATGCTACATCTTTTATTCTCAACAACGAATCGGGCCAATACAATGTTCATCTCACCGCCATCTTATTACCACAAATAGCAACGTAACAAAAACATATGTAATGATCCAAATACAAGTCTCATCAAAATCAAAGTGTATATATAAATCTATATACACACATATCATCACCATCTCTCAATTGCTCCCATGACCAGTCTCATGGTTCTCTCCATAAGAATATGGAAACGAATACCCCGGATTCGGGTCATACGACCCAGCTCCGGACCCGTAACCCATCCTCCTCTGCTGGGCGTAGGGGCTGACGTAACGCATCAAGTCGGCGTTGGTGGCGTCGAGCTCCTTCTGGAGCTGAAGGACTTGGCGCTGAAGGACGGAGATGGCGCCGACGCAGCCGTAGACGGGGTCTTTGAGCCGAGCCTCGGCTTCATAAGCCAGAGAGTTGACGGCGTCTTCTCTTTGGTGAGGCAGGATCTCGTTTAGCAGCTTGCTGACGTTGCTGGCTCCGAAGATCTTGTGGACGTTGATGAATTTTGTCGGCTCCTCCGGTGGGAAGTAGGGGGCAAAGATGCAGCCGGAGAGGCATTTTCGCCGGAGGAATTTGCAGGCGGCGCAGGGAGGGTTGGAGTAGCTGCTTGAAGAAGCCATTCGATCCTTCACTGCAGTTCCATGTATATTAATTTCAATAATTATAATTAATATATTGTTTGTTTTATATATAGTAGTACTCCCTCCGTCCCAAAATTCTTGTCCGCTATTCCATTTTGGGTTGTCTCAAAATTCTTGTCCACTTTCTTTTTTTAGTAAATTATTACACACAACTTTTTTGTAGGACCCACAACTTTATACCAATCTACACACAACTAACAACTCTCCTTAAAAACCGTGCAAAAAGCAAATTGGACAAGAATTTTGGGACGGAGGGAGTACATGTTTATGATGAAGAGTCTTATGAATTATTTTATTTGTGACCCATAACGAAACCGTGAAAATTAGAACCGACATTTTGGAAAACGTAAAGATTTTGTGTAGGTTCACCAAGTTTGGAAAAAAATCTCGATTTTTATTAATCAATATCAAAAGATAAAAATAAGAAAAAAATTTAAAAAACTAAATAATGAGTTCTATTTACTTAAACCAGAAACCTACATTGTAAATCTGGGGACACTTGTTCTACATCAATTTGGTTTGAGATGTGCAATCCAATGTGTAGTGTGTAGAATGAACTAAGATATATACAACATTTGAAGAAGAACTTAATTAATCCATATATAGAGTTTGTAAGCATTAATTCTTGATCTCCATAAATTGCAAATTAAGGCTAAGTTAAGTAGTAATCCTTCTTAATAAAGATTAAGAAGATCCAAAAATTGAATGAGACAAAATAATACTAACAAAATTGTCTTGAGACGCATCAATTGACTAAAAAAAATTCATAATAACACTTTCACCAAACTGAGATTTTGGATTGAAAAGGCAAAAACTTCAAAAGAAAATTTCAACGAATTAAGATTTCCCCATAATAACCCCCTGAATCTCAGCAAATACAATCAAGAATCAAGCTCGAAAATCACGCAAAATTTGATGCTAGGGGAAGGTGCACTGGTTCTCCCCCTCAAGAATCAAGATACCCAAATTATCTCATCTAGAGTATGATTGTAAGAAAATTAAATAATTTGTACTATAATTTGGGATGATAAGACCACTGCTCCTCGACCTACCATTAAAGAAATCGAAAATCACATAAATCTTTAGGGTATTCTTGAAGATTTTGAATTTTATGAAGAAATAAAAAATTGATTTTCTTGCTCACTAGAGTATGAAAGTAATTAAACTAAGGATCTATATATATATTTATGAATATCAAATGCTCTTAAGAAAACATACCTTATGGAGATGAATCTTCGTAATTACTTCTACTAATTATCAAACAGTTGGAGAATTCAACCGATCTTTGCGTGGAAATTAAGATTGTTGAAAAGAAAACAAGGGTTTCTTTTTCTTACATCAGAAGAAAAGCCTGCAGCTGAATCTGGGGATCGTCTTCTTTAATTGGATTTTGATCTGCTTTGGGAACTGACCCATGATTCTTTTAAGGTTGATCGAGCAAATCAGCCATGGAAAATACGAAAGCGAGAAAGAATTTCAGTTGGTAAAGAGTGCAAAAAGGAAACCCTAGAAGCAGCAGACAGTGTGAGGGATATGAGGAGAGAGAAGAGTGGAAAACTGAAGCATTTCCGAGTGAATGGTGGTGCTAATTAATGGAAAGTAGAAGCCTCTGCATTAATTAATATAGCTCAAGAATAGGTTTACAAAGTGATAACACTGACCCTTTTATGGAAAGGAGAAAACATAAAAGAATTTAAAGATTTATAAAAAAGAACCCATAAAATGTAGTATCATTTTTTACAATTAAACTTCGATAAAGTAATAATCTTGGAATCGAGAAAAAATAGTCATTTAACGAGGTTATTACTTTATCGAACATTATTTTAGTGCATTGACTCATATCGGGCCCGGAAGAAATTACTACTTAACGAGATTATTACTTTATCGAATATTACTTTATCGAGGTTTAATTGTACATGTAACTATAT
The DNA here is from genome assembly GCA_028984105.1 of Lavandula angustifolia. Lineage (NCBI taxonomy): Eukaryota > Viridiplantae > Streptophyta > Magnoliopsida > Lamiales > Lamiaceae > Lavandula > Lavandula angustifolia. The sequence goes on along the minus strand of CM054802.1, from coordinate 35,859,119 downwards.
AATTATTTAATTTCCTTGTTGATCATTAAAATAAAATAAAAATATAAGATAATTTGACCAAGAAAAAAAAACATTAGTTTCACATATGCTTTAAATTGTAAAGTGATTGAATTATTAATTCGCATATTTGTTCCAATTGTTGCCCTTCTTTCTCTATTCTACAACTTGATGTCCAAAATTTCATAAATCGTATTTATTATTTATTTCGCTATTTTGACCTCGAATTTAACTATACATTTATTATACACATAATGAAGATGACCACACATAAAAGTTTCATGAATGGTTGAAGTTAATTCATTTTCACAAGTTTCACCGTACGTGATCACTAGCCATTGAATTATATTTAAAGAAATCCGCAGCAAGCCAGCAACAACTAACATGCTCGATTGACTTCATGTTCAAAAGATTTAGCGTTAGAAGAATGACAAAGATGAGTATCAGCCTACATATCAAATCATTTCTCTCCTCAGCCTATCCTTTGACACCACAACATAAACTTTTACCCTAGCTACCTATCTATATTCTATCATAACAAAGGCATATTCTAGAATTCAAATTATACTTCAATTTTTCCATTTTTATTAAATACTCTTTCCGTCCCATTGAAAGCATCTTGTTTCTTTTGGATACGAATCGATTAAGAAAATCATATTATATGGTGTATATTTTTTGACTTTTGGTTTGACAGTTTTTGTCCATATATTATTACTTTTTTAGAGCAAGACATTCCAATGAAACACTTCGATAAAGAATACATGACACTTTCAATAGAGCGTAGGGAATAATATTTTAGCACTAAAAAGTTGGCTCCAAATAAACTAGCGAAATTTGATTTTTTATGTTATAGAGGGTCTATTAATATTTAAGTTTGTGGGTTCTGCTGAATTTTGACCACTTAAGTCTTGTCAATTATGTACTTCAAATATAAATTAGAAATGAAATTTCGTGTATGTTGTGTATGGACATATGCATATTATTCCTCTGTAAGTCGTATTTTTTGTCAGTCAGTGTTTCATAATTGAATTTCAACTGTGGGGACTGATGAAGATCCTTTGAAATTTTCTTTTTTCCGCTGTATCATTAAGTGTATTATTGATTTCAAATAATATGTAATAAATCTATGTCAATAAATAGTTGAATTGAAGTCTCTATATATCCTTTTCACTTTACTGCTCTTTTTCTCTTGTTCTTCGCCGACATGTCGACAACTTGCACGTAATGAGTATTTGTCAGAAATTTTAGAATTTTATGGACAACACTACTGTGTAGTAATAGTGTTCATATTTAATTTGAAGTGTATGAATATGATGATACAAATCTGATTTTGATGATGGATGCATTAATTAATAGGGATTGTGTCCAATTCGATTTAATAATGATTGTGTCAAGATCTTGCCCAATAATACTACACAATTATATTATGAAGAAATGAGTTTGTTAATCAAGATCTTGGTCATTTATACTACTCCATTAAATTGGCATGAAAACTTGTTTATTACACACTTTGCAAGTATTCTAATCTATGCTAAGTTTTATTTAATTTGTCATGTAATACTCAAATTAAATAATACTACATCCATCCCTCTATAATAATTGTGATGCGATGCAAAGAAAGTTTAGTTATATGAATAAATTGGAGCATCCAGAAATTTATGCATGTTCTGGAATTTTTCAACGTGCGTCAAAATGTCGAATATTTTAATATTTTGAAGAGTTTTTATATTATTTCCTTGTAAATCTTTTGTAGTTGAGTCATGAAGAATTCTTATTTTTGCAAGTAGTATAGGCAGCAGATTTATGGGAGTGTGGGTCTAAACCCCTGTCCTGCCTCAGTTACGAATTTTGAATCCGCCATCTTTATGATTCTTTCCTGACTATATTAGAACCTTACAACCATTGATTATTGGTGGGACAACAATATGGCCTTTATACTTGTAAATCCGTAATTTTGTGAAACCAACGAGCTTTCATATTTGTATTTGTTGGTTGTCTGCACACGCTGCATCAATTTGTTAGCCCCAAAGTATTTACAGTAGAACCTTCATAATTTAATATTCAATAAATTATTAATATTTCTAAAATAATTTTTTTTTTGTCCCGAATCGGGTCAGTGTACAAAATCATTAAATTCGATAAGATAATATATAATAATTTTCAAAAAACTTCAATGTAATTATATATGGTCCCGTCAATATTACAAATTGTAATAATCATATAAAATTACAAAAAACACCAAGACAATTTTGTGAAATATTATTCTAGTATTGTTTTTTTCTTCTTAAAAACCAAATCTAATTGATTCTCATCTCTAACTTTTATAATTAAACCAATAAGTTCTGATGTTGTTTTCAAACTGCACCATAAAATTATGAAGAGTCTTGGACGCAATAAGTGATTCCTTGCGCGTGATTGGTTCCAAATGAATTGTATTAACTTTGGTGTTTTTTAGTGTTTATTGTTCATGAATGTTAACTATATCATGGTATTTGTGTTTTACTACTAAATGATTAAATTCATTATTTCTTAACAAATTAATACTCTCTCCGTCCCACGATTCTAGTTCCATTTCTTTTAGGCGCGGTATTTTAGGATAATTGTTAGTTGTGTGTAGAGATGTGTGACCCTCAAATAAAGTGTGTGTTATTTTCTATGTAAGGAAATGAAATAAGAATTATGGGACGACCCGTAAAGGCAAGTAGAACAAGAATTGTGGGACAGAAGGAATATAATTTATTATTTTTAGATTGTAAATAGTAAAATAACATTAAATATGATATATATATATATATATATATATATAAACTTATAACTCGTTATATTCATCTAATTAAAATTCGATTTCGTTGAAATTTGAAAACTCTCTCTAAATTAATATCTCTAAAATAATAAAATCTCACGGTCCCGACAATATTAATTTCTAGAGTTTTAAGTGTAATGTTGTTAGTACATAGTAATTATAAGACTTTCGAATTAAATTCAGTTTAGCTACAATGTAGCAAAATTAAGTCTTCACACCAAAAATATTAGATACTACTAATAAATACACATATATTATATTTTGTTTGTATTGAAAAGGAAAAGTAGTGGAGAAACGTAAATATGGTGGGCTCTGACTATTGATACACAGATGGAGATGCATGTACTTTAACTTAGAAATTTTATCACAAATTATATGCAATCATTCTCACTTGTATAAATTATATGGGACGAACTCAATCATTAATTATTCATAACTAATATACTTACATCATACTTTTCAGGAATTTATTATTACATCATTATGGAGAAGAAAATATTGAGAAGAATAAAGAATTAGAAAAGCGACAACCGGCCTATAACTAGGCCTAATATTAGATTCCCTTCACATGTTGCAGAGTGATTGATTATAGCAAGTTCGAAGTTTAACTTAATTGATTAATTTAGATGTAAATAAATATAAAAGGATATTAAACTACTGTCTTTAATATTCTATTGAGAAGATTAACTAGTGTCACACAATAGTCTATTCTATTGTTTTACAAATATTTTTTCATCAATCATATATTATCGATTATCGATTAAAACTCCTTTGCATAGTTATTGCTTTAATCATTAGACAATTAGTGTTTTCTATATAAGTTTTAAATTATTCTTTCTAGTTTCCTATAAACTATTTACTTATTAATTGGATTTATTTATTTATCTACATAATATATTGATTCTAGTTTTGAGTTTTAAAATACCTAATATTTTTTTTGTAATTCTAATTATTATGAGTTTAATACTTTCTACTTACTAATGATTTTGAATGTGGTAATACTAAAAAATATTTATTTAACATTCAAAATGTCCCTATATTTTTCAATTTTCAGAACATGTCTAATTAAATTCAAGAAAGTTTGTGTGTACCACTTTCGTATACTCTTGTATGTACCACACCACAAGGGTATTGACATGTGTTAAATATGACCTACTTGATTTAATGAAAAATGCCACATGTCAATACGTTTGTGGTGTGGTACACACAAGAGTATATGAAAATAGTACAAGAGTATATGAAAATAGTACATACAAGCCGCTCCGAATTAAATCATTTTCAGTGTTTTTGCAAAGTCCAGTCGTATTTTTGATAGGATAACTGATAACATAGAAAATACACGAAATTATACAAGTATAGATGTTCCGGTCGGAAAAAATTAGAGTTCAAAACACAAACCTCTAGTTAAAAAAGTATTCAAAATATGCTAGAAGTTCAATACCAACCTCGACCTTCTTAAAAATTACTACTAACTTCGTCCTGCTATTTCTGTCATATTTTTTTTAAATGAAAATTAAAAAAGTAAATAATAAAGTACTCTATGAAAGATGGTAGATGATAAATTGGGAGAGAGAGGATGAGTGAAGATATATGATAAAGTAAGAGAAGTAGAGAGAGAAGATATAAAGTAGGAGAGGTGATGATAGTTCTTTCAATATTGGAAAGTGAGAGAAAAATAATACGATGTCCATTTTAGGAAAGTGGAATAATAATAGCGGGACGAAAGTAGTATAACGAAACCTTATCAGAACTTTTATTACATGCAATAATTGACTTTAGAAAAAGTCTCTCTTAATGGATTATTTTAGTCATTTTAGTTAGTGGCTATGTTATTGTAAAAATTATTGTATTTTTTCCCCCTTTTATTATCCAAGTGGCAATTTAAGAAGTCGCCCTTTCTAATTTATTTAATTATTTCAGACTCTACTAAAGATTTTCAAATTTAATGTAAACAAAATCATAATTAATCAATAAAGTGAGTGTATCTAGATAAAAAGATGGGAAATGCAAAGGAATAATTTTCTGGCCCAATCATGTAGTGGTGCTAATCATTAGGAAGCCTATTACTAGTCGAATGGGCATGCCAAATTGTTTATTTGGGCATGAAGAATCAAGAGATTAGATTGTGATGCTCGAATAATTTCTATAAAATACCCAAGTGCTACACTTTAAAATTATTTATCAATAGAATATAAGATGTCAGAGAGTTGAAAATTTGTTCAGGCATTATGGGTGCATCAATTTCTTAATGAAAAGAAATTGGGTTCTAGATTCTGAGTTTTTTGAGCTTATCTTACAGCTTCATAATTGTGTAATAATGATTGTCACATACCCAAGCCTCCTCGAAAACTAGTGCATGCACTTCCTTCACTTTAGATGATTAAAAGAGTACATAAAATTATATAGAAAAAGGACTCGAGTGTGCATTTTGAGTAGCAGTTAATGAATCCGTTCACCATACATAAAAAATACAAAAGTTAAAGATATTCGCTAGAATTCTCTCAATAATTGAAAATGATATTCAAGCTTTTGACTTTAATTTTTGCATAATATTAGTGAAGAAATCCATTATATATATTCCATATCTAATATGTATACATTTGTCCTCCTATCCCGAAATTACATATGTATACTTCTTAATTTATGGATCCCCACATTTTATTACGGAATCCGCTCATGGATATCCCTTCATGCATACAATATCATAATTCCAGACATCTTTTTAACCATACGAATAATCTTTTTAAGTGATATACAGAGAGAGAGAGAGAGAGAGAGAGAGAGGAGATAGGTCTCTTATTTCTGGCCTGAACGAACAAAATTTGCACAGCCAAGCACTACTTGGGAGCCCAGACTAGCCCAAGTTAATAATTAAAGAAGCCCAACAATCAGATTACAAATGGGCTTAGCCCTTTAGTCCTAGCATTTTTAATAGAGAAAGGGTTAAAGTTGGAAGTAGAAGTAATTAGATGAATCAGAGCCGTTGATCTCCAGCTCATCAAAAAAGGCGTCAAAACCTCAAATGTAAATTTTCACCTGCCCGAATATTTTCATGGGCAGCATCGATAATTTCCTTCCCAATTCCCACTAAAAATACCCCCCCCCCAACCACACAAGCATACTGTAAAGTCTCGTACTCTAAGCTAACACTTTTAATAATAATAATATCATTTTAGTTTAGTATTTATCGACAATTCTATTGTACTACTCCTTACCTAGTACTTTTTGCTCAAATATATATTTTTGAGTCTTAATAATGCTCCTAAGTCGAATATAACTTAGGTCTTCTACATAATTTTCAAAGTATTACAAAAGATCATTATTTATTCACTAAACAATTCGAATATTGGACCTAGAGAAAGAAATAGAGAAATAATATCAAACTATATAAATTGGGAATCCCAAATCCCAAAGAATAAAAAAATTAGGTATGTAAACGTCACTTATTAGGTCAAGTAATTTTTTCCCTCTTTTCCCACAATATAAAAAATCCTTCTTTGAAGCTCATTTTCTCTTCTCATTTTGCCGCCATAGCTTCTTCTTCTCTCTCCTATTCAAAGTTCCCAAATCCTACCAAAAACATAAACCCTAAAAAATCCCTTTTCAATTCCTCCTAATTTCTCTCACGATAAATTAAAGTAAGAGAAACCCTTTTCCCTCTCCTCCAAATTCCTCTAAAAATTTCCACCTTTCCTCCGCTCTATTCTCGTTTATTCCCTCAAAAAAGTACTCTTTAAACCCTAAATCAATTCCTCCCCCAAATAATTCCATCTCGATTAAATGGGTTTTTCGAAGAAACATCAAGTCGAATTGACGAAAGAACCCGACGGCAAGAAATGGGTCTTCGCCGGAATCGCGCTGCGCACGCCGCTGAAGCCGGTATCCACGAAGGTCAGAGACGGCGGTGACGACGGAGAGGAGTCCACAACTCCGACGGCGCGTGAATCGAGGATACCGGAGAAAGTGGCATGCCCGGCGGCGCCGAGGAAGCGCCGCCCCGTGTCAACGTGTCAAGTAGTGAGGGAGTTCTTCAATCCGCCGGATCTCGAATCGATCTTCATCTGCCATGCTGAGAGAGCTAATTGATGATGATTTCTGAGATTTTGAGGTTACAATTTAGGGTTAGAGGAAATTAATTTTAAGAGTGTTTGTTTTTGTTCAACTTAATTTAGGTTTTTGTTTGTTTGTTTGTTTGCTAGTGGTGTAGGTTTAGGCATTAGATTTTGGAGGTGGTTTATATATAATTTAGTTGTAGTTTTAGTTAGTAGGCCAATGTGTAGATATAGTAGAAATGTATGAATCTTGTATGCTACTTGAGTTTTACTTGCTCAATATCAAACCTTAAATTTTGCATGATTTTTTCTTCAAAGCTAATTTCTTTCATAATCAAAATTCGCAATAAAATAAGGAATAATTTGTTGGTTTTCAACTTAAGACCTAATGACTAATGAGCTTCCAAATTAGGTATGAACATCATTTACGAGCCTCGGTAATTTTCTCAATATGAACTATCAATTAATTTCCATATTATTACTCTACCCACATTTACCAATGGCATCTCAATTATTTCTTTGGTAGATTATTTAAATCTTGCAGAAATTTGTAGTTTTTATCTGTAGTTTTTTTAAAAAAATTTACCTCTCAAGTTTACCTTCCTAATTCTTAAGGAGTGTGTCCAAATGATTTTTAAAATGCTTATCTTTCTTTTAATTATATATGTAATTTTGCAGGTTTGAGAAGTAGTATATGGTAATTTTTCTAAAACTAATCATTTACTGCTAAAAACTAAAAGCATTTATTAAGATGTTTTTTATGTTTAAATATATTATAATTCCCACTTTAAATTACTGGTTTTCTAGTATTGATAAGAATCATATGCTTATCCTAATCCTAAAATATAATAACTATTTTCAATTTTAAATAAAAATAAATAAGAAAGTCTTAGTATAAAGATTTACAATCACACATTTAATACTGTATTTGCCCCCAAATTTCATGCCAATTGTAAGACATTTTTTTTTCTATAACCGATAACTAGATAAATTGTAGTAATAAAATTAAATAAATCCATGTACAGTATGTGAACCCATTTCTCATTTTCATCAAACACTTAGCAGGGGCCAGGGAGCATGTGCAAGCATCGAAATTCAAACTAGCCAGTAGTAAAATCTTATTTAATAAATTAGTCTAATTTTGGACCAATGGAGAAATTTGTTCCTAATATTTCTTGGACGCCAAGACAAAACATTAAAAGTAAAAACTTTTAAATTATAGAAGTAAATAAATTGAATGAAAGGGTAATAGGGTTGAGTGGTGGTAATGAAAAGGACAAGCGCAGTTGCAGAATTGAGAATCCAATGTGGGGTATTAGTATTATTTTTTAAAGAAAAATGTATGACTTCAATGCACTGCTTTGCACAGTCCAGTTTTATTGGCCCACATCATTCTTCATGATTAAGACAAATGTACATTGCAATATTTATTAGTGAAATTATGGGAATCTATCCATTCCCACTATATCAAAATCAAATCTACTCAATTTCTTAAAAATTATCTACAAAATATCCAAATTATCTAAAATACCTTCACTTTTTCCCTTTTTTCACCTGAAACTTGTCAGGTCGTATAAATGCAATGACTTTAACGTATCGTGCCGATCGGTCGGCACATATTGTGAAAGTGTCGATCGATCGGCACTAAAAAAAAATTTAAAAAAAAACTAATTGTGCCCGATCGATTGGCACATACACAGTATATGCCGATCGATCGGGCACACTTAAAAAAATAATTATATATTAGTGCCCTATCGGTCGGCACACTATAAGGTCCGACCGATAGGGCCGAAATTACAACACATCATCTTCCCACCGAAGCATCGGTCCCCCATTCCTACCTACAATCGGACAGAAAAATTGTTGGGCTGATCGGTCGGCACACTCATCGGCATGCCCATCGGACACCGATCTTCGTCTAACCCATGGGACACAATGGAAGAGGTTAGTATTTTTCTTGAAATCTTTGTTTGTAAATTAGTTTGTAGATCTTCAAATTAATGTTGGATTGCATGTTTAAAATTGTTTTTTATGGAATATATATGTTGGGCTTAGTGATTATAACTTAGATTTGGTTGGATTGGATGAAAATTACTCAAAATGAGGTAGAAATCGCCGGAAACCGGCGTGCCATTTTGTTGCCTGAAGCTTCTGTACTTGACCGGTCGGGCTCGGTCAATCGGCCGGTGCCCGACCGGTCGGCACGTTTTTTTTTTTTTTTGCATATAATATTGTAATATTGTAATAATTATATAATATTGTAATAATTATATTTATTAAATATTATATGTAAATATTGTAATAATTATAATTTATTAAATATTAATTGTAATATATAGGTCCACTTTAAACAGTTAGAACTTCGAGACGTTTCCCCGAGGATCACCACATATTATAAGCATGCTTTAGGGACATTGATTAGAGAGAAATTATCTAGTCAGGGTGGTATGGATCTAGTCCGTCGGTTTACTTGTGGTCAGTTCGGGAGCATAGTGGGTTGGCCAGATGGTAAGAATGCTTTGCGGGCTCTTCACCAGCTATTGTGTTATGAGGTCTCGGTACGACCTTCGGAGGTTTGGTTTAATTATGTTGGTCAGAACATCCGTTTCTCTCATCCGGAGTTCGCATTGGTCACTGGGCTGATGTTCGGCGAGTATAGTTTCGACATGGCAACATCTTATCAGCCTACTCAGTCTGGGATCTACGGCAGGTTCAATGGTGGGAGACCGATTGAAGCAAGGGAATTGTTAAGCTGGTTTGGTACATATCAGCCCGGTGGTATTTCAGATGATGACTTGATTAAGTTGTCGAATATTTTGGCTCTTTTCTTCTGGTTCTATGATCCTGCAGAGTCTAAGAAGATTGATACATGGGTATGGGTATTGGCTAATGATATCGACCAATGGAATGCGTTCCCATGGGGTGCTTTTACCTACGAGGCCATGTTGCACTACCTCAGTTACGTACCAAATTCCCTGGACCTCGTAGGATCAAAGTATAATCTATACGGGCCGATTTGGGCACTACAGGTATAGTATTTGTTCACAACTTAATTATTACTAATTTATTAATTTTTATTAGTTTAAATAACTCGATATATTTATCGTGTAATATAGGTGTGGGCATATGAGGTCATTCCTAGTTTTGGAGCTCGTTGTGCGACCTATCTACATCCTGATGCTTTGCCTCATTATATACGGTGGTCGTTTACTGACGCCGATTAGCGTGATATAGCCGGTTTTTTTAAGCGCCAGGTAATAATATTTTATTATTAATTATAATAAATAATGTATGGATTTTCGTATTAATATTTAATGCGCAAATATTATGTATTTTAGATGAGAGACTCGGTAGTGTTTGAAGTGTTAGAACCGAACGATATTGAGGAGATGTGTCCATATTGGCAGAGTGCAGTCGGTAGTTGTCCATTTGGGATACACTTTCCTGTGCCCTTGAACGCCCTACAACCGGCGCAGTATGATCAAGATGGACAGCGTATCTTGATCAAGCGCACCGAGGCAACAAGTAGCAGACGTAATACGGGCAGACGAGTTGTCGGTGAGGAGGAGGAGCAAGAGGAGTAGGGGGAGCAGGAGCAGGAGGAGGAGGAGCACACTGTCGTTGAGAGTAGGAGGGTTCAGAGGCGGGCCCGCCGTACACAAGCATCTTCATCAGCAGCGAGAGATGCATCTGGTTGTTTCCATGTTGCTCGTTGTGAATGGTGGGTCAGATGTATCGAGAGGTATAATTGGAATGATCCAATTACTTGATGCTTCCATGTTGCTGTATAATATTTCGTCATCGGTATTTGGACAAGTGATTGGAAGAAGCATTGACATGAGTTGGTTGACGTCGCCCTCTCGTCGGATCCATGCAGCAAAGTCACCAAGCAAACAATTGATCAATGCTTCAGGAATACCTTCATCTTCATCCTCAGATGAAGTGTCGAGATAAGCTTCTTCATCTTCATCTGTTTCGACATGGGTCTCCTCTTCCTGACCACTTCCACCGGGGTTGCTTCGACTCCCACTGGGTTGCTTCCGGCTGTCGGGCCCTTCAAACTGATTATCACCTCCGAATTGATACGACTCAACGAATGTTGAGTTTCGAGCTTCACGATTTACTACGCCGGTATTATTGGGGTGCACCAAATATACTGCAGGCTCTACGTCTAGAAAACAAATACGTTGTAGATCAAGATCACTCCCGATAACGGCCTTGATCGTTCTATGACTTTTACGAGACTCTGCAGTATAATAGACGTGGCAGTCGGGCGGAAGTGAATATGCATCGAGAGCGTATTGAATATATTGTCGTAGTACTGCAAGATAAATTTTGTTTGCCGGAATCCAAACCATTGTCTCTTGGCCGCCAACATATTTCGATTCACTATCGAAAACTCCGTTAAAATTGACAACAAATTGTTTCCAATCATTCTCCATATTTTTTTCTTGCTTTGGTGGTGGAAATGAAAGACGATGGTAGCAATAGAGAAGTGATGAGAAAAATGAAGAAGTGATGAGAAAAATGAAGAAGTGATGAGACGAATTCTAATGAATTTATTGACGAGAAAATGTGTCCTATCGGTCAAACTGCGGAATTTATTCACGTGAAAGTGTGCCCTATCGGTCGGGCATGTGATAGGGCACACTGTCAAAAGGTGATAGGGCACACTGATAAATTTATTCACGAGTGCCCTATCGGTCGGACACATGATAGGGCACACTGTAAAAATGTCATAGTGCCCTATCGGTCGGACACATGATAGGGCACACTGCAAAAAGGTGATAGGACACCTGCAAAAAGGTGATAGGGCACATGTAAAAAGGTGATAGGGCATTGTTATGTATTTATTCATGACATAGTGTGCCCTATCGGTCGGACACGTAATAGGGCACACTGAAAAAGGTGATAGGGCACACTGACACATTTATATTCTCAATAAAGTATGTTCGATCGGTCGGACCGTTCTCGGGATGTGTCCGACCGATCGGACAAATCACATGACATGATTGGGTAACTGCCCTATCGGCATTGTGCCGATGTGTCCGACCGGTCGGACCGTTGCAATGGAGATGTGATCGGACACTTGATAGGGATGTGTTCGATCATGATCGGTCAGTGTCCGATCGGTCGGACCATGATCAGACCCTCCGGTCGGACCGTGATCGGACCCTTTGCTCGGACAACGATATTTTCGAGATACTTATTTTTTTAACAAAAATCAATCATTTGTTGCACGGAAAATTATAAAAACATCTAGCAATCATTGAAAAGAGATTGAATTTATTGAAGAAGTAGGGGTATTTTAGTAATGTTGGGTATATAGTGTAGTTATATATAAGAGATGGGTAGATTTGTGTTTGACTTTAGCATCTTAGGTATAACACCAAAGGACTCTATTTATTATATACGTCCCCTCACACAATATGAGAATTTTGTGGTCAATATTTACGGGTTTGAATTTCACTGATAACTATATTATAACACATACTCTCTCCGTCCCATAGAAAAGTGTCTATTTTCTATAGAGCACGAAGATTAAGAAAATAAAATTGTGCAGTGTATATTATTTAACTTTTTAGTTTATTAATTTTGTTCCACATATTATTTGTCTTTTTAAGAAACACGACATTTTCTATGGAACAACTCAAAAAGAAAAATAAGACACTTTATTTGGGAATGGATGAATTACATTTTAAGAGTGTACAATGAGTCGGTAATGATTAAGTTAGCAATGTTGAAATTATTATGCACGAGCAATGTTTACCAACGACAGGGATTGTGGGGTAGAGTTGTACAAAAACATTTCATAAACAACATTAAATTTCATCAGGATATAAACATCTAGCAATAATCTTTGAATTAATTACGGTACTAGGGTTTATGGTGAAGGTCAGTACACGATTAAGTTTAAAGTCGGCACACAAGTAAATATAAAGCCACGATTAGATAAAGAAACTTATACTTCCTCCTATTTAAAATAAGTGTCATTTTGTCAATTGACACACAAATTAAGAATTATTTTTCTTCTAATTATTAACCTTATATATTCAATACAAATTAACATTAAATACAATAGTTATTAAGGTAAAATAAGACACTCACTTTAAATAGGAGGTCATGAGTATTATTTTAATGAATGTGTTATGATGACAACTTGCAACAACTATTTGAAGTGTATATTGTGTAAATTTTGCTCTAATAAAATATTTAAATATATTACTAATTATATGCAACAGATTCGACTTATAATATGAATTTTAACTAAAAGATAATTCATTCTACTAATATGCACTATGAATGAATGAATGGGACACTAATTACCCATCAAAGTGTACGTTAAAAGGTTCTACCGGAGGGACGAGAGAATACCACCTCTTTTATTACAAAGAAAATAACTTTTCTTGGGATCAACATTCTTAACAACAAAGCTAATTGCAATAGTAGTAAAAGCTGAGATTTCTCGTTGCCTTTGTCAGATTCCTCCTAATTTGATGTGGGGTTTTTGATTTCATTTTATCTGTACAAATCATATTATAAAAAGGGGTTTTTGCAAAAAAAAACATAAAGTTGTCCAAATTTGCAATTTTAACACACCTTTTAAAACTTGGTCAATTAAATTACGAAGTTTCAATTTCTTGCAATTTAAGACATGCTCCGACCCCCAATTTTTTCCGGCCACCGGAATGCTGACCTGGACGCCTACGTGGCCATCCCAAAACGACTTCGTTTTGAGTATGAAATGTATTTGCAAATTAAATCACTACATTGTAAGTTTTTTGCAAATTAAATCACCACTTTTCAAGATTTTGCAAATTAAATCACCATCATTCAAGCTTTTGCAAAATAAGACATGTAATAAAGAAGCAAAATTTGAACTCTACAAAATTTCATTGGACATATAAAATTAACATTATTCAATTTCATATTTCTAACAAAGAAAATAGTTCCTGACTCACCAACCAAAATACCTAATCATTGTCTGGCCTTCAATTTTCGTCACATGAAATTCAAGGTTCGTTCAAAGATAAATAATATAGTCAGAAAAAATAATGAACTATAGATCAGAACTGGAATTGAGTATCATATATTTGTGCTCTCTCCTTCATTATTTGTTGAGTTTGATATTGCTGAGATGCTTGTTTCTTGATCATGACATGTTTTATATTTTTTTTTGAATTTAATACTCAATCATGTAAAGTCATATTCTACTTGATCATGACATATTTTAAAATTTATTTTGAATGTAGTATGAGATTCTATTTTCTTTGTTATAAATATGAAATTGAATAATGTTAATTTTCTATGTCCAATGAAATTTTGTAAAGTTCAAATTCTGCTTTTTTTTTTTACATGGCTTATTTTGCAAAAAATTGAAAGATGGTCATTTAATTTGCAAAATCCTGAAAGGTGGTGATTTAATTTGCAAAAAACTTAAAAAGTCGTGATTTAATTTGCAAATATATTTCATACTCAAAATGACGTCGTTTTGGTATGGCCACGTAGGCGTCCATGTCAGCATTCCGATGGCCGGAAAAAATTGGAGATCGGAGCGTGTCTTAAATTGCAAGAAATTGAAACTTCGTGATTTAATTGACCAAGTTTTAAAAAACGTGTTAAAATTGCAAATTTGAACAACTTTGTGTTTTTTTTTGCAAAAACCCCTTATAAAAAAATTACTTAATTTATAATTTTTTTAATGCAAGTGTACAAATATAGTCCCTCCATTCAACTCCAATTAGTCATTTTCTTTTCGATAAGGAAATTAAAAAAGTTGTTGGTTGTGTATAAATGAATAATAAACTAGTGGGACCATTAAATTACTTAGAGTATTCTTTTACTAAAAAAAGGAAAGTAGATAATTGGAATAGAATAACCCGAAAAATTATATTGGACAATTGAAATTGGACGGATATAGAGTATTTATAAGCTGATACTTAGGACGGCTTCAAGCCCACCGCACGTCTCAAACTTTAAAAATTATTACACATTCTTTTAAGAAATTGTTATTTTGTCTCTTTGAAATTATATACTTGCACGCGAAAAATGATAAACCTGGTATCCGGATCATAAATTTTGGTTATGCCTCTATGTATATGCAATATATCAATACCATAATTTCTGATCTAATAAGGTTTCATTTTGGAAGGCATGCAAGCTTTCATTGGATTCCAAGCTGCTTTAGCAAATATTAAGGATAAGTATCAGATTTGTCACTGTAATTGTCTCATTATAGGAAGCAACATTTGTCCAAGAGTATCTCTTTAACTGTTGAATTATTGTATTAGTATCTTAATTTTTCAATCATGCACAGTGAATAGGTTAATAAATAGGTTTAAAATGGCATAGTTTTCAAGGATTTACTCAAGTTAAAAGAGATATTTAAACCGTTTACACGAAATTATATGAATGTATGAGTATCATGTATAAAAACACAAAAAATTGAGTATACTATATTTGTATATTTTTACACGTACCAACTACATTATAAAGATATTGACTCATATGAATTCAAATATGTGAACCGAGGGATGAATTTTGAGCGGTGAGACGAAGATATAGTTTCCTCATATATATGTCATTCACTAAATATAGTATGTGTATGAAGGTAGAGATGGTGAAATCACAAGACATAATTGGGTTAGTATTAATGAATAGGAATCCTATGGATGGAGATATTTAAGGTTGCAATGAGAAAAGGGAATGAAATGATTATAAAACATTAGACATGCACACATGGGACTTGGGAGGAATCCTATGACTACAAGATTCCATAATTGTGACCAACCACCTAATACTTTAATTACTCATTTAATTCGTCATACTTTTTTTAAATTTCCCAATTTTGAATTCATTAGGCTCCGTTTGGACTCTTTTTTTGGAAGAAAAAGGTATGTACAATTAAAAATGCTAACAATATACTACACAAGATTTTGTGAGTCAAACATTGACTTTTAATTAGAATTGGAAATGTTTTGAGATTGTTATGGATTTAATCATATTACTAATGGCGGAATTAGTGAGTGCATGGAATACTTTAAGTTCTGCATAGTTTTAAAGTTTTTTAAAAATGGCTTATTTCATTAAGTGTGCCAAAATTGCATATCGCTCTCCAAAATTGTGAAATTTATCTTGTGAAATTTATCCCAATTCTTAATCTTGGATCCAACTTTGCACTTCGGAAATTCATTTTCCATGTGCAACATTTATATTTTCTCTTAAAGTTCAATATTTGCACTTCTTTGAAATTCTACATTTCGTCCCAATCTCGAATATTTTTCGATCAGCAAACTAACTTTTCTTCTCCTAAAATCGTATTCTTTAAAGTATTAACTCTTTGACTTCGAGTGAGATAAAATGACATCCATAAATTAAAAAAAGTAAAAAAAAAAAAAATCAAATCAACGAGCGGAAAAAATGAAGCCAAACATCCCCTTGTGTATTTAGGTAAAATTTGCAAAATTTGATGAGCCCCCCACTTCAACGGCCCACATACCGAGTTTGACTCAGGCCCATTCATCTCCCCCGTGTGGGGCCCTTCATTAAAAAATTAAACCTGCCCGGGCTGCCCGACCGATCTTGGCGGGAAACTCGTTAAAATTTGGGGTTGGCGCCAATGGCCCGTAAAAAGCGGTGATTAAGAGTCTCTTTGTCCAACGTGCCATAGTGGCCGTTGGATTTTACCGATGGTACTTTGCCGTGTACCTGCACTATCACTTTTTCTCATGATGTTAGTCTTGTAATATTCGTGATGTACTTGTTTGGCCATATATTGTTTGAGACTGGATTTTAATGAATAGATGACTTTAATTATTTCTTCTATTCTACCTGACTTGTCTTGTACTCGCTCCGTCCCGCTATTACTGTCCCCTTTGGTTTCGGTATGGAGATTAAAAAATTTTATTCAAGTGTGTATTTTATGAATTTTAATTATATTAAGAAATTAATACAATTTTCGAGAAATGATTAGTGGAAGAAATAAGAATTTATTCAAAAATTTCTTTAACTATTCATTCGTGTGGAAACAATCTGATACTTGGAATATCAGGTTTAACGGTTGAAGCAGTAATTTGTATTTCGAAAGCACGGCCGATTACCAACTTTATTGCTGCTAAGATTTTGAAGTATTCCCACTAATTTATGTGGTTATTAATTATCCGCAACATAAATAGTAAAAAGCGTAAGAAACTATATTATGAAATCCGTACTATTCATGCCCTTTGAGAAATACATTGCTGTCCTTTTTCGCTGTTATACTATGATTTTATATATCACCATGATTCAAGTCACTATTTCAAATTGGAAGACGTATCAATTTCCGATTAATTTGGAAAATATATATTAAACCTAGTCCCATTAAAATGGGCTAGCGAAAGGTTGGCAAAAGGGCTTCAAAAGCCCGCCATTTAGCGAGGAAAACGGGCCGGATCACAAAAAACTGGGCTTTGCTGCTGTGTTTTTTTACTTTTAATTTTTAAATTATTTTTTAAGAGACATCATTTTCTATGAAAAATTGTTGAAAAAAAAAGTCTAATTTTTTTATTATTATTTGTTTTAAAGAAAAATATCATTTTAATTTTGAACACTTCCTATCATCACTGATATTCATGTATCATAATACTTGATACTCAATAAATTATACTCCCTCACTCCTGTAGATATCGTATGATTTCTTTTCGTTCTGAATCTGATAAAATTTATTTAGTTTTATATTTTATGTATTTTAATAATATTAATAAATTAACACAATTCTTGAGGAATTGCTGGTGGGAATGAATAATAATTCATCCAAATTTTATTAAATCATGATTGAGGCAATTAATTTTATTTCTATTGCGGGTTTTTTCATGTTGTAATTAAAATAATAATTTAAAGTTTCCCAAAAGTAAAAAAAATCATAATTTTTTGAGTTCGTAGCGGAACAGAATCGTGTGAGATAAATTTTTTTGAAAGAGATTGTATAAAAATATGGAGTGGATAGAGAGTAATGAGGGGTCCACCTCATTTTTGAATGTAGAGTGTTTTTTGTTATTAAAGGAAACAATATGATGTTATTGGGATGACCTAAAAAGAAAACAAAACAATATTAATGGGATGGAGGAAATACTTTTGTTCAAAGTAAATAACACATAAATGACATTTTTGTTCAAAACAATTGACATATCATCCCTAAACAAATGATACTTTTTTGAACGAATCAATTTCTTTTCAAATAATTGATACTCAATTAATGATATTTTTGTTAAAAATAAATGATAATCTACAAATGACACTTTTGCCAGTAATAGTAGATGGCGCTGAAAACAAAAATGACATTTTTATTTCAAAACAAATGATCCTCAACAAAATGGCATTTTTGGTCAAAAAATGTTGTTGTTATTCAGAACAGATGACACTTCGGTCCTTAAAAAATTGAAAAAAATAAATAAAATCAAATATATAAAAAATAAAATGATCCCGTAACCCGGATCTGGATCACGTCCCGATTGTAGGTGCAACTGTTGCACCGAAGTTTTTACGTTTAAAAAATAGGCATATTAGCAAAGATAGTTCCCAATCTTAGCGATTTTGTCACTTTTGTCCTCAATCTAATTTCTTTTTAACCTCAAACTACTTATTTTGACAATTTTGGTCCAACTGTTAATTCTTATGTCAATTCACCCGTTAATTAAATTTTTAATTAAAAATAAATAAATAAATTGAAAGGGTAAAATTGGAATTTGAAATAGCTAATTAGCAAATTTTGTCTTAAAACTTTCTGATTTTGTGTGATTAGTCCCAAATCATTTTTTTTTTGTACCATAGCTTTTATTTTTTTGCGATTTTCGTCCCTCCTTTAAATTTTATGTCAAATCGAATGTTAGTCATACTTTTATTACATAAAAAATAAAGAACACATATTACTCAAACTCTATTTTCACAGTGGTTGCTTTCCTTGTCTCCTCTGCCGCCACCCGAACATTTGCCTATTGGCTATTTCAAAATATGAAAGTTTGAGAACGAGATTTGTCAATTAGCTATTTCAAAATTTCAATTTTATCATTTCAATTTTTTTATTTTTTAATTAAAATTTAATACAGTCGAATTGACAAAATAATTAACGGTGGATCAAAATCGCAAAAACAAGTAGTTTTAGGTAAAAAATGAATAAAAATATTGAGGACAAATGTCGCAAAACACAAGAATTGAAGACTATATATGCTAATTGCTTAAAAGATATAGGCAACCTACGTTTGAATTTAAAAATATACTCTCTTCATCCCAAAATTCTTATCCACTATACTATTTTAAATTATCCCAAAATTCTTATCCACTTTTTGTTTTTAGCAAATTATTACACTCTTTATGGGACCCACAAATTTATTTAACTTTTTACACAACCTACAACCAAGTGCGGAGCAACAGCTGTGCTAAGGAGTGCTTTAGCTCCCCTTCGATTTATGATACATCCAAAATTCGTAGTGTAAATGTTTGTAAATGAAGCACCTCCACAGTTTTATTAACTACTTGTGGTTGAGCCCTTACAACAACAAATTATTCATTTTTATTTTTTTTCTCCTCTCATTTAGCATCGTTCCTTTTGAATTTCTTAGTCCGCCACTACCTACAATTCTCCTTAAAAACTGTAACGAAAATAAAGTGAATAAAAATTTTGTGACGAGGGAGTAATAATTTAAAAATGATCATAACTAACAATCTTAGGTTTATTATTGATTATAAAACTTTATTACCTTTTATGAATTAAAAGTTCGTCTACTTGACGAGGCCAACTCATTTTGACACATGCAACTAATATATTATCGAACTATTTACTTTAGAAATTGAAATTGACCAAATCCCAAAATTTAAATCGAGTTGTATTTAATAGAATATCCTACACTTGATTGAGCTTAAAATAATTAATACTATATCATACTTTAAGGCTTTGATCTTTGCTACCATTCATTTGTCGCCTGGCCTATTTCTTAATCTTTTGAGTAGAAAAATCTATAATTGATATATAGATGTGTATTGGATAAACTCACTCATATAATAGAAATGCCAAGATGCAAAAATTATAGTGTTAAAAACTTAAGGGGAATTGGAGTCATATTAGGGTGACCCGAGTTGATTCCCCAGAAAACTAACGGTTCAAATTGGAACAAATATGTAGCTCTCACTCTTATTGAGAGGAAATTAGACTTGAGATTATTGGCAATCAATGTGCAAAACGGTTGTGCTTGAATATACACATTCATACAAATTGCAGCCACAAACTTCCATCAATAATAATAATAATAATAATTACATCATACACATATATAGTTGCAAAGCCACATATAATTGCTGGATCAAGAAATCACCTCAATAGATCTGTTCAAAGCCAACCTCTTAGCAAACTGACTAAGTTTGGTCTTCTCCACCTCCACTCGTCTCAAATGCAAAGAATTCATCACCAGCAAATCCACTCCCTCTCCTCTAATCCCACAGCAATAACTTACATCAACACTCTGCAACTTCCTGCAGCTTCTAACCATACAAACCATACACACATTGCTCAATCTACTACACCCCCTCAACCTTAACTCCTCCAACCCATCACAAGAAACCAGCATGGCCACAAGCTCCTTATCAAGCAACATATCATTATGGGACAAATCCAATTTCCTCAAAATCTTGAAATCTTGTCCTAATGTTGCTAGCAAGCCAGACTCTCTCTCCACCACATCACAGTTTATCAAAGCAAGCTCCTCTATCATATTCCCTATTGCCCTACCCACTGCCTTGAGGCCTTCACCGGTTACAAGACAGCAACTTTCCAACCTTAAACTTCTCAAACTCATGAAATTAGGATTCTGAGCTAAAGATATCAAATGGGTGTTGTCAAGATCAAGAGGCAACCTTAAATCTAGCTTTTTTAGATTGCATTTGCTGTGATTGATGAATTGAAGGAGGCCCTCTTTGCTTCCACCATCATAAACCAACAAAGAATCGAGCGAAGCGCAATCGATTGCGGATTTGAGTAGCACCAAATCCGCAATGCTTCTGCAAGTTCTTAGCTCGAGTTCTTGAAGACCATTCACGAATTTGAGGAAATTAGAGAAGGAGGAGTGATCGCCAACGCTCTCGCAGCTCTTAAGCTGCAATTTCTTTATATTCTTGCAGTTTCTCCATAAATAGCTTAGCCCACTATCCCCAGGCAAAATCCCACGTAGAGAAAGGCTTTCTAAATTCAACTCCAAATCAAAGACAACACCTTTCGTACCTTCAAATTCAAGATTACTAAATTGTGGTGAAGGGCCGGCGAAGGAGAGGGAGAGGCAATTCAAGGAGTTAAAACAAGGCAGCCAGTGGAAAGAGAGGGGTCTAGAGAGAGAAACAGAGACGGAGGAGAGACGGGCACAAGAAGCTGAAAGAGTGTAAAGGGCAAACGGAGAAACGGGGTCGCTTGAGTAACGGAGCTGCCGGAGGTTGGGGCAGGAAGCTGCCACGGCCAGGAGGAGAGGGTCGCCCCCACCGGCGAGAGAAATTGAAGAGAGAAAAGGATGGTCGGAGAGGAAAGAGGAAAAGGATGTGATGGTGGTGGGGTTGTGGGGTGGGGGGAAATTTAGGGAGAGGGAGGTGGTGGACGAGCGGAGGAGGCGGCACCACCGCTTGGAGACGAGCGAGACTGCGGCGGAGGACGGCCGCGGGAGGCGGTGGAAGATTTCTTGGAGGAGCTCATCACAAAGATGCGTGTCCATATTGAAGAGGTTCTGTTTCCAGTTCATTGGGTTTGGCTTTTTTATGTTGAGGATTGAAGATGTGATGTTGACTATTCACTGGTCCCTACAAGAAAGTCTACTTTCTACCTACCAATTTATATATATTCTAATAGCACATTATTGTTGTAAACTAATACTCATAATTCATAATCTATAAACATGTAAGTTATTAGGTGATTCAATTAATTTAATATTCTAATTGTTAACAGGTTGGGACTCCAATAGTATGATTACCTTGTCATTTCTTGGATAATTATCAAACACTTAAACTAAATTATGATCATCACTAATAGTATACTTTTCTAAGATGCACTTTTTACACAGAATTATATTCTCAATTTCATATTGATTGATTATTTTAATAATAGTAAAGATAATTGAGATTATATATGAAATTGGCTTTTGTTTTAATCTTTCTTGTATTTTTGGGTTTAGGGGTCGATAAATGACTGTTTTATAACATTTTCCTAAAAAGTGATATATATCATGCAACATAATTCATAATTTCATATATGATTCAGCTCCTCCGGTCAATTCGCACATCCCCTTGATTTTTTTTTTTTTTTTTTTTTTTTTTTTTTGATACGTGTAACCCGCAGCCGCTACCTTCGTGCAAGACGGCAAACCCCCGCTCCTTGTGCAGTAGCAGCCGCAAACCACACGAGAGAGTTCAACCACCCTAGGCTAACCATAGGTGACAGGCTCCACAAAGTTGCTTCCAGTGGGATTCGAACCCAGGACCTATCGATCCCGGGCCAACCACCTTCACCAACTTTGCCATCCCAAGGGGACATAGGTTATTCTTTATATATACAAAACATAAGATTATTAATTAAAAAACATATAACTCAGAAATGAAAATCCTCTTAGCTTAAAATATAAAAAAGTTTAATTGGAAGAAATGCACAGGAAGGAGTGAAGTGGTAATAGAATTGAGCCGCCTGCACTCAAGCCAGCCCTTTTGCCTTAATGACAACTATTGAAATCTTAAGCTTAAAATCCATGTAAAATACATTATCCTCTTCCTCAAATTCAGATAGTTCATACCAAATTACCAACTAACATAAAATTTAATTTAAAAAGAGTTTTGACTATGGCTTCAAATATATGTATGCATCATACGAAGATATCGCATAAAATTTTATCTATCACACAATTCGTACCTTATATGTCAAAATCATAATGATTTTGTAAGTGTCAGATGTCATTTATCATCGGAGTGGTGCACAATTTGGTACATAAAAACTTTTACCGAAGATACTGTTTGTGTATTTAATTATAGTAAAGATGGCATGTAACAGATAGCGTGCAGGATAAATAAATTATGCTGCAACCTATCTTAGATAAAACATCAAAATGACTTGCCACTCACCTAGCTTAGATAAAACATCTATATTATACGGCACTAAGAATTGAGAAATCTGCGCAAGCTTCATTTCACAAAGTGCACTAGTACATAACTTATAATAGGTCATAGCTAAATTCTTTAGAAACCATTCCTTAGAAGTTATTACACACACAGAGAGCATTGATTTTCATACAAGGCAAGCAGTAGAAGGGAGCAAGGAGCAAAAAGGTTCATAAGATATATAGGCAAGCATTGTGTTTGATCATGTTAAAAGGGACATTTACCTGCATTATATGGGAAAAGTTGTACGCGAATGGCACAAAACTCACTGCTCAAAAAAAAAACTCTAGTCTCCTTAACAAGGAATTTAAGAAACAAAGTAAGCAAGAAATAGATGCAATAACAATTCCAGAAATGCATCCGTACCTTTTGAGAGCAATCACTGTAGATTTGTTGGGCTCAAGCTCTTTGATCATACCCTCATCGAACCACAATCAGAGTGTTCAATGGTTTCTGAACAACAGTAACTCTTTCATGCAACAACTGCCAAACCAATTGAATAAAGTATGCAAGTAGAGGTGGAATGCTAGAGCACATGCAACTTATTCAAAAGCTATAAAAGCTGATACAAGATGCACCACATGAACAACAAAGCTACCAAGCTAACACATGGTAGAGTGGGAGTAAAATAAATGTCTACCGTCTTGGTATCCTTCAAATTGATACAATAAGGGAGGAGTCTACAAGTTTGGAACAACTTAGCAACGATGTAATAATATGTGAATACAGAGAACCCAGCAGGGGAGATGAATCATGAATATGTAGATATAAGTAGCACTGTTCCATGCCCTAAGGGACTCAGTCTTGGTAGCAACGATGTCTACCGTCTTGGTATCCTTCAAATTGATACAATAAGGGAGGAGTCTACAAGTTTGGAACAACTTAGCAACGATGCAATAATATGTGAATACAGAGAACCCAGCAGGGGAGATGAACCATGAATATGTAGATATAAGTAGCACTGTTCCATGCCCTAAGGGACTCAGTCCAATCCCAGAAGTCAGCAAATCTAATTCTGTCGCTGTCTAATGTACCTTTTAGTAGAAAGAATGCAGCAGGAGGAAACCCCACCAATACCAATAACACATTACAAGCTCCACGGACAAGAGCTTTCATTGTTTTTGCTTTCACATCAATCCTCGAGGGGGCAGCAGTTAAACACAGAGGAACCAACAGCAGTGCTCCAATTCCTGCGGTGGCGTAGTTTATCACAGACATGAGACAAAGTCCTATAAAAGCAGCAGCAATTGTCACAGCCTTAAGGAGAGTCCACTCCGTGCTTGGCAGTTTGCTTGCACGCAAAAATGATAAAGGACTAGATGCTCCATATATGAAGAAGAGGCCAATTACTGAAAACTTGATCCAAATTATAAGGCTGGCTAATGGTGAGGAATGAAATTGGTAGAAAAACTAAGGAATTAATGTCACAATTGCACCCCATAAATGGACAACGAGAACAGTTTTTGCAGCATAAATCCAGTTCCAAGCTCTAAGGGTTGGGGAAGGTTCACCAGGAAGAGATGGTTCTAATGGGATATCATCATCTCCAGACTTCGATTTATTAGCATCAGAAAAGAGAGCAGCAGTGACCAATGGAAGGGGAGCAATAAGCAATGCAAAGGCAATCATGTAGATTCCAACTGAAATAAACCTACTTGGAGATGTCATGAGATAGAGAAAAAAGGATTGATGAAACTTCTCGAGAAGATTATTGACAGATCTTATGACTCCTTCAACCAACCTGTAAAGTATAGTGAACTCATCTCACTGGAGGAACATAAACTAAATAAAAAAAATAACTGTTATAGAGAGACAAGTATAGCATAATAGCACAAGTAAATGAAAAACGAGCAAAGAGATAACATGAAAACCAAACAACTGAATAACATTACTACTTGGTTTAACAATGTAAGGACAAAGAAATCATAAACTGACCTACCAACATGCAAAAGGAACAGAACCCTCTGACTTGACGAGAAGCTAGGTGAGAATTCCATTGTAATTGCATCAACTTGATAATCACGGAAGGCACCATGTGGACCAGTAGGAACACCTAATGCCTGGTATCAATGACAGAAATGTTTGGTAAAAGTGAACAATGACTAACATATATTCAAGCCCAAATGGAATCTGGAAGAGTTAAAACATATAATTAATCTTAGATGCTACAATTTCATTATTAAGAACTATTGGAAGTGGAATATAGAGGAGCGGTTAATACTTAAGTAAGAATGACGTGTCAGCGCTACAGGTAATGGTTTCCATAAAGTCAGAGCAAATACCTGTTGTATAGGGAACTGGCAAGAGTGGCACAACCTTCAACATAATCTGAAACAGGGATGCCAAATTTCCATTGTGGGTTTAAGCTTTTAGCAACCTTGCCGAGCAACTCCAGTAGTTTGCCCAGACTGTGCAGCCACCAAGAATCAAGCAAAGACCAAATTTTTTCCACCCTCATTTGTAAACCCTGTCCATGCACAGCCAAATAATTAACAATATTGATGAGGTCCAGATTTGGCATCTGCCCGTTAGAAGCTTCAGCATATATCTTGAGAAAATTCTTCTCAAATTTCGTGCTGCTATCAGAAACCTTAACGACAAGCGCAACTGCCATTGTTCCAGCACGTCGAAATTCATTAGAAACCCTGTCTCCCTTAATAGGAGTCGGTTTGGTCCAAGGTAAACTGATTGCATCGCACATATCCATATTCTTCTTCAAGTCACCAGATGAAAGTGTGTAGTAACCTCTCAGCCGTGCAGCAACTGCAGCATATTCTCCATGTCTTGAATCAACAGCAAGCCAGATAATATCTTGAGCAAGCCAATTAACTCAAGAAAGAAGAGAGATAACTGAGTATGCGATCCCAAGAGACAAAGCTTCACTAGTGGTGTTAACAGAATTATAAGGTGTTACCAAAACAATAGCTTCCTTTCCATCGCCATGTGGAGCCCTTATTATTCCAACAGTATTAATCCCATAAGAGTTACAGCTAGAGTTTTCTCGGACAATACCAGCTTCAGGACCCAAAAAGAACTGCAGGGGGTGAAAGTTATCAGATATTGGCAGGAACTTGTGATAATTAACTTCAGCGCCCAATTCTGTTATGTAATCTGCTATCATCTCTGGAATTTCACTGCATGAACATTTTAGAATGCGAATATCAAGAATGGAAACGGATGTATAAGAGCCCAACAACTCTATGAAACATATTTCTTGTCATTAGAAAAACAGAGCTTTGTGATGCCAGTAAACTGCTGTAGTGCTGTTAAATGTGGCATATCATGCATCTCAAGTTGTAACTCTATAAGCTGAGGAACACGTCAGTCTCAACTCTCAAGTGCAAAGCATTGTGGAGTTTAGTTATGATTTCAAAACCTAGATGAGTTGAACATAAACTAAATCCGAAATTCAACTGGATGTAACCCAATTTTTGTTTCATAGTGCGCTTTGCAATGTATGAACCACCCAAATTTACCAATGCTACCACCATCACCTATTCCTAACAATCATACCAAGGAGATACCATAGAGGAGAAATACTTGGAGAAGTCATGACCAGCTGTGCATATTTGGTGTCACAAGAATAGGAGGCATGAAATGATGGTGATGGAAGTTCAACTAGATAAGAAGGGAGAAACCAAGGAGATAACATGGAGGAGAGGTAGAATAAATTAGGATGATCATAACGTGACCAATTGAATGTCCAACAAATGCATGCCTTTGGAACATATGCAGATCCAGAAGATTAGACTGTGCACGCATTTGACTTAGGCAGTATATGACAATGAAGAATGTGCACGTTTACATCACCAAATTTAAGGCAAATATGATTAGGTACTACAGGAACATTGCCTTTAAAAAGAATAGAATACCTACATGCCAGTGTTGATAGTTGTTGGATATATGCTCATTATGTTGTTTAGGAATCTATGCCCATCCGAAGCATCATCATTAGAGAGCATAGGAATTGCAGAGCCTACAAATTGGCAGTGCAAAAGGAGGATTAGTTTGATCAGCTTCCAAATGAATCTAAAAAACCAGGCAACTTTATTAGATATCAATAGCTTTCAATTGCAAATGTGCAAAATTTGTTCGAGTTCAAGCATAAAACTGATAAATTCTTATTCACTAAAATAAACCATCACTAGCAGCAAAAATCAACTCAAAAACCTTCGTTTCAACCAATTAATGGTATTAGCTGAATATCAAGACTCTAACATGCAACTGGAAAACACAATTCAATATATAAATCATACAGATACCTATAGATATATATTTCAATTACTATAGGTCTCAAACAAATAAAAGTAAGTAGTGATTCAATCTCTAATGTAAATTCTCACAAAAATAACTAAAATTTTAGACTACCACTATACAAGACACAGACACAGACACATAGAGACAGAGAGAGTATACTACCAGGCATTAAGGCATTCTCGGAGATATAAGCGTCTTGCGAAGAACGGGCAAAAGCATAATCGCCACAACTCCTGCTATGCAACATACGATACTAGAAATTCGATCCAAAATCAGTTCAAATTACTTTCGGATTAAGGAATTCATCTTCCAATAATTGTCGAAATCTATAGAGCAAAGCATACCTGACTAAATGACTGTGGGAAATGAGAAATAGGCCGATGCGAATAATTGGTCGCGGCTTCGGTTTAACGACAGATTGAGCTTCCGCCAGCGCCGTTGAGCTTTCCGCCTCTCGCCGCCTCTACTACAGTAATCAATTACTCGATTTAGCTCTTAATTCTAAGTACGACGTCGTAAGCTTGAGTTTTCTTTCTTTTCCTGCCTATGGTCATTAGGGGTGTAACGGTTCGGTTCGGTTCGGTTTTTTATGTATTTTAGGAACCGAACCAAACACATAGAAATGGTTCGGTTCGGTTCGGTTCGATGTGTTTTTAAATATCGGAACCGAACCGAACCGCTTATAAATGGTTTGGTTCGGTTCGGTTCACCGGTTTACCTTTTTATTTATTTTTTTTTTTTTAAATCCTAAATAATGCAAGAATAATAGTTTATTGGATGTCACTCGTTCCGAACTCATAAGTATATAGTTGTTACTCATTTCTCTTCCTTTGTATAGATTAGAATTGATCTTAACTTAAATCTAATATCTAAATCCAATAACATTCTCATGTAAGAAAGACAAATATTAAATTAAAAAATAGGATATTGGTTCGGTTCGCTTCGAACCGTTCAAAAATTCTTGAAACCGCGAACCGAATCGAATGTAAACGGTTTCTAAAAAAATAAATCGAACCAAACCGTGAAGCCGAACCGAACCATATTTTTCGGTTTGATTCGGTTCGGTTTGATCGGTTTCGCAGTTCGGAGCGGAACCACTTACACCCCTAATGGTCATGACCTAAACTTGAATTTAAATTTTAAACCTAGTGTTTACGCGCTTTAAAATATTTCATTTAATTATGCAGTATATTACTACTTTTTAAACAAATATAATTTCCATTTGAATGTCGATCTAATAAATATTATCTGAAGTAATAAAATAAATACGTGGAATTTTTAGCAAAAGAAACAGAAAAAACTCCACTATACATTAGCAAAACGGCGTCACTTTGGGATCCTGTTGCTTCTTGTCTGGAAATGAAAACAAAATTACACAAACTGAGAGTTACTGCAATACAATAATTGAAATGACAAAAACTCAAATTACAAGCAAATAAAGTACGATCAATTTGGAAATAATTGCATCATCAGACGAAGTTTCAGTTCTTCTTCATAAGTGGCTTTTGTTCACCAATGTAGTAAACGCACCCATCTCCATCTTTCTTGACATAATATCAAGTTTCCTTGGCCTAATATCATTTTTCCTCGACATAATATCAAGTTTTCTTGAGATTACATCAATTTCTTTTTCACGTGTGATTCTCAATGCACGAAGTTCTGCAGTGAAATCATCCGGAATAACCAAAGATTGTGATGCTCTGACGTTTCCTTTTCTTTTTGGCTTTAAGCTTATTTTCATCAATAAGCCGACTAATTGTTGAAGTCCGGCTAATTGGAGTTTCTGGAGTTGAGTCGGTCGGATCTAATCCATCTTCATCCATTCTTGATTTTTTGAACTGCTACAAACTTCTTCAACAATATATTTATCTTCTGGTTGTTTACTTGTTACTTCCACTATCCAATCTCAATTCCCACTTGAGATGGCGACACATAACTTTTTCAAAAAACTTATGGTGCGTAAATTTAGATCTTCCATAAATTGTTCGAGCCTCTGTCTCAACATCTTTACTAGACATTCCGCTCCTTACTCGACTATATGCTTTCTTGTATGCACCAATCCACTTGGTCACATTCATATTGAGTCGTTTAAAACGTTGTCTCAATGACTCTGCGGATCTTTCTTTACCTAGTTGTGGATTGATTTCACGAGCTTGTTGATACAAAACTAAAACGCGTCGCCATATCACGACATTTTTTGGTTGGTGTCGAGCATTGGATTCTCATTGACTATACACCAAGCAGACATTAGCACTATGTCTTCTTGATCTGTCCAAGAAGAAGCCATTTTCGCACCATTTTTGATTTGGTAGTCGACCATCCCTTCAAATGGTCACCACAAACACTAGTCTGAGAATTGATCCAATGTGTTGGACACTTTTTGGAGGTTCAGTCACATGTTGAGGTCAACCCGTTTCTTTGACTACGTTCCCTAGTTGTATAACTTAAAGAGTTCTCTTTGAAGAAACTAGGTGTGTTGGGTTTAGGTGTAGGTACGCAACTGGTCTTTGTGAATGAGGCTCTAGGTATAGGCGCAATCAGAGTTTAGCATGCAATTACCTAATTTGAATACAGCTCGCATACACAGAAAGAAACACATACATGTTGCATGTAGTAGTGGATGAAACTGTTGATTCTTCTTAACGAAAGAAAAAGAAATTAAAGCGATAAATCAAACCGAAACAAAGATGCTGAGTCGAGAGAATGACTCTCTTTCTTTAAGACGAAATTTGCCCCGCAATTGGTGCTCACGGTTCAAGCAAACTATCTCCCAAGATAAAACAGCTTTGAGATTGATAATCTAGCACTCGATTTATCAATCTCGGATTGAATATAAAAAGGTGGGATAACTTTTGTAAAATATGTGAATTTGGAATGTGTGTTAATCTTCAAACGTGAGTCTCATATTTATAGGCAACCAATTGAGATTTGCCAATCAACACATCCCTTCAATTACATCCCTTCAAATCTATCTTATCAATTTTATAAGGAAAAGACACATCTATTCAATTTTGATAATTCATACTTTCAATTTAGAATTTTATTAAATAAAATTCCAACAATCCCCACATGAAAGTTTGATTTATCAAATAAGTATATCCCGAACAGAAATTATTGAATCGGTTGAGATAGCTATCGGCTTTGAATCTCTCCTAGTAAATTATCATCGGATTTACTTGCTACGCGGTGAACATGATGTCTTGAACCGGTCAACAATTTATGTAAATCAAGACGATAATAATTACACAATATTTTTCTTATTAATTTTTATATTCACAATACAACTCTGTCCTTTCTACGGCCTTGGACAACTCTTGGATTCTTAAGTGTTTACATAGAAGCGGCCAATTTCATACACTTAAATAGGTGACCTCCTTTGAAGTATCCTGCAAAATACTCAACGTATTAATCATTAAGATCATTAAGAGTTCAACAATTCACCCTCCACCCATTCTGCAGTCAGCACTTAATGTCTATAACGGGAATAGCCTTCTTTGATTTTAAATCAATGAGTGCTCTTACCTCGAAGAATTAATTCATTACGAAGTGTTTGTCTGGACTTTTATAATTTAGTTTTCCACATTGAACCAATTCGTGGGATTTCCATTTCTTTGGTTGGGTTTCCACCACAAAAGTCCTTATTTAGTGGGTTTTAAGCCCATTCCCCTAGATAGATAAATTACTTGATCTTTCGGTAAGCCTTTAGTTAGCGGATCCGCAATGTTATCCTTTGATTTTACATAATCAATAGTGATAACTCCCGTCGAAATCAAGTGTCTAATGGTTTTGTGTCTACGACGTATATGCCTAGACTTTCCATTATACATATTATTTCGTGCCCTTCCCAAAGCTGACTGATTATCACAATGTATCATTATAGGAGGCACGGGTTTAGACCAACATGGAATATCTTCTAAAAATTCTCTAAGCCATTCAACTTCTTCTCCGGCTTTATCTAAAGCAATAAATTATGATTCCATCATGGATCGAGCAATACAAGTTTGTTTAAAAGATCTCCAAGACACAGCACCACCACCAATGGTAAACACATAACCACTAGTGGATTTTGTATTTTGAATATCAGATATCCAATTAGCATCACTATATCCTTCTAGTACAGTTGGATATCTTGTATAATATAGACCATACGTCATTGTATATTTCAAGTATCTTAGTACACGGTTTAAAGCTATCCAGTGATTATTCCCTGGATTATGAGTAAATCTAGCCAACTTATTTACCGTATAAGCAATATCCAGACGAGTACAATTCATAAGATACATCAAACTCCTAATGATCCGTGCATATTGCACTTGAGCTACTGGTTCACCACGATTTTTCTCAAAATTGTGAGTTTTATCTAGTGGTGATTTCATTGGTGATAGATTAAAGGCACCAAATTTCTTTAACATATCTTCGATATAATGAGATTGTGACAAAGTCAATCCACCTTGAGTCTTAGATATCTTAATTCCTAAGATGATATCTGCTATACCCATATCTTTCATATCGAAATTATCTTTCAATATTTTCTTCGTTTCTAGGGTTAGCTCACGAGTACTTCCAGTTATAAGCATGTCATCAACATATAGACAGATCATTACAAAAGAATCAGATGTTCCTTTTGTGTATATACATTTGTCACTTTCATTAATCGAGAAACCTTTTGATAATAAAAAATTATCAAATTTTTCGTGCCATTGTTTTGGAGCTTGTTTTAGTCCATATAACGACTTTACAAGTCGACATACTTTCTTTTCTTGTCCAGGAACTACATAACCTTCTGGTTGTTCCATATAAATTTCTTCATCCAAGTCTCCATTTAAAAATGTTGTTTTAACATTCATTTGATGCATCTCAAGATCATTAAAAGCAGCAATAGCGATGAATACTCTTATAGATGTTATACGTGATACTGGTGAGTACGTATCAAAGTAGTCTAGTCCTTCCTTTTGCTTATAGCCTTTAACTACAAGTCTTGCCTTATATTTATCAATAGTTCCATCTGCTTTTAACTTTCTTTTAAGTATCCACTTACAACCCAAAGGTTTATTTCCCGGAGGAAGATCTACTAATTCCCAAGTATGGTTTTGCAAAATGGAACTAATTTCACTTTCTATTGCTTCTTTCCACATCAATGCTTCAGGAGTGGATAATGCTTCTTTTATCGTCCTTGGTTCATTTTCTACCATATATGTAAGAAAATCTGGTCCAAAGTTTTTTTCTTTCCTTTGTCTTTTACTTCGTCTTGATCCATTATCAGGAATTTCCAAATTTTCTTAATCAGATTCAATTGGTTGCAAATTGTTTTTCCTTGAATCACTTATCATTTCATAGTTTCTTTTGTGGGAAACTAATTCTTTCCTTTCCTTTCGAGGAAAAACATCTTCAAAAAATTCAGCATTTCTTGACTCAATAATAGTATCCTCATGAACCTCTGGATTCGATGATTTATGTACCAAGAAGCGATATGCACTACTGTTATTTGCATATCCTATAAATATGCAGTCAACAGTCTTTGGACCAATTTTTATTTGTTTTGGCTTTGGTATTTCTACCTTAGCCAAACAACCCCACACTTTTAAATATTTGTATGAAGGCTTATGACCTTTCCATAACTCATATGGAGTTTTGTCACTCTTTTTCCGCGGAACTCTATTAAGGATCGTATTAGCCGTGAGAATAGCTTCTCCCCACAAATTTTGAGCAAGTCCGGAATTTATTAGTAAAGCATTCATCATTTCCTTCAAAGTCCTGTTTTTTCGTTCCGCAACTCCATTTGATTGAGGTGAATATGGAGCCGGTAGTTTGATGAATGATACCATATTGAGCACAATATGCTTCGAATGGTGCCCCATATTCTCCACCTCGATCACTACGAATTGCTTTGATTCGTAGATTTAATTGATTTTCTACTTCAATTTTGTATTGTTTAAAAGCTTCCAATGCTTCATCCTTGCTTTTTAATAAGTACACATAGCAGTATTTCGTGCTATCATCAATAAATGTGATAAAGTATTTATTTCCTCCTCTTGTATGTACAAACTTTAAATCACATATATCATTATGAATAAGTTCGAGCGGATTTGTAGTTCGTTCTACCGTATGAAACGGTTTTTTACTTGACTTTGCTTCTACGCAAATCTCGCATTTACTTTGAGGATTTATTTCAAAGTAAGGTAACAATTCTAATTGTACTAACTTTCGAATAGATTTATAGTTTGTATGTCCCAACCTATAGTGCCATAAATTAAATGACTCTAGCAAATATGAAGAAGCCTTTATTTTATTGTTGGCAACTTTGCCTATTACAGACATTACATTCATCTTAAAGAGTCCATCACACATGTAGCCTTTTCCTACAAACTCACTATCCAGCCTTCACGAGAAGAGATCCAGATACGAGATTTTTCCTTATATCTGGTACATGCATCACACCATTTAGCTTCAACGTCTTTCCAGAAGTCATCTTCAAAATTACTTGTCCTATTCCTTTCACTTCTGAAGTAGAATTGTTTCCCATATACAGTTTCTTGTCTTTTACTGGAGCATAAGTACTAAAGTCTCCTTCGTCGGTGCAGATATGACGAGTTGCTCCCGTATCAATCCACCATTGTTTCGGATTCTCGACTAAGTTTACTTCAAGAACCACCACAGCGAAGTCAGAGATGAGTTTATCCATGACTTCCATCTGTTCTTCCTCTGCATTGTCTTCTACGACATTTGCCTTTGCCTTTACTTTCTTGAGAAGTCGACATTTTGTCTTTCTATGTCCCGGCTTCCCACAGTGATAGCAATTGCCTTTTATCTTGAACGTTTTTCCTTGGGATTTAACATCTCCATCACGCTTACGCTTCTTATTCATCTTCGAGTCCACATAATTTGCCTTGGCCTCCAAAGATTGCTTTCCTTTGATCAGAGCCTTCTTATTGTCTTCTTGTGTTTGTAATTTGACAATAAGATCTTCAAGTCCCATTTCCTTGGTCTTCAACTTGAGATAACTCATGAACTCGTTCCATGACGGAGGTAGTTTTTCAATCAGAGAAGCAACTAAGAACAACTCATTCGGCTTCATGCCTTCAGCATCTAGTTCATGAAGTATCATCTGGAATTCCAGAATCTGACTCATCACTGACTTAGAGTCAGTCATTCGAAAGTTCAGGAATTTTCCCACAATAAACTTTCGAGTGCCGGCATTTTCAGCACTATATTTCTTATCGAGTTTCTCCCATAACTCTTTCGTTGTACTGACAGAACAATATGCAGTATATAATCCATCATAAAGACAATTCAGAATGTAATTCTTACATAGAAAATCAGAGTGTTTCCATGCATCCAACGTTAACTTCTGTTCGTTGGTCACTTGAAACACTTGACCAGTTGTAGCACCAATCCATTGCTCATCTGATACATAATTGTCATCCCACGACGTCGGTGGATCTTCAGTTAAGAACCGCACCAATCCCATGTTTGTTAGATAAAATAGCATCTTTTGTTTCCATAATTTAAAGTTGTTTCCAACAAACTTTTTTGGTTTCTCACTTTGTGCAGCCATGGGATTAACCCGTACCGCACCCGCAGAGATATCGCCTTCAGTTGACATATTAACTGGAAAAAAATTCGTCTTAAACTGTTGATTCTTCTTAACGAAAGAAAAAGAAATTAAAGCGATAAATCAAACCGAAACAAAGATGCTGAGTCGAGAGAATGACTCTCTTTCTTTAAGACGAAATTTGCCCCGCAATTGGTGCCCACGGTTCAAGCAAACTGTCTCCCAAGATAAAACAACTTTGAGATTGATAATCTAGCACTCGATTTATCAATCTCGGATTGAATATAAAAAGGTGAGATAACTTTTGTAAAATATGTGAATTTGGAATGTGTGTTAATCTTCAAACGTGA
Organism: Lavandula angustifolia; assembly: GCA_028984105.1. Taxonomy (NCBI): domain Eukaryota; kingdom Viridiplantae; phylum Streptophyta; class Magnoliopsida; order Lamiales; family Lamiaceae; genus Lavandula; species Lavandula angustifolia. Next base: position 35,823,953 of record CM054802.1, on the reverse strand, counting down.
GTCTCATATTTATAGGCAACCAATTGAGATTTGCCAATCAACACATCCCTTCAATTACATCCCTTCAAATCTATCTTATCAATTTTATAAGGAAAAGACACATCTATTCAATTTTAATAATTCATACTTTCAATTTAGAATTTTATTAAATAAAATTCCAACAGAAACTAGGCAGATTTGAAGCAATAACAAATAACTACATAACTAGTAGTATTTCACATTCTTCCCCTAAACTAGATAGCATGAAGTTATCTCAACATATTTCAAACCCATCAAACTATGTTACCGCAAGACCTTCGTATTATACTCTCTTGCTAGTTGATGACTTGATCTAACATATGTTCAAATGAAATGATAATCTACTTCAATGCGTTCATGACAAATTATAAAATACTTTATGAGGTTTCCCTTCATCGAGAAATAATTATTAAATTATAAAGTATTTATGAGGTTTCCCTTTATTTATTACTACGAATTATAGAACCGAGGGGAATCTATATGGGACTCAGATAGCCGCGGCAGAATAAAGATCAAATCGAACAGTCCATATTAGCCTAGATAGGGTTTACAGTTCATTCTAAACTGCCGACAAACTTCACAACGAAGCGGGCAAAGCAGCTGCATCTCAACTCAACCGCTGCTTACCGCCACCAATAACGCCACCACCAACCTCGGCGGAATCCACATACAGCCAATTCACATGGACGAACACCACAATGCTACCGAATCCGACCACATGCCCGATAATCAGAATGACGATGCTCTGAGGGCACTTGATAATGTGAATTTTGAGAATTCTCATCCTCACACCGACAATGGTGCTAGCCCTGGGTAATTTGGTGGAGTTATTCTACTGTTTCGTTGTATTCATATTGCCGAATGAATTCCTAATTGTGTTATATTTTCGTTGAGTTTATGCGAGGTAGTAAAATATTTATTGGAGGTCTTGCCCGAGAAACGACGTCCGGTAATTGGCTTTTTTTTTCCTTTTTTAATTTGCATCTGTGTAGGTTGAGTTTGAACCATAGAAGTTCGTGATAATCGTTGAAAGAAAAAATTGTCTTTTCGTTTGTTTACTGTGAAACAAAATTATTGTAGTTCCCCTGTTACTCCTCGTCAAAGAAAAATCGCTCTTTGCTTCTCTTGGTCGTATCTTTTGATTTTTGTGAAACGTAATTTGCTATACGGATTCAAATGCAAAACAATTTATCAAGTACTTTGGTAAATATGGGGAGATTACGAATTCAGTGATAATGAAGGACAAGAACATGAGGCAGCCCTGGGGTTTCGGGTTCGTCACTTATGTTGATGCTTCTGTCATTGATAGGGTTATTGAGGAAACTCACATTATTAATGGAAACAAGTAGGTAGCTAGATTTTATTAAAATTTACAGTTTTTATGTAACTTGATTCTAATGAGGGATGTTTATTGCGAAAGGTGGAAATAAAGAGAACTATACCAAGAGGAGCGAATGGTAAAGATTTTAGGACAAAGAAGATTTTTGTTGGTGGCATTCCAACAACAATAGGTGAAGGTAATTAGATGTGTTTCCTCTAGAAATGGCTTTGGTGCGTGTTTGTTTGTGGTGGCATTGGATCCAGTAAGAGGGCACTTTAATTAGTGATGATTTAATGGTGCTGCTGGTTATGGAGGTGGAGGTTTTAGGATGGATTCTCCAAGTAGGATACTCAAATCATTTTGGTAGCGGTTTTGGTCGAGGGTATGATATTGGTAGTGAGTATGTGAGGCCAGGAGATAAGTATGCATGATATGGTGGCAGTGGGTTATGATGCTGGTTTCGATGATGGGCTTGGCTATGGAGGCCGAAGTGGAGGCCCGATTTATGGAAGCAGAGGAGGCTACGGTGGTGCTGGTTGGAGTGGAAGGTACCATCCTTACGAAAGGTAGGCACGATTTGTGATATACAAGTTGCAAGATTAGATGATAGGATATAGGGTGTTGTATGCTTACTCTTTGCTGGAACAAGGTGCAGTATTCACATCTTCTTATTGCTATTATTTAAGATCTGATTGTTTAGTATACTTTATTGCCCTTGTTTTACCAGGTAAGAAGCATTCAGTAAAACCTCATTCGTATTTGTTTTACTACTTTGTCACTGGATTTTTTTACTATATATTTCACCTCGAATTTTTATTGAGATATTACATTTTGAATCACTTTTCTGTTTTCAACCTGAAAGGCTGAAACTGCACTACATGGGCAAGTAGTTTGAGGTTGTGCATTTAAAGTATAACTAGCGCATTGTTTAACCGTGTGTTTTGTCAATCCCTGATGTAATTCAAATTTTATCATAAAATACATCAGACTGATAAAAATTAGGAGATTTTGTGATATTAAAACATTGAAGATAATTAACGAAAATGACGGTTACAACAAAAGAAAATATGACCCAAAAAAAATTAATAGATTGTGCAAGATTGCAAAAATAACTTTAGTGCAAACTTTTAGCCTTTATGGTGCATTTCAGGATTTTAAGTTATGACAAGATCTGGAGCGTCAAATTACTTGATCAAACGGTTATAAATTGTTCTTATTTCTCATTCTAAGGGATGTTCTCATATGATCTCCCCCATATATATATATGAACCCATCATTTATATGTCTTTTAACTCTATATTTTCTAAGTAACTATTGGTGAGCCATGTATTTAATTTATGAATGTATAATTTATTTATTATTTTCATTATTTTACTAAGCTATTTGATTTCCTTAAGATCTTGTGCTATTACGCATTTTGTCAAGCAATAAAGCATTCTTCAAGTTTTTTTAAGATCTTGAGCTATTACGCACTTTCTCAAGGAATAAAGTATTCTCCAAGTTTCTTGTGATCTCGTACTATCTTCCCTTGTGCCATTTTAGTTGTGCTACACAATAGAAGGAAGCAAATATTTGAATACTAAAGGAACATATTGTAGCAAATGAGCTTAAATTGGAAAAGGGAAGGGTGTGTTTGACTTACGCTATTCCTTGAGCGAGACCCATAGCAACCTTCATTCGCGTAGCCCAATCCAAAGTCCTCCCACCTCTAGGAACATGGTGCAACCATCTATCCAAATGTCCACTTGCAATGAACTCGTACATTATGTACCGATCACCATGATCATAGCAACAACCTTTAATCGCCACAAGGTTTGGATGATGCAGTCTTGCAACCCGTCCTATCTCAGAGTAGAACTCCTTTTTCCTCTGAAAACTCGATCGTTTCAACCTCTTCACCGCTACCCTTGAGCCATCCGGTAGAAGTCCACTATACGTTCCCCCAGTTTTCGCATCACCAAGAAGACGGTTACCTTCGCTGAAACTCTTTGTAATCGACATTAGTTCCTCTCGCGTAAAAACCTTCCATGCCAATTCTGCAGGATTGGGTGGTTTGCGAGATCTTTTGCGCCTTTCGTTACGTTTATATATAAGAAGCCAGAATACAATAGCCAGAGCAGTGCAGAAGATAAGGCCACTCACAACAGCAAGAACTATGAGATACCCCTGGTGGCAGTGCATAGCCTGACACTTATTTTCTGAAAGCGAAACATGGACAAAATTCAATAGAAATACAGAGTTAGCCAAACAATTATAAACAATAATCACATACCCATATCGAGCATGCATAAGGATGCATGTGAAGCATTGCATCCCTGAGCGACGAGAGGTTTACTTGTATTAATCGTGATCAACGTGCATGAATCGGTCAAAACACTTGCAGAAGTAATGGAGGAGTTTCTTTCCTCATCATCATAAGATAGCCTTAAACCGGTGGAGAAAGGGTTTAGGTTCAACATGTTGCCTTTTCTATCAGATTCATCATTTAATGTTTTGTTGTTTAAGGAAAACATAAGTTTCTGCTGGCTCGGAATAGCTTCAGCATCCCTCACACATTTATTTGGCAGGAGGAATGGAGTGCCATTGTTACTTCCAAGATAATTTATAGGGTCAGAACTATATTCTACCGGTACTGCAACAGAAATGGAACACTATGTATATCATTGATCATGTATTACTTCCGAAAGACCAAAAGATAGGATAATATTAGTCGTTTGATACAAATTATCCGAGCTCAAAGCAGTTAAGACACATTAACATAATATGATTGGTTAAGCACTCTATCTGACAAGATAAATTATAAATGGAACTCACAATTTCCACATAACTGAAGCTGATTTAAGATATCTGTTGCTGGATACTGGAGATGAAAAGATGGTGCAGTAGTATTGCTGTTGTTACCTCTGAACATTTCAAGAACTGTATACAAACCAGAATAACTTCTGCAGTAGGAAATACAGTTACAAATTAGAAATCAAAAAATATTAATTATCTCCGAGCCAAACAGTGTTTGATCGTAGAAGTATTAGAACACCATTTATTGCACAAGCTGGGGAAAAAAATGCATAGATCAGGCATTTTAAGATGAATCAAGAAAGGCAATATGAATGTAAATGCCACCTACAACTTCCCTGCTCATTTACAATCTAGATGCCAGAGTGACAGTAAAACACATAGCAGATGGTTATATCTTATCAATGTTTTCCGATCTCCGAGCACAAAACAGAGTTTTTTTCCTATTACTGGCATTCACCTTGTGCTTTGGCCCAGCACCTTAATTTAGATTTTATTCTACAGAAGTACTGCATTAACTTGTTCTTCTACATTATTCCATCTATAGCACATATTATTTTCATTCTAGCCTTTTTGTTGATGTCGGCTGCCACTCTACATAAATGCTTTAAATCATTGAGTAGGAAAAAGCTATAAACTAATTACACATACCAACTAGAAAGATTGCAAAGCCGAAATGCAAAAGATTGCAGATGTCAAGAGTAGGCACTAAAAAGAATATAATGAAGTTGTTCAATATGGTGGAGTCAGAGAGAAATTTGATAACTGCTAAGTACTTCACATGTTGGCACACATCTGTAGCTCATATGGCGAAACAAAATATAACTGATACGAATAATAGCAGCAAAACTCAGTTTGACTTCTTTGGCAGTAAGCAACTTCTTCATTACTAATTGCAGTACTTGGTGAATGTTGTATTTGGCATTGACAAAAAAGTGTTGAGGCAGCATGCCTTCACCATGGAACAGTATCAAGTGATTCAATTGTTCTCCATATAACACAGAAAATGCAAGGCTTTTAGACTACATCAAAGAAAAGGATGCGTAGTTTTGTATATATGTCAAAAATACTTATTTCAAAAACATTATAATAGTATGATTCTGTTGCAGTTCTGAATCTCCTCAGCCAAAAATCATTTCTCGAGAGATGTACAAGTTTCCTTCAGCCTGATTCTCGTTTCATTCATAAAGCAAAACTGCAAAAGTATCAGTAGCAGCTTTCCTTTAGCCTATACGCCATTTTTAACATTTAAATGAAGACTAATTATCATAAAAATTTGTACTGCAAATTCATTTCCTACAAACTGATAACTACTTAATCGATTGCCCAAGACAACAACCGTTAAGACAACATTTCCAATTCAGAATATTCAATTATTAACTTACGCGCATAAACATTATAATTCTTCCCCTGAAATCGATCGCTGCAATTTTAGTCACTACATCGACTAATTCTTTTACAGAGAGCATTAACTCGCACAAAACCACTAAATTATACAAAAGCAAGTAATTTGTGAGAGTACAAAAGCAGTAGAGGCGTACGAGTCGGGCGCGCAAACGAGGACGTGAAATCGATTGGAGGCGACGAGAGCTCTTGTTCAAAACTTTAATTTTATGAAGAAAAAAAAAATAGTCCAGTTAACATTGCAATTCCAACTAAAGAAAGCCCTAAATCACGAGCAAGCATAAATTAATCAGAAACCCTAACCTGCAGGAAATTCAAAGCCAATCTTCATTCAACGATTAATTTCAGCAGGCAAAGGACGATTGAACCCGCCGCGACGGTTCATGTATTGACGCGGCTGCAACTTCGTGACCTTCCTAACGGCGCCGACGTCGTTTCCGGCTACCGGCTTCCCCTTGGTGGAATCGAACCCCATCGGAATCCCAAACTTCTTCATCATCTCCATCTCATCCTCATCCATCAAATCGCCATCCGTATTCCCCTCATCTTTGCTCGCAACAGCGTCGTCTTTCGCCCTTTTCCATCGTCAACTGAGATTGAGTCGGGAAGGTGGAGTAAGAAATTGCTCTGGCGGAGGATGTATACAATTGCAAGGAGAGGGCTGGTTTGGCGGCGTTTTGTACAATTTACAGTAGTGCCACTCGAGTAGATGTTATGTAATAGACTGATGGCTGTGTCGTTAATATTTGATAAAGTAGGGATATTCTTGATATTTTGCGGGAAGCAAGTAGGAGGTCTTGAAACTTTAAAGTATACATAGATAAGAAGTTCAATTGAGTCTAGTCAAGTCATATTACATCCATTATCATATTTTTATTCATTATTATTAACTACCCCTAAATGTCATTTCATTATTATTAGCTAGCCCCTAAAATTCATACTCTGTTTTTATCATGGACGGACTTACTTGTAGCCAAGGGAAGGCAAGTGCCAATGTGCCATCCCTTGGTTTTTGCTTTTTTATTTTTTATTTTTTTTATTAAATTTAGTTTATATATTTTAATAATTCTTTTAAATTATATAACATCTTATATCCTAATATGTTTACACAATAAAATTTTACACTAAATTTGTATTATATTTGACTCAATTGAATGTTTTTGTCAATCAAATGAATTGCGCCTTATAAAACTTTGATATTTATAACTCGTATTTTTCAAATATTAAATGTAAAGTTCATATTAAACAAAATACAAACTCTTACCAAATTCTATGTAATAGCCTTTTTTATATATATATATATATATATATATATATATATATATATATATATATATATCATTACATTTTCGCCATTAGTTATTTTTTCAACCAAAAGTTAAAACTTATGTGATTTCAATTAAACTAATGCATTTGGTTTTATTATTTTTTACAATTATTTTGTTGTTAGTTTGATATTTATTTATAAAGTTATGTAACTTTTTTTTTTAGATTTTGTGTTTTTGGTACAAATTCATAGGTTTCGTAGATATAATGGAAACATGAATGTATGTTCTCCCTTACTGAAAATCCTGTATACGTCTCTGTTTGTTATTATCATATCTGAATTCATTATTACTCATTTGTCCCAAAATTCTTGTCAATTATACCATATTTAGTTGTCTTAGAATTTTTATCCACTTTCCTTTTTTGGTATTACACAATTTTTTTTGTATGACCACAAATTTACAAATAAATGGATAAAAATATTTGTGGATAAGAATTTTGGGATAGAGAAAATATTAACTAGTTCCTTAATCGTATTTCAAAGTAATACAAGTATATTTCTTCATTGCTTTTGTACGAAAAAATAAATGAACTTAAAATTGTTTGAATGTTAGGCCCATGATCATTTACATTATTGCTTTCGGAATATGTTTGCACATAGATTATTAATACTTTAATATGCGATAGTACATAATTTCCTTATAAAAAATTTGAGCCACAAATATAACACAAATAATAATTTCGAAACCGACTTTAAAAATTATGTCGATCACCTTTTATTTGGTCTTCAACTACCAGATTGTTATTACATGCTTGTTCCACAATTTCTTGCCATCACCGTCATTGATGTGGGGCGTTCTGGTTGAATTCTCGTCGTGTGAAACGTATTTTAAATATTAATATTGCTGATTCTTGATTTACTCCAATAAATTTGTTTAATTTCGAGAGGATGTCATCAAATTTTATATTTCATTTTATTTATTGACTTCTAACAAACTTTAGAATTTTATCATCAATATATAATACTTATTTTTTTAATACTCCTTCAATTTTAATTATTTTATCTATTTTTTCATTTTTGGATGTTGCAAGTATATTATTCACTTTCTAAATATAACAAATTATTATATATAAATTTTTGTGAGACTTAAAATTTTATGTAAATTACACAATTAACCACTCTCCTTAAAAATATGTAAAATGCAGAGTGAATAGAATAATTGGGACGGGTTAGTAGAATTTTTGGCCGAAACAGACTTTCAATAAACAATTACTGTGTTAATTATTGAATTATTCGATTTGGTGGTCCCCGTCGATAGGTGGGGTCGACAAGGCACAACATTACTCACGCAACGCTACGATATCATTTGAGAAATGTGCAACCTTCTGATTTTACAATAACGCCCCTGCCTGCGCAATGCGCTTATCTTACCCGGCACGCTCTCTCTCCTCAGTCACGCGTCTCTCTCTCTCACACAACTCTCCCAAACCTCTCTCCAAATATCTTCCAAAACTCTCTTTCACACCCATTTCATTCTCTCGTCCCACGGTCCGCTGCTCCGTCGACATGGCCGGGGAATCCGAAAGTTTCGTCACAGCCGTAGCTGAGGACGACAACGTCAAGTACGGCTTCGAGCGGAGCGAGATGTACCAGAGCAACCTCGCCGGCACCGTTGACCCCCCGCTCGAGCGCCATATGTTCCTCTGCTATAAGACGCACGACTCCTGGCCGTCGCGCGTCGAAGGTTCCGATTCCGATCCGTTCCCTAAGCTGTTCGCTTCCGCTCTCAAAGCTCGTAGACTCGATATCAAAATCAAGGTACAATTGATACATAGCTTATCAGCTTCTTGTCTTTTTCATCTTGTTTTTGCATTTGTTAGATTTTAATATTGACTGCATTTGGTTGTTCTGTGGCTTTCCGTCTGTAGATATGGTTTAGCTAGGTATTTATCAGTTTCTAGGTATTTACTATAGGATTAGCAAAAACATGATTTTAGTATGTTTTTATTGTATTCTATATGCGTTTAGATTGAATATACGGTTAAATCTTGCTCAACACAGATCAGTTGTGGTTGGTAACTTGGTATACTGTTGCTGTTCTTCTAGAGCTTGATCGCTCGGATCGTGATGTTGTTTTATGTTTAATTCAGTTTTGACTGATTGAATCTGGTAAGCTGGCTGGTTTTCATTTTCAGATATCAATTATTTTTTAGTGAAGCACGATACTAATTTACCATGTGTTCGTGTTTCTGTTTCTTGATTTAGTTTGGATTGTAGCCTTATTAGGTCTGGAATTTATTTTTCCACATCTAATTTAAGAATTCAAAATACATTAAAGTTTTGGTGTTTTTTCAACTGTAGACTCGATTGACCATCTGCGAGGGAGGCGAAGACGTGAAGTTGTCGGATGGAGATGTTCTGATTTTCCCTGAGATGATTTTATACAGGTATGAGCTGAACTTGGTTCTGTATATAAACTTAGTTACGCCTCAGAGTTGCGTAATGTGGTCGATACGCCAGCCTAAGAACTGACTATCCGACGTGCAACCCTAGCCTTTGCGAGTTTGGCCCAATCGGCTGAGAAACAGTGTAGTTCTTGTTCTAAGTTTTTTTTTTCTTCTAAAAGTACGTACTCTATAAGATGTCATTGGCTTATTACAATTTTCCCAGATTGATTTGCTTAATTGGTGAAGATAATTTCAGTAACAGGGTTTAAAAGACTGTAAACACTGAATAGTACATTATTATACTGTTAGAGGTTTATCAAAAAGCCTAAATACAGAAGACAAGGCAGCCATATAGCATAACCTGAAACCTTAATTACACAAACCTTGTGATGATGACCTATTGGTAGGACTGTACTTTGTAAGCTTATAAATTTTGCAGCTGAACTCAACCTGGGATATCTAGTTTCCTGTATGCTAACCAGTTTAGTTTAAGTTCCTCCACTTGAAGATTGCTTTTGCTTCAGCTTTCAGATAATCTTATGTTTCAACTGCTACTTTCCAAATAGAAAGTCAATTCAATTTTTGTAGTGTTTTGCCACATATTATGGGGCTCCGATCATTACTCCTGGTTGTACTTGGTATAGTGGCTTCTTATTTACAAACTAGTAATTACTGACATTTTATGAACTATTTTGTTTTGTTTGTCAAAGGGGTTTGGGTGAGTCAGATATCGATAGCTTCGTTGAGGATGTGCTAGTGAGTGGAAAACCTTGGCAGTCTGGAGTACAAGAGGAGTTGTCTGGTTCGTATGTGTTTGTTTGTGCTCATAACAACCGAGACAGGAGATGTGGAGTTTGTGGCCCACCTTTGATTCAAAAGTTCAAAGAGGAGATTGAATCCAAAGATTTGAAGGACCAGATCTTTGTGGCTGCTTGCTCACATATCGGAGGACACAAGTATGCAGGCAATGTGATAATCTTCAGTCCAGATGCTGATGGAAAAGTTGCTGGTAATTGGTAAGGAGTATGCATCTAATTGCTGTGTTCTATTCCTGAAACACTTCAACGACTGCTTCACATTTTAAGCCCACACTCTTTATCTATTTCTACATCTAAAACCATCTCCATTATGATTACAGAGAAAATTTCTTTGTCTTTCTGCAGGTATGGGTATGTCACTCCCAATGATGTTCTTGAATTGATTGATAGCCAAATCTTGAAGGGAGAAGTCATTGAACGGATGTGGAGGTTTGTGTTTCCTTTTTCTTCTTCGAAAATGACAAACAATAAGAATCCATGTCATGTTAAAAGCTGCAAGCTAAGTCACTATCTCAATTCTCTAGCAAAATAAATGAATTGGTTTTGTTCAATACAGAGCAAAAGTGCAATCTGGTTTGGATTTGTATCTCAATTTTCTTGCAAAATAAATTAACTGATATTATTCTGGATCTCTTATCATCATATCAGAAGGTGCAACGTGGTTTATATTGTATCTTCTAGGCTTCTAGGAATTTATCAACTATATTTCAAATGCAGAAAGCAGCAAAATATTAGCTATTTTTTCCTTGTAAAACATCTTTCTACCGACTTTCTTCTTGGAATGTCGACTTTTCACAGATGACTATGCACAACTAATTCATATTTTGATCTGATTCAAAAATATATAGCACTTCAATATAGTATTATGATTAAGTGAAATCTTTTAACTTTTTATAGACCACTTTATTAACTGTTTTAGCTATTTTGCAGGGGGAAGATGGGTGCAATTGTTACAGAAGCTGAAAAGGTCGAGGAACCAAAGGTTTCTATTGGAACAAATGGCAACACCAATGAGATACAGCCACAAGAGAATGGCAAAGAAAAATTGGAAACTGTGGTAGGTTGTTGCCAAGGTGCCAACGGGGTCTCGTGCTGCAGAGATGAGAACGTTGAGAAGAAAGCAGGCAACAAGGAAGCAGGCGGATTGTCTTGCTGGACCGGGAAATGGGAGCAGCATCAAGTCCTCACAACTGTTGCTGTGGTGGGTGCCGTGGCCACTGTAGCTGTTGCTTATGGTTTGTATCGTAGAGCAAGATGAAGCGTTACCCTAGTATTGGTTATGAAGTTGCACTGCTCGAAGATGAATAAATATCAGAATATCATGTGGTACATTAGCCACAAAATCTAGTTGAGATTTGATAAGACTTTATTGACTGGTTGGTATTGAAGTTCACTGCTGATTCCTCCCGAGGAGAAGGGTGACATATATAGATATGAAGTAACAGCATTTGTATGCGGTCGGATAAACGACCGACTCTCCCCAAACAAAGTATGTGCTGGTTTTTGCAGACTGGCGTTATCATATACAATGGATATGCTTTTGTTTGTTGTTCTTGTGTGCAACAAGTGAAAACTTCGCTCATTCGTAATACTTAGTTTTGTTTTTGTTTAATGACTGCTTGCTACTTGCATGAATCCAAGTGTTTCTTGCCTAATTAATCAGGCAATAAATGGAAAATTTGGTTGTAGAGTGAATTATTAGTGTCCGAAACTAGTTTTGTTGAGGATTTTAGAAGTGAGTGCTTATAGGTTAGTGTTATTTTTATCTTTATATTGTTTACATGTAAAGCCAAATTAGTTGGAGTATTAATTGCTCATCATTAAGCTGTATTATTATTGCGTAAGTAGGGGAAAGTCTTATAATGTTTGGTCTGGATATGAACCATGATTATTGATTACTCGACACCAATAAAAATTATGTATCCTAGTAGCATGTCTAAGCATTGTGGCTATTTCATTCAACTACTTTTGAGTGTGTGGCAAATACATAATCTAGCATTATTTATTATCATTAATATCGGTTGTCGTCTATTAATTTATTTAATTTGTATTATATAGCATTTATATATTTTTGACGTCATACGAAAATGATGTTGAATTTCTATCAAACTACTTATATACCACAAAGACAAACTACAAATCCACTCAAAACAACCACAACATAAAAACAAAACTAAATCTAAACATCCTAAAAACAAATCATGTACTACTAAGTTTGGCAATCATTTCCTCCACCACCTTTACCGAAGTCCCACCCCTCTCCCCTCTATCAATCCGCCTCATAACCTCCTCCACCACCGCATTCTTCGAACACTTCCCCCTCGCCGCTGCACCACCGCCTCCGCCGTCTCTAAGCAACAAAAGCAAACCCTTAGCCTTCTTCCTGGCAAGCCACGTCCCATCAACGCTCAACTGGAGCAGCCCAGGCATCGCCCCCTCCCTCAAAATCAACCCTCTATAAGTCTCTCTGCACCTCCGGCAAATCAACAATAAAACTCCGGCCGCCGATTCTTGACACGCCGCCCTTCCCTCCTCCACCGCCTCCACCACCATCCTAATCGCGCCACCCGTCTCACAAACCTAACATCACACACATTACCAAGAATATGGTGAAATAGTTATTTTAACTGATCGAAAACTTTTAAATTCCTCTGCATATTATGGACCCGATCCTAAGTCCTAACACACATGAATGGTTTAATACCTGATTTAATCCAGCTTCAGATGAAGAAACTACCGCCTCCAACAAGGCCATCGCCTTCTCCACCAACTCCGATGACTTATCCGACTCGTAGACCAACCGGACCACCGCGATCACTCCGCCGGAGGCAACGATCAAATGAACCATTTGATCACAAGTTGAGAGATTATGCAATGTGGAAACAATATCAAACTTGGCTATATAGTTAATGTTTTGGGAGTTGAGAAGCTCGACGAGAAGCCTGATCGCCCCCGAAGACCCGATTTCCGCCTTGTTTCTAGAGCAAGAAGAGAGTATCAAGAGAGATGCTAATCCCAGTTCCATCAAACACTTGTTAGGCCAAAGAAGGATTTTTAGTATAGCTTGTATTGCTCCCCCTCTTGCTATAAGGAGCTTGTTTCTGCAAATTACAAGAATAACCTTTATTAGAATTAAGCCGCTCATCCCCTTAAAAATATAACAAAACACAAATACACATAGATCAAACAATCCATATACATACTCGAGTCTGCTCAAATGCCATATTAGAATTGACTCGTTCATCTCCTTAGAGAAGAGATTAATCCAACCTTATATGCATAAGACATTACCATTATGGAGTCGACAAATACGGGTTTTCAACACCCTTTTCAAAATTGATTTGATTTCAATGCAATATTATTCAAAAAACAGAGGATCAGACCTTTCACTTCCGAAGGCAAGATTGAGCAAAGCAAAGAGAGAGGCCTCAGTGGCTTCAAAATCTTGGCTATGAAGCATCATAACCAATGGAGGAATAGCTCCATTTTCAGCTAATCTCTTCTTCTGCATTGTGTTGAGATTCCCAATCTCTCTTGCCATTGCAATCTGGGATTCTCTTTCTCCAAGTAGAAGGGCTTCCATTATGGCTTCTTCCATGGAAGCTCCCTCTATCTCTCTCTCTCTCTCCTTCCCTCTTTCTCTCTCAGAATAAGAAGAGTGATTGCTTCAAGATGATGCAAGGTTAAAGTGCACTTTTTAAAATTTCTTTGTATTGTTTTGGTTTGAAGCAATGACTATTCCCTCTTCATCTTTTTGTAATAACTACCTTAAGTGGGAATTGCCTTGGTTTCAATCTTTCTCTTTCTTTATATAGAAAAAATGCCAACGTGTCAGCTTTTATATGGAAAAATACATACTATATTTGGACAAATGCATTATCGTAATTATGATTCGCTTATATTCATGCATGAGTAAGATTTATTACCAAATAAGTTGGTATTTAGAACTAAAATACATGCACCATGACCACATTATTATTTACTACATCATCTCATGAGGAAAGATCAGTATAATAGCACCCACACCCAATTTCAAAATAATGAATTAGGCGTTCCCGCTATTTGCTCCCAAATTGTATACTTACAATTTGAGTTTTTTAAATTTTACTATTATTGTGCTTTCAATTCTAACCATGAATTTTCTTGTAGATAGAAATTACACATGTACATTGAATGTGGATATTGTCTTACGAATCTTAACTCATGATACGAATTGTTTGAGGAGTATCACATAAATAAATTTAAGGATTATCTTGTCTAGTTAGTTAAGGATATGTGTGGTCCAATTCTGCCTACTAGAATACCTTGAGAACATCAAAATATCTTTATATCATTCTTTTTTGTGTGCCAATAATCAATCCCTATACTTATTGCCACGTGCTGCCATGCCGTGCATAGTAATAACACATATAAAGACAATTGAATTATATATAATTGGTAGTGAAAATAAATAAAATAATAAAAGATTGTATTTATCTCTAGCGAAAGTATACAAAACACTATTGCATAAATATGATACCCTAACGAAATATATGAAATGTGAAATATATGTAAGAAATATAAATAAAAATACGGGCACATGATCAGCGGGGAAGCCACATTGGAGCTAATTGGTGCTATTTCGTCAAATTATATAAGTTCTTTATTTTATTTTTTAATTATATAGAAAGTACAAGAAGAAACTCTGACCTAATTGAATTAACACCAATGACATTTTCCTGGATGAATTTTGTATCTTATAGTCTAGTGTCTTGTTTTTCAATTTGTATCGTCATTAAAAGTATCTCATTTGAATAAAAGGAAATAATGTGAAGACAAAAATTAATTAGTGAAGAAGTCAAATGGTGTAAATGATAAAACACTATTTTTTTTAATAAACGTTCTTAAAAGAGACTTTTAACGAGATTGAGATAGTATTTAGCATGGATTTTTTTATTGGATCAACTGATGCAAAAAGGAATAGATGCAAATTACAAATAAATGCGTAACGTGAAATTTCAAAATAGAGGGGCGATAAAATTAAAAAATTACACATCATAATCGAATTTCGTTACGATTTAGGGTAGTTGTCACGTCTGCTCCTTTTATCTACCATTAACTACTCGATAGTTTGTAGCTTAATTGACATTTTCACTTTTATATATTTAATTGATCTAATGTTGATGTAGTATTCAATTTCTATCAAGACCTATTTAATAATATTTAAATATTTTTTAATACCATTAACTGCACAAGTGTTGTATTAATGTAATAAAATACAAGGTACGATGAAGATGGCACGCCATAAAACATGGCATAAATGAATCTGCATTGGGAGTTGTAGGAACCGAATAGAATAGAAGAAAAGAAGGCTTATCCAATATCCTTTAACGGTAAATGCATCTGCAATTTTTCTTTGGCATTTTATGTCAAATTGGTATGTTGATGCCAATCCTATTGGAGCACCTGCTCCTTCCTTTTTTCTCTTTAATCTTTAAACCGTTTCTCTTTACTGTCAGACCAGTGCTTTGAATATTGCCACCCTCTGGGCGGCGCCGCCGCATCATGTGGAGTATTTGCAAACTCATAACCGGAATAAATTAGGGGATCCAGAAATATAAATTTGGAGGATAAATTCTGCAATTTTAAAACAGTTAATGATAAAATTTGGTTTAAATATTCAATTCTTTTTGTTGAAGTATTTTGTAAAAATAGTAATATTACACAAAATAGTAATATTACACGAAA
This sequence comes from Lavandula angustifolia, assembly GCA_028984105.1. NCBI lineage: Eukaryota > Viridiplantae > Streptophyta > Magnoliopsida > Lamiales > Lamiaceae > Lavandula > Lavandula angustifolia. The sequence continues at coordinate 35,808,158 of CM054802.1, read as the reverse complement.
TAAATATTTTATGTTTAATCGAATATTTATGAAGATCGAATCAAATATCATAAATTTATATTTGAACAATAAATAAAATATTAAAAAATTCAAATACCGATACCAAATTCTAATACGAATATTGAATCGTAAAAAAAATATATTTGATTCATTTATAACGCTAGAGTTATACAATTATCTCTGTCAAGCAGCGACTAGTTATCTCCACAAACATAGTTCACAAGAAGAAATTTTTGTGATAACGATGTAGTATTTAGCAACGGAAACAAATTCCACACTATTATTTACTGACGGATTCGAACTGTAAATTATTATCCAACTCCTCTCTCATCATACAATGTAACAAGCCCAGCAAATCATAGATCTCTTTGGAGTGTTGATGATATCTATCATTAGCTACAAAACTGCAAACCCCATCCCTTATTTCAACAACACTTTTACCAGACACCTTCTTCACTTGCTTCTCTTTAACCATCTTCCTAACTTCACCCACATCCATCCACTTCTCATCAACAGCATACATGTTTGACAACACCACATTATGGCCACCATGAAATGCATCCAACTCCACCAGTTTCTCAGCTGCTATTTCTGCCATCTCCATGTTCTGATAAATCTTGCAAGCGCCAAGCAAGGCTCCCCAGATATTAGCATCAATTGGATCAGCCATCCGGCTTATAAACGCCACGGCTTTCTCCAGCTCCCCCATCCGGCCAAGGAGGTCGACTACTATCCCGTAATGCTTTGAATTCGGTGTGAGATTATAGTCCTTCACCATCATGTTGAAGAAGTTAATTCCTTCCTTGATTAGACCTGCATGGCTACATGCAGATAAGATTGAGAGGAATGATATCTCATTTGGGATAACTTTTGAAATCTTGATCATTTCATCAAACAAATTTAAGGCCTCCAAGCCTTTGCCATGAAATCCATAAGCAGCTAGCATAGAGCTCCATATAACAACATCTTTGTCTTCTATTGGTACAAAAACTGCAATAGCACCATCCAAACTACCACATTTTGCATAGGATTCTATGAGTGAAGCACCGAGGAAAGAACAATCACCTAAACCGGATTTAATTACAAAACCATGTATGCAACTAGTACGATGAAGAATGCCTAATTCTGAACAAGAAGTCAGAATCTTAACCACATCAAAAGCATCAGGTTGAACATCATTGGCCAGCATACCGCGTAAAACTCCAATGGATTCCGACACCCTTCCGTTTTGAACACAACCATGCAGCATTGAGGAGTAACAAACTGCATCTTTCTCGGGCATCTGATCAAATACTTTAAAGGCTTCATCAGGGGAAGAGCACGTCATGTACATGTCAATTAAGGCAGTAGAAACCAAGATGTGTTTATCTAATCCATTTCTAGCAACGATTTCGTGCATTCTCTTTCCATTATCTAAACCACAAGTAGCTTCACACGCTTGCAAAGCAGTAACCAAAACTACTACATTTGGCTGAATTCCTCTATCTACCATCTCATTGAAAAGATCAAGTGCTTCTTTAGCACGTCCGTGATGAGCATAGCAAGCAATCATCGACCCCCACGAAATCACATCTTTCTCTTCCATTTTCTCAAACAACTCCTCCGCAGCAACCACAGAGCCCGTCTTTCCGTACAAGTTTAACAATGCATTCGACAAAGATAATACGTTTTCCATTCCCACCCTCATCATATAACCATGAACACTTCTCCCTATCATTAACTTAAGCAACTGAGCACAAGCAGATAAGACACTAACGAGAGTAACGGAATCGATCACAACTACTTTCGCCATAGCCATTTGAGTAAAAAGCTCCAGCGCCTCTATACTACGACCATTCTGCTGAAGCGCTGTAATCATCGTAGTCCACAAAACCGTATCCGGCTCGGAATACTCCTCAAACACACGAACCGCATCAACCATCTCTCCACATTTCGCATGCATTTCAACTAAACCGGATCCAATAAACAAGTTGTTACAATTACTTTTCTTGACAAAGCCATGAATTGTTTTCCCCAAATTAAGCGCTTTCAGCCCGGTACAAGCCTTAAGAGCGATTGGAACCGAATAAAGATCCGGTTTTTCAGACGAAAACAAACGAAAAAAGAGAGACAACGTTTCTTTGTACCGTTTGTCTCTGCAGTAGAATCTGAGCATGCGGTTATAGACATACAGAGTCCGCTGCGGGATTTCGTCGAACAGCTTGCGCGCATGTTCATAACAGCTGAATTTCTCATATTGCTCGATCAGTTTCGTGACGAAAAATGTGTCGTCCGCGAGACCGGTTTTGATGGTGGCGGAGTGCAGTTGGATTAAACTTTTTCCACTTCTACATGCTTCGAATAATCTGACGAGTGCCTCCCCACTAATCATTTACTGCTGAAATATATTTAACATTATCTACAAATAGAGTGAAATTGGTAATAAATCAAATATATACTCCTTCCTAATATGGATAGTAAGCCAGTAACTAGTGCATCAGCAACAATTTAAATAATTAGATTCAATACTTTATATACTTTTACTAATTTTCTTAATTTATATATTCAAAAGCAACAAGACAATATTCATTAAATCAAATAAATCCAAAGACAAATTGTTATTTGTCGGTTATACTGTGCGGTTCTTTTTTTGTGATCAATATTGATAATATTTTGAGTGCAATATTTTCAAAGTAAACCTATAAATCACGCCTAAAAAATTAAATGAATATTATTAAGTACGATCGTGTCACTTTTCATGTTACGATTTTTTGTGATTTAAATGCCTTTTCATTGCGCTTTACATGATGACTGAATCATGCTAGCATTATTCTTGAAATCAGGACGGTGAATAATTAGAATTAGAAAAATAATTAGGAATTTGGGCCGAACCCATTTAAATTTGAGAGAACTCTTATGCCCATGTTAAAACACTCCAGCCCATTAAGACTGATCAGAACAAGCGTTGTTCTATACTCCCTCCGTCCCATTATTCTTGTCCGCTATTCCATTTTGGGTTGTCCCAAAATTTTTATCCACTTTCCTTTTTTAGTAAATTATTACACACAACTTTTTTTGTGGGACCCACAACTTTATACCAATCTACACACAACTAACAACTCTCCTTAAAAACCGTGCAAAAAATAAATTGGACAAGAATAATGGGACGGAGGGAGTATTTTATACTTTTTCGTCCTATTAATAGTGTCTTGTATATTCGAGATGTGTGTCAATTAGTAATGTCTATTTTTAAAAAGGACAAAGAATTTGTGGCAAAAAAAATTAATTATATCAAAAGTCAAAACAATATACAACACATAATATCACTTTCTACCTAAAAGAAATCGGGCACTACTAATGGGACCAAGAGAGTATATGCCACAACAACAGCATAGATCGTCCCTTCGGGAACACCTGATAAAATTGGAACGATACATAGAATATTAGCACGGCCCCTGTGCAAGAATGACACGCATAAATCTAGAAATTGTCAAAATTTATTTATTTTTGGAAAATCAGACATGTTTTCAGCTAAATAAATATATTCTTAATAATTTTCGACCAATCAAAAAATTACAAAGCAGTTCTTTTAATTTCTCCATGGTTATTCGGTAATTATAACAAAATAATCAATCATATTTAAGCAAAGGGGAGAAAATAAATACACAATAATTTATTTTCAAAATTCTAAGGTGTTCGGCCTTCACAAAGACAATCTACTGTATCTAAAAATGATAATTCACCCTAATTTTCATGATATTATCGACACTTTACAAAACACAATTACAACTAAAACTGAATAAGATTATTGTTGGCGTCGTCATTAACATTGACTAACGCCATTTGTGAATAATTAGATTATATCATCTCGAGTCTCGACTCGTTTGTTGCACACAAACAAGTCACATATTTGTATTTCTCCATCGAATTGATTCTACTAGAGTTGCGGTTTCCCAAATAGTAGTACTACTGTATAAAAAAGAACAATAATTGGAGTATTAAATCGTGCCAAAGTCCAAAGCCCCAAACCAAGAATCATGATCAATAGGCCCACCAGACTCAAACTTTGCCCTCTCGTTCCTACGAATAATACTGAATTTCAATGGCTCAAAATTCAATTTCGTAGGGACTATGACGGAGGAGCAGCGGCGGAGCAAAAAGAGGAAACGGGGGAGCCGCCGCAAAGAAAAGACTAGATCCGGCCCAGTCGATGCGAAAAATAATGCATATTCTTCCATCACCGCAGCTTCCGGTTCCGCTGCTCCGAGTAAGAGCAGCTCGAAATCGAAATCACCTTTCCTTGACAAAGTACAACCAAGTGATTTCCAGTAATTTTATGAATAATTCATTTCTTATATAATTTCTTATTTTAATTTTCTTCCGGATTGGACAGATGAAAGCAAGATTGTCGGTAGGTTATTTCCGCATGATTAATGAGAAGCTTTACACTTGCAGGTATTTAGCTTTTACTTTTTTGGATGATAAATATATCTAAGAGTGGAATTGGTTCCTAAATTATTTATTCTGGATGCACAGTGGAGATGACGCTCTTAAGTATTTTGAAGACGATCCCTCATTGTTCAATGTGGTGAGTCACTGATTTGTAAACTGTAATTCTAGTTTGTGTGGATATGATGTAATAGTATGTGCTACATTAAGAAAATCTCACTCTTCTTAGTAAGGTTGAGCTTTGTTCATGAGTCCTACTGGCTTTAAAGTAGAGCATTAATATTCCTATCTGAATTATGAACTTTTACTTTAATTTTGAGCCTCTGTAAGCAGCTTGACTGCGGAAGTTTATCGCTTATGCAGAATGCAACTAGGGAATGTTTTTGATTTGCTAAACTTATCTAGACCATGGTTCTTGAGTGCTGTCGAATGGTGGCAGTGTGTAATGAAATAAGATCCTATTTTGAGTGATTTGTGTCAAGGTGTCTACTTTGCTCGTTCGAACATGCTGTTTGATTTTGCACCTTTAGTTCTACATAATTATGTTTTTGAACATTTGCTAGAGTGCAGACAAACAAGTCTTAACTGGTCTGTGTACTGAAAGGATAGAAGTTGCCTATCCTGCAGCATGAACAATGGTCTCGGTTTTCCTTTTATCTTCTCGTGTTTGTGTTTGTGTTTGAGAGAGAGAAAGAGAAAGAGAAAGAGCCTCATTTCTCTTCCACTCCACTGTCCGCTAGGGGAGGGTTTTGTTAAGGATTTCTTCAGCAGTTATTCAGCCTTTATATTTAGCTTCCACTGAGTCTATCTATCTTGTCTAGCAATGCAGCTTGATCATGTTTTAATCTAATGTTAACTTTTTTTACCAGTATCATTCTGGGTATCAAGCGCAAATGTCGCTTTGGCCTGAACAAACCAATGATATCATTATAAAGTGGATAAGGATCGCAGCCCTTCATTAGTTGTTGCGGATTTTGGTTGTGGTACGAATCTCCAAGCATTACATATATGATAAGAATCGTATATTTTGCTAGCTGATTTTAAAAGTCTGTTTTTATCTTATTCAGGGGATGCAAGGCTTTCTAAAAGTGTGAAGAATAAAGTCCACTCCTTTGATCTCGTCTCAAATGATCCTTCAGTAATTGCATGCGATATGTCTCACGTATGTCCCAGGCTTTTTCCTTGTTTCTCTTTCTGCCTCTTTGGATGGATTAAGTAGAATGAATAGAAGTAAAATAAATAATCCAAAAGGGTCTATTATTGTCATCCTCGTAATTATGCAACATCCGACATGCTTATTCTGAAACTAGAGTACTATATGAACCACCCATGTTATTAAATGCAGGTTGTTTGGTTGATATACCTTGTGCTTTGCTGAGAAATATTGACTTTGACTTGCAGACACCGCTTGACTCATCCTCCGTGGACATTGCCGTGTTTTGTCTCTCACTCATGGGAACAAACTTCCCTAGTTATCTTCAGGAAGCAAACCGCGTTCTTAAGCCTCAGTAAGCTTTGGATATCATCTTCTTTTACTGAAGCTAAAAAGTGTTTTCCATACTTTTCTGTTAATAATGCAAGTTCAATTTTCATTGTTCAGAGGGTGGCTTTTGATAGCTGAAGTAAAAAGCAGATTTGATCCTACCACCGGAGGGGCAGATCCAAATGAGTTCGTCAAAGCCATATGCGAACTAGGATTCTCCTCAAAATCCAAGGTTGTACAATTTTTGTTCTGCATCCTCTCAATAAAAAAGCCTCTACATTCTTGCTCAGAGTTACTCTGTTATGTGCAGGACTTCTCGAACAAAATGTTTCTACTGTTCCACTTTCAGAAAAAGGTTTGCTGCTTCTAGAATGCTTCCCGAGTTATATATATGAAGACGAGTTTCGAGTCAATTGTTTTCTTGTGTTTGTTTTTTGCAGGATAAGAGGAAAGCTAAGGATATCAACTGGCCGGAGTTGAAACCTTGTTTGTACAAGCGCCGTTAGGTAAGTTGCTTTTAGTCAAGTTGTGGCTGATGAGAAACTTTGTAGTGGTGGGGGGTGGTTCTCTAATGATAAAAACTTAAAAAGTTAAGGATTTGAATGTTATTCGGCTTGAGTCTGTCAGATATGGTAAATTACACAAAAAGAATGCACTTAAGCCTCTCTAAATTAAGATTTTATTATTTTATAGAGGTGTTAATTAATAGATAAAAGATTTATTAATTTAAAGACTGTTTTTGCAATTTGACAGAATCAAATTTTGATTAAATGGATATAATTTAATGTTATTTTACTATTTATTATTTGGAGAATGAATTGTATTAATTTATTAAGAAATAATGAATTTATTGATTTAAGAAACAATTAATTCCGGAAATGCAATGTTTGAATAAGTCCAAAAGACTATAAGATGACACTCAGATCAGATTCTCTTCAAAATATTAATTAATGATTTTAGATAGTTGACCAATCTAAGAATTTGTCTACAAATCAAGTTTGTGAATTTGTGTTTGAGCTTTCAAAATTGTCTCGAATTGATTGGGGTTTTAACTGAAACCTCGGATGAACTTTCGGTTATTTTGGTGTACCCACTTAAACTTTTTTATTCAATATATACTTAGGTATACAAGACCTTTATAAAAAAAGCGGGTTAAGACCTTTTCTTGTTAACTTTATATTAAAAAATATAATGAAACTTTTAAAACATGAAAAATGAAAATAAGTAAAGTATAAATAAGGGAATCAGGTGATCCCATCTCCATAAATAAGACCATCTACTCTAATCCGGTTAATGTAGGTAGTCTGCGGCCGGAAGGTCATGGGTTCAAAACCCACCAAAACCGTTATGTGTGAGTCTGTCACCTATGGTTAGCTTTGAATGATTGAACTCTCCTGTATTGTTTGCATGCTAGAGCACAAGAAACTAAAATTTGTTTTCACTGAAGAATTTTGAGTGACTTATTATTTTATAACCTAAAATGCAATTTCAACTTATTCTTTCCTTATATGAATTATAAATGTTTCAATTGAAATGCGGTTAATGATGTAAGATATAAAAAGAACATTGTAAGTCTATTCTTTTTAGTTTAGTAAGTCCATGTAGTCTATTCTTTTAATCTCAACATATTCTATTATGATGATTGTGCTAAAGGGTTTCATAAATTTATTCGAAAAATAGACAGAATTTCGAAGTACAAAATTTAATAAAAAAATTATATAGATACAATGATAAAACAAATATTAATTAAAAGAACAACCTAAATATGTTTTTTTATATATATGAATTAATAATATCCCTTGCAAAATTTAAGTTAAATAAATATTTTATATAATTCTCAATCGGGTTTTTTTGTTTGATGTCTATTAAAGCTTAGGTATGACCTAAGACCTTTGCAGTATGTATTACATGAAAAAAAAATCATATCTTCATAGTTTTGTCTCTTGTTTACCTTCTAGTTTAGATACAATCCAACTAATATAATTTAATATTTTTCATAATGTGCATACTCAAATTTCTCTTGTCAAAATATCAAAAAAGCATACAACACCAAACTCATAATTAAGAAAATATTGAAATGAGAACGAGATGATTTGGAGCCATAACAATGAACAACACTAAAGAGCAATCTTATAGTAATATGTATAAAGTACTAATAAGAATTTAACTCCGCGAGAAATCGAAAAATCTTAATCACATTAAGAGTGGTTTAATTCTTATGTGTGTTTGCAGGCTATTGCACAGGAGTGAGGTTTACCCTGTACGCACCAAAGGTAGCGATTGCGGGTTCCTCGTCATATAAAAAAAAAACTAATGCATTTGAAATTCCACATAAGATTTCTTATATTACGATCGATAACACTTGAGGGTAATAACCAACGACCTAAAACATTTGACACATGTATTATATGAAATATATCAAAGTAAATTCCATAGTACGAATTTCGATAAAGTTATAATGTCTCAAAATGCTTCTTGGCAATGTAGACTACGAGAGTTGAGCCATCTATCTCATGCCTTTTCCTATCTAGATTCATGCTGCCGGGACTCTAATATTCCCAAAATGAGTCTTCTGACTTTGACTTTATTTCGTACTTCCACTCTTGCTTCATTACCATTAAGAATGTCCGGAAACACGTAGACATAGTTGTTGCCTTGCAAGATTGGATCTACGATCATTCTCTCACTCTTTTGTTCTTCGCAAAAGAATTCGTTTTGATTAATTTCGAAATTAACTTGGGTTTATATAGGCGTGCATGGATGTATCCCAAAAAATTATTAATTAGTAATTGTTGACATAGATATGGTACGCCTAGAATCTTAGGGTAACATGCATTATCATATACGTGAAGTATGTTTCTTTTGCGTCGAGCAACAGAAGCTCGGAGTGCGATTCGGAATTTGATCACAGCATGATTAGGGCATTAGGTCTGCATTAAATGCGTCTCCCCTTGTGTTTTCAACTGGACGTGTTGTTATTGTTTACTCGTATTTAATTACTTAACATAGTTTACACTGGTGATAATAAATCAATAATTTAAAATATATCCATGGGAGGAAAAAAGGAAGTAAGAAAAGAAACAACCATCAATTAGTAAAATAATAAAAAGCTAATGCATTAAAAATTCAACATTTACGACAACAAAAGTAAATCTACACCAGGTAATAACCAAAGACCTAAAACCTTAAAAATAGGCATTATTATATGAACATTATTTAACTATAGAAACACATCATTACTTCATTACTTTCGAAATTTCTGTGCCATGGAAAATAAATCAAATATTTATACTACCCAATTAAGTAGAGATGTCAAAACAAGTCTGACATTTTAGGTGGAGTTGAGCTCATAATTTAGAGATCCACAACAAACCGGACTTATTTTACCTAGCCCGATCACTCGATGGGTCGATTGGGCTTTGGGCCAAAAAACATTATGGACTGTGGGCCAAACTCGTCCATTAACATATTCTTATCAATTTATAATTTTATAAATTATAAAATAATTATGTAGTACAATGGTAGATGGTTTATGGATATACAAGTAGTTTGGGTTCAATTTAGGATAGAATATTTAATTTATTTCTATTATTTATTTAAAAATTATTAAATTAAATTTATTAATTAATAAAAAACTAAAAATAAATAATTTAGTTTGTGGGCGGATTTGGCCCGATGGTCCATAAAAGGTTGGGTTGGGCTACAATTTTGATGTTCCACTTGACTTATGAGTTTAGTGGACCCGGCCCAAATTTTTGCAACAGACCATTTTGTTAAGTCGGATTGGCCCAACCCCAAGACTTTGACGCCTCTACAATCAACTGTATAGATTTTATATTCACTACCCATGTGTATGTAGATTGATTTCATGTACACTTAACATTTAACTAATTATATTGCATATTAGATCTAATTAGTATTGAATATTAGATTTTTTTCGGACATCTATATATTATGATAAATTTACATATGTAAACTACTAATTTTATAATAATAATTTAGTTACTCAAACATATATATAAGTTTTCGTATAAGTTTAATTTATACATGTGTTATATGTCGCATAGGTAATTGATCATATGGAAGCTCTTCCTTAAATAAGAAATGCACCGTTCATCTAACTTATTGAATGGATGTGATCGAATATACTCAAAAAGATTTCATAAGAATTATGCATGAAAAATATAAAAATTATTTCCTATGTAAATTAGTCTTCCTACAAGATCCACAATCCACATATGTTTTGTGCATATATATATATTATTGTAATAAATGATATTCCTGCATGTAACTGAATTTTCTAATGAATTGAATGTGCTAAAGTTTTCTTAATTATATCAGAAAAATACACAAAATTGTGAAAGTATTCATGCATAATACAAAAAATTATAGACGCAATGATGAAACAATATTAATTATAAGGACAACCTAAATATGTGTTTTGTCTATATGAATTTATAATGTCCATTTCACATTTAAAATGTGACAAATTATAGTGTCGGTCAATATAAATTCACCACATGAAAGGTTTGTATATCCCTCGAGTAAAATCTAATAAAATTACACATTACTTGAAATAAGGAGCAATTCATTTTGATGGTTGATCACACTAATTATATTTCCTTTTCTTTTAGGAAGGAGAACACATAAACCATTGAGTAGAGCGGAATCTTAATTAGGAGATAGATCCAAGATAATAATAGACTATAATAAGTTTATGGTACCAATTTGTAATTTAAGAGTTGAAATATTTAATTTTTCAAAAGTCTATTAAAATTTCAAGTCAAATACATAATTTGAGAGAAAGATAACCCTCACTTGCTTCTATAACCACATAGTTTAATGTATACACGATGTGTGTGTGATGGTATATCGAAATTACATACTCCTTAATTTTAATTATGATTCACTACTTCTCCTAACAAGCCAATTCTTAAAGAATTTTATACGGGTAGGTGGGTTTAAATTCATATTTAATAGAACTAGTCGTTGAATCAAATTCGAATACATTTGTCCACGGGAAATATTGAAGAACAATAAATTTGTAGCAAGTATAAAATTAAATAATAGCAATAAATTCAAATTTTTAATAAATTTATTTGACAATTATAAGCCGGTGTCGTACCCCCGACACCAAATTGACAGAGTCAGAACACATTGGTGGATTTAAGTCCACGTTGCCACATGCACACGTGTGAAGTGACATGGGAATTATTAAACCACATGAATATACTTGTTTATGATGCCATAATTACACACTTATGAAGGTTTTGTATTTTTGACAAATATTTTAAGTTAGATGTGCTTAAAGGAACATGTATAGAATGGCAGATTCAAAACTACGAATAAGGGTGTAAATAAGAAATTTTTAAAAATTACACAAATATTCGAGAGTTTGTGCTATTTGGGACAACCCCTTAGATTTGTCTGGTATATCCTTTATTCTTTTAGAATGTACATTTAATAATACATTTATATAGACATTATTTTTAATAAGATTAATATGGTAAATTTATTTATATTTGTAACAAGGTTTTTTAATTATGAGTTATACAATGTCTTATCCCATGGAGGAGATGCAAATATACGTATTTTCTATTTTAGCCACCTTGAGCAATTTAGCTACCTTTATAAATTGATACAAAAAATAGTTAAAAAGTATAACTTTATCACTTTGCACAATGTGTAAGACCATTTTTTAAAAGTCTTTGGTCTGGTCTCACTCATACTGTCAAAGTTACTTTTAACTTTGAGTGGAATGTCAAAAATGACCAAAATAGAAGTAGAAAATGCAAAAGTAGTCAATATTTTCTATAAATGCAAAACTAGTCAATATTTGTCACTTGGTCTGAATTGCCCCTAACACCTAAACTGCATAACTATTTTTATCTACCATGTAGGAAGTAGACATTATATCTAGGAAATAAAAATACATTCAACTTTTTTTTTGTTGACGAGGAACCCGCAGCCGCTACCTTTGGTGCGCACAGGGTAAACCTCGCTCCTGTGCAATAGCCTGCAAACCACACAGAAGAGTTAAACCACCCTTAATGTGACAGGGTGACAGACTCACACATAGCGTGTCCAGTGAGAATACATTCAACTTTGGTTTGACTTGTACTGCATGAGAGTGACTTTCCATTCACAGTTTAACTTTGGCTCAAACAAAGAGAGAGATAAAGGCTGCATGTGGGTCAACTAAGTTTAACTTTTTGTCATCAAGTAGTTTACTTTTTAGCATAAATAGGGATAAAATCGTCCACTGACTACTTTTGCATTTATAAGATATAATTGACCATTTTTGTCATTCCATGTTGTAATCTGACTATTTATGCATTTCCCCCTTTAACTTTTGTACTCCATTCATTTCATTGATAATGACCGATTGACTTTACGGTACGAGAATTAATAAAATAGAGTAAGTGATAAAGTAAGAGAGAGAAGATGAGATGGTGAGAGAATGAATGATAAAATAGGTGAGATAAATAATAAAATATAATATTTTTTTCTTTTTTTGAAAATGGATCATTTCAAATGGGACAAATCGAAAACGAAAAATGGTCATTATTAATGGGACGGAGGGAATACCATTTTGTGTATTAGAGTCTCTTTCAATGCCCCTCTCAGTTTTACCCTCACGTTCATGTCTAGCTAAAAAGTACGAAAATCATGCACTTATAGCTGTATTGTAGATCAAAATATAAAAGTCGCTATATTTATTTTTTATTTAAGATACATGGCTACGATTTTATAATAACACAAATTATAATTGTAGTACATTATTATATAACTGATGGATTCATTAAATTATGTGATATTAAATTTATATTGTTATGGAAAATGATTAATAAGGTTATTATTGGATGTTTGTTTTTTTGCATATGATGTGGATTACTGTCAACGTGTCTAATGGATTCCTTAAATAATGAGATATTAAATTATTGTTATTATGAAAAATGATTGATATGGTTATGCATTAGTATCTGTATATGCATGTACATATGCAGTAGTTGTTTGTTTTCATGCATGCATTAATTAATATATAAAATGCTATAGAAATATACGCTTAATAACAATACTTCTTCCGTCCCGTCCGACTTGTCTTCCTTTTCGGACCGTCCCATCCGACTTATCTTGTTTCCTGAAAAAGGGAAATAATTAGTGTTAATACACAAACTCACACTTTCTACACACAATTACACACTCATCTACACACAACACCTACTTACCAAAATATTCATGCCGAAATCAAATAAAATAAGTCAGCTTGGACGGAGGGAGTGATAAATAAATAACAGTTATTATGCAGTATGAAATCCATATGAGATGATTTCCGTAGAGCTTTGGTTAACTACCATAGACTAATCATACATAACGGCAATGGTGAATTTGAATGAACATTTTTTGCTTATAAACTAAACACTTCAATCGCAATATTATCAAAAGTCTAGGGGTGTACATGGGCGGTTTTGGGCGGGTGACAAACGGAACCGCAAACCACCCAAATGCTTGCGGTTTACAAAATTATCCAACCGCAATCGCCAAATATAAATAGAAAACCGCATGTTGGCGGGTTGAACGGTTGCGGGCGGTTTATCGGACGGTTTAGCGGGTTGATAAGTTTAAAAAAAACATATTTCCTACACAGTTTAAACGATCATCAAAAGCAATAAATGATATTCTAAAAGTATTCCCAAAATATTTTAGGGTTTAGAAGCTGCGCTTGACTCACTTTGGCCTTTGAGAATTGTTGTAGACTTGTAGTCGAGAATCTTCAGAAGAATTCACATAGTGCATTTCTTTTTATTTTATGTGAATTTATAAGTCATTTTTTAATTTTTTTTTATTACAAGTAAATGGGCTTTGAAAGTAATATTGATACACGTACTGCAACTCAACTTTTTCATATAACTTAGTTATTACTATTTTAATACTGTTAATTTGGCATAGTGAACTAATTAATAAAATTCAGTTTTTAGATTAAAAGTGTTAATATAATTATATAAGTATGATATTATTGTAATTAAAATAAATATGCGGGTGGACGGTTTAAATGCGGGTTTTCTAATTCAAATTCGCAACCCACCCAATACTTTGCGGGTAGTAAAAATTTAAACCGTTAATACGCACATAAAAATTTAAACCGCGCGGTTGCGGGCGGTTACGGGCGGGTGCGTGCGGGCGGACAGTTTTGCGGTTTTTTTGTTCACCCCTTCAAAACAATGATAGACGCAGGGATACGCGCGGAGGCGCCCAACCCCCTCAAAATATATTCTTTAAATTTAGATATGATTTTTTGAAAAAAAAATATAGTTTCACACCTTGAAATTATATTTTGCACCTCGAACTCAGTTTCGCCTCCATATTAACTTCTGCGTCGGCCCCTACATAAAAACGGATAGTTCAGATATATCTTAAGGTTCTATATTGAAAATGGATATAAAACTTTTAGTTTAAAAACAATAATATAAACTGGATATATATTAAAACTCGAGATAATATAAACAACTTTTTACATATTAGTGAGCATATAAAGGGATGAAACAAATTACTAAGTAAAAGTAATAATTGAGTAAATCTAGGAACAGAAATTGGTGGGATCCTGATCAGTGGTTGAGTGGGGTTGTCCCCAATATGACTATCCATCTCCATGTGCAATTTTAATACTTATTCTTTTTTAACTCCAAACCAAACATTATAACTTATTAATATTATAGAATCAAAAACTAAAAAAATAAATGTAACCAAAAAGTATTATAGTTTTTCAGCAAGGCATCTTGTACAATTCCAATGAAACTCTACTGCCCCCTTCATCGGTTTCATTATTTCTATTTTAATAATTAATTCTAATAAAATTACCAACTGTTGTCAGACACAGACTCAATTCCTTCCGCGGCTTTATCTCTGCAGATCAAGGAGTACACCAAAATCAACTCTCAACATATGCAAAGAGTAGTGCGCGGTGAGGAAGACTTTTAACTCTCGAAATAATTCTTGCTTGCGAATCTTCGATTTTCTGTACTTGAACTTTTTTTGGGAATTTTTTTTGGGAATTTTTGTTTTTCCTGATTTTATCAGTAACGCTTCTTTGTTTCTTATAACAATTGATTTGCTCCGTTCAGCAAAAAATATGGAGCTGTCGGCTAGCCATTCTCTATTCCCAATCATTCCTCTCTGCTAGCTATTGAGTTTCTTTTAGAGAGAGAGAGCTCGTCGCCATTCCGTGAATTTTGCTCAGGATAATATCTTACAAGGATTACTTTTGATGTGGGATTTCTGTGTAATGCTTGTGGAAGTCATAAAGTTTTGATCTTAGTGGTTTTGAATAAATGCCCGTGCTCATCTAGAGAGAGAGAGAGAGAGGGAGATGGGATCTGGTAATGGGTATTATGGAGGAGCAGAGTTTAGTTTGGACCCCAAATGGGTGGTCGATCCGAAGCTTCTTTTTGTTGGTCCAAAGATTGGAGAAGGCGCCCATGCCAAAGTATACGAGGGAAAGTAAGTTTGACTTTCTTGTTCTTCTGTCTGAAATCCATAATCACTACTCCCTAGGAGCAACACTACAAATGAACTCATTCTACCCTTATGTTTGTTTTCAATTTTATCTGACTTCTTGAAACTTTTTGTTGGATTGATTTATTTATAAGAATGTGTTTTTCTAGTTTAAATTGGGAATTTGATCTTGCTGTTATCACTAGTTACAATTTAGGAAGTAGGAACTAATGAGTAACTTTAGATAATATGCAACATAAAGCTTTGATTCAAGATTTATAGTTGTTTCTTTGTTGTTGGTTTTATGCCAATTGTGAGAAGGTTATCTCATCTAATGTGTTGGACTCTCATTCAGATACAAGAACCAGAATGTTGCTATCAAAATTGTGAATAGAGGAGAGACACCCGAAGAGATTGCAAAGAGGGATTCTCGATTCGATAGAGAAGTTGCAATGCTATCGAGAGTCCAGCACAAGAACTTAGTTAAGGTTGTCTTTTGCCCCTACATTAGCCCTCCTATTGTAATACTGAATTGTGTCTTCAACTTATGAATGTTTTTATGTACGAGTAGCTACTTTATTCTTGTAATGATAATGGAGTTGTTGGCATGGCTTATTCACTTGACTTTTCTCTTCAGTTCATTGGAGCTTGTAAGGAACCCGTCATGGTTATAGTAACCGAGCTTCTACTTGGCGGGACCTTGAGAAAATACTTGTTAAACCTGCGGCCGAGGTGCCTGGATATGCGGGTTGCTATCGGGTTTTCCCTTGACATAGCTCGTGCAATGGAGTGTTTACATTCACATGGAATTATACATCGTGACTTGAAGCCTGGTAATTATGATATATCAACTTATTATGTCGAAATTCAAACTTAGTTACATGGTCCTTTTGTGCTGTGTTTTATCCGTCCGCCTATAAAGACCCTTTATCTTAAGAGAAAACTGGTGTCTTCTATATTGCTGTTATGCATGTAAAGTTGCAGACTTTCGTCATGGAACACGGGTTTGATTAATTTCTAGGATACCCTTTTGTTCGTTTATAATATCAAGTTGACTCACTTCAATACTTCTATTACTATGCCTAAGGCTTTATGTTAAGCCTGCACTGTTCTATTGGAAGTCTTAACCAAAACTTTGAAAATCGAATACTTATCTACGGTTCAATTGAGATACACATTGAATAAAACAAAAGAAAGACTGCTGTTTTAGCTGGCAAGCTTGATTGATTTGCTCTGATTTCGATTTTCCTCCAGAGAACTTGCTTTTGACAGCGGACCACAAAACAATCAAGCTTGCGGATTTTGGTTTGGCACGAGAAGAGTCGTTGACAGAGATGATGACTGCTGAGACCGGAACCTATCGCTGGATGGCACCAGAGGTAGTCTATGTCGATGTCTTTTAGTTTCCTTCCGATCTTTCATTTTCTTTTTTCGTGACTTGTTGGGTCGATATGTTTGTTAAAGGTATATTTTGTTCCTTTGCTTGCAGCTTTATAGTACGGTCACGCTTAGACAGGGAGAAAAGAAGCACTATAACCACAAGGTGGATGCTTATAGTTTCGCCATTGTGCTATGGGAGCTCATACATAACAAGCTACCGTTTGAAGGCATGTCGAATCTCCAAGCAGCCTATGCTGCTGCTTTCAAGGTAAACTCCGTCTTCCTTCATTGGTGATTTAGGACAAGAGACCTAGAGTCTGAAGAGAACTCGATAGCAAATGGGTTGCATGGAAATAACCCAAAAAGTCGTTTGAAGCGATTCTCTTAGCAAAACCGCTTTTGAGTTCGTTTTTAATTAGGATTTCAAATTTGAGTAGTAAAGATTAAGATTCGTTTTAATTAAGAATTCTTCTCCTACTAGAATTTGACTCCCTCTGTTAGATCTAGTCTCGTATTCCTTTTCGGGTTGCCCCATATATTTTGTCTTGTTTTTTAAAATGATAAAATCTTGTGGCTAGGATTTACACACAACTTGAGGGATCCATAATTTTACATACAACTAACAAGACTCCATAATAACCTCGTCGAAAATAAACTAGACAAGATTTATGGGGGACGGAGAGAGTAATATCTTTGGGGCAAGATAAAGCTCATCAATCTTATTTGTTCATCAGATTTTGACGTAGCTTGGTGGATTCGAGTACTTTGTGTTTCGAGAAAATATTTGTGTTTATGATTGTTGCGATTTTTCTTACTTATTCGTCATGATAATGAATCTAAGTATGCTAATTTCTATGCCGTGTATCATATGACTCGAAGCCGTGGTTTTCTTTTGCAGAACGCAAGGCCAAGCGCCGAAGAACTCCCACAAGACTTGGCCTTAATCGTTACTTCGTGTTGGAAGGAAGATCCGAATGCTCGACCCAACTTCACTCAGATCATACACATGCTCTTGCACTATCTCTCCACAATCTCACCAGCCGAGCACGTGATCCCACCCCGGATCTTCACCTCCGAGAACGCCATCTTCCCACCGGAGTCTCCAGGCACGAGCTCGTTGATGGCCAAGAGAGACGACAACTGCGACACGCCCAAGACTCCGATGGAGAGCAAGACGAGAGGGTTCTTCTTCTGCTTTAACCAATGCTACTAATATGTAGAGAAAAACCTACTCTCTCCTCACAAAGGTAAACTCTTTAATTGTAAGTCTGATTTGGGTGAGAAGATGGAGTTTGAATTCGGGTTTCGGGTGCAGGAGGAGACAGTGAGGTCCGCGTTTTAACTGTGCGTTTCGTTTCGTCTGACCGGAGAGGAAGAAGGTTGTAGATTTGTGGAGCTGGGGTTGCTGTGCTGTATTGTAGGTGTAAAATAAGTTGCATCCAAAGGCCTCTTGCTCCATTGATGTGGTAGAAACTCAGTTATTAACAATAACTACCAGTGCCAAGTATCGCTGGTCTAATAGTTTCTTTACAACGAATGTAATCAGCATTTTCTTGGATTCTTCTTAGCTTCTGCATAAATTCAAATGTTAACAAGAATCATCAATGCCCCAAATTTGATGTTTACATTTCATATATCTACACTTCTCGGAAGAGATGGATCCAGGATAAAGATTTAAGTTTCAAGAGGAGTGAAATATGTGATTTTGTAGGTTGAAATAAAAAATCTTTCAATTATACAAAGAAAATTAGAAATTTGTAAATAAAACCTGAAATTTAATAAAAATATTGGAAGAGGTATGGGGTGGTTGCCCCTATTTGCTCCCTGTTAAATAGGATTGTCAATTGGGAAGAGGTATGGGATGTTGATTCTATTTTTTATTTTTTTTATTCAACCATTTAGTTAATTGAACCGAAAAATATTTGAATGGTTTAATTAAAATATGAATTTATCACATAATATTTATATTAAAAATTAATTATCTATATTATATTTTCCTTCCCGATTAAAACTATACAGATTAAGCCGAACAAGGCCGAAAAACCAAATGGAAGCAAAAACTTCAATTATTTTGACAGCTGCTATGTGACATAGGAAGCATTAATTTGAAAATAAATGTTTAAAGAGTACTAGTTTGATAAATATTTATTTTAGAAAGTGTATTTTGTGTATTCTGAAAATTTACTCCATCACTAGAGCAACTCGAACGGCCATTTATACACCATCCATAAATATGGATGAATGGAGGAACTATTGAAAGGAAATATAGATTTAGAGAGATTGAAATTATTTAAACTCTTAAATGCAGAGATAATTTATGTAAGCTCGAATAGAAACTGGAGAGAGAAGATTTATTGAGCATCATCACATCACCAGAGGAATTTTAGATCTACCATTGTCATATCATCAAAAGATTTTGTTTATCCTGTTACTGTAAGATTTTCATAGCTGCTATGTGACATAGGAAGCATTAACTTGAAAGTTACTAAAGAGGACTAATTTAATAAATATTTATTTTAAAAGGTTCATTTTGAAAATTCACTCAATCATTAGAGCACCTCCATCCGTCATTACCATCCTTATATATGGATGTAGAGAGATTAAAATTATTAAATAGATAGAGAATGTAAATTTGTGAACTTATATAAAATTGGAGAGAAGATTGCTTGATGCATGTCACATCAGCAAAGGATTTTTAGAACAACCATCGTCATAACATCAAAAGATTTTGTTTATCATGTAAGATTTTCCAAAATCAGATCCCTTAAAATAAGTAGCTCTGCGGTAAGTAGGTGTATCATTTAACTTATCCAACTTATAATTTAATTTATGAATAAGTTCATTTTGAAGTGTTTAATTAGCTTAAAATTACACAAATTCTCTAAACAATAAGTTGAAAAATGAGAAAACCAACTTCTCTTCCTAAATGATAAATATATAATTTTTAATTAGCTATGATTTAACATTTTTTGTTCTAAATATCAAAATAAATTATTATAGTATAAAATCTGCATATGCTAATTTTCAACTTTTTCTACAACAGTTTTTGCGAACGCCCCAAATTATCGAATAAGTTATTTTTACCAATTTTCCTTTATTTAAGAACTTTAAAAAAAGTTTAGCTTTTGCAAACAAGCCTTAAATCCACCCGTTAGATTACCATTAATTTCCATACAAGAATAACTGAAACTACCATCCTACCCCCTAAACCAATCAAAAATCTCCAACAAAACCTACCCATCCGATGGGTAAAAATGTAAAATATAACTAGCTTGGGCAGCAAGTCTGGTTTTTGTGCACCAAAAGCTCAAGCTGGTGGGGCCTACATCCCGATTGTGCGTCTAGCTAATGAGAGTAATATTTAATGATCAATTTTTATTTTCAAATTGTTTAATTTAAAATGGTCTTTTTTCAAAAAAATAAAAAAATACTATATTTTTTTATATTTTATTATTTTTCACTCTTACTTTATTATTTACTCTCCCATTATTTTCCTCATTTTATTTCTCTTACTTTATAATCTACTCTATTATTTTAATTCTCATACCGAAAAGTTAATGGACCATTATCAATGAGATGAAGGGAGTATTATTTTATGTCCCCTTGAGATGGCATAGCGGTGAAGATGGGTGGCCCGGGATCGATAGATCATGGGTTCAATTCCCACTGAACACGCTATGTGTGAGTTTACCCTGTGCTCACATCTTTAAAACTACGAAATTCCAAATTTTGCTCGCGAAAATATAATTAATCCGACCCTGGTTGAGTTGTTGGGCCCATCCGACAAGGCGTAGGACCCAGTGAGTTGATATAGGTCTTCCCGCTCAATCACACTCGTTTACTTAGCCGAGTGGATAAAAGGGGAAAGTATCCCACACTCTATTTCGCAACTTCGTTTCAAAATGCTTCGTACTATCTGAGAACTTACCACCCAATTTCCTCTTACCCATGGCTAGGTATCACGCCCGATGCTACTTTTGATATCTTATCTCGTACCTTGTGTTGTTAAATCGCGATAAATTTTTCAATGAATAGGTAAAAATTCAATCTTGGAAGCTGGGAAGACAACAAAAAATGTTCATCTAACTGTAACTTTTTCTGGGTCTGGTTTAGATGATACGAGTGGGCCAACAATGTTATGCATTTACGCGCGCTTGTGTGTGTATGTAAGCAATATTGTGTTTCTGGTATATCTTGTTTTGAGGTTTCGAACTCCGACAGCTTCAATGTTGTCCGATGAGATATATATATATATATATATATATATATATATATATATATATATATTTTGCAAGAACAAAAGGATAATTTTCAAGTGGGCTCGATTTTTTTTATTTTTTTATTTAAAAAAAAAGCCTTTTTTAGAGTCAAAGTTGTTTATTTCTTGTGGTGTTTCTTCCCTTTTCTGGGGATGTTTTGTTCGGCTGATCCTTGTCTGCGTAGGTGGGGTTTGTTTGGACAATAAGATGCCAATGTTTATTTGTTATAGAAAGAAAGCTTTAGGCAGAAAAGGAACTTGTAGTTTGGATAGTGTCGTTATGCATAAGACCAAAATCACAGTTGGGTTCTTGAATTTGAGATTAATTTGGGACTAAGGAAAGATAACGGTGTCTTCATCTTGTAATAACGAGGACGAATCTTGAAATAGATTCTATCATCATTACTTGTGATTCTGAGTACATACATTCTTCATAGAGAAGATTTACTTTAGCGTTTATCCTCTGCTTTAATTTATAGGTGTTGTTATCTTAAGTTTTAATGGGAATCCTAAAGAGTTATGCCTCAATTTGATATGTTGAAGTTGAGTTTATTGAGTAATGCAGATCGTGGGTTATAGATAGCCGAGGGCTCGCGAAGAAGGTGATCAACGCTGGTCTACCAGCTGCTCATCAGATCAAAGATTGTGGGGCTTTTAAGCCATGTCCAAACTGCAACTATCTAATAGACAATAGTGATGTAAGCTCTGCTTCTTCTTGATTTTCTTCAAGTGAAACTAACAAAGAACAGTATAACACTAAGTTGTATTGCACCATTGTCTCTTTCAGATTCCTCATGACTGGCCTGGTCTTCCTGCCGGAATAAAATTTGATCCATCTGATGTGGAGCTATTACATCACTTGGCTGCAAAGCAAGGGGCCGGAAAATCGGAGCCCCATGTCTTCATTGATGATTTCATCCCAACTTTGGAAGACAAGGAGGGGATATGTTGCACTCATCCAGAAAATCTTCCAGGTCAGTTAGATGAATGTGGTGGTGTATCTATTTCCTCTATTGTTCTTGACCTGCAATAGCTTCAAGGTTCAAATGCATGATGTTGCTTCAGATACTTGATGAATTGTGCAAGATGCAAGAAGGAACAGATGTATATGAACTATAGATTGATAGAACAGGAGAAAATACCGATTTTGGTCCTCTTATGAGGCATCTATCGGTTTTTGCTCCTCTGATGTGACTGTGTCCGACTTTGTCTATAACTTTATAAAGTGTCTGGTTTTGTTCCAATAACTTTACAAAGTGTCCCATTTTGATCCTCCCACCGAAAAATGCGTGTTAACTGCACTCTTCGTGTGAGGACGCAAATAAGACACTTTAAAAGTTTCTAGAAATAATCGAATACTTTTTCAAGTTACATGACCCGAAAACTAAACACTTTTTATAGAGTTCGGTTTTGGTTCTGCAATGTAGCCTCTATTCATTATTGTATCATGTAGCATTTAAAAGTGTTCTTTTTTGTCGTGTAACCTTACAAAATATTCGATGTTAGTCATCCGGCGAGGAGTGTAATTCATACGCCTTCTTTCTGCTCAACAATTTCGGTCGGATGATCATAATCGGATACTTTGTAAGTTATAGAACCAAAATCGGACACTTTATAAAGTTATAGGGACCAAAAACGATGAGATGCCACATTAGAGGATCAAAATCGATTTTTTCAATGATAGAACATCATTGTGTTATAGTATGAGTTATGAATTTGATGGTCCAGTTTCTGGAGTCATCTTGTGTCAAATTATTGATGATGCCTTCTTATCTATGTTAACTGGAGAGATGATTAGATACTTGTCAAGTTTTGGTTCAATTTGATGGATGGTTTTTGTCATCAGGAGCAAAGAAAGATGGAAGCAGTGTCCACTTCTTCTACAGAATAAGCAATGCATATGCTAGCGGTAGAAGGAAGCGCCGTAGAGTCCAGGATCAAGAAAGCGCGATAAACTCAAACTCAAACTCAAACTCAAACGTGCGTTGGCACAAGACCGGCAAAACCAAGCCGGTGATGGAAAACAGAGTTCAGAAAGGTTTCAAGAAAATCATGGTTCTGTATGCCAAGCCTAAGGCAGGTTCGAAGCCGGAGAAATGCAACTGGGTTATGCATCAGTACCATCTCGGGACAGATGAAGACGAGAAGGAAGGGGAGTACGTGGTGTCGAAAATCTCTTATCAGCCGGACAAGGCAACTGACAAGACTGGGCGTCTTGCTTTGGTAATTGAAGAATCTGATGTGAAGACAGTTCAAGTGGATCCTATGACTCCTAAGACAGCTCCTCCTGATCCTCCTCGTCCGGTTAAAACTCCCTACTCGGATTGCCTGTCGGACGAGTATTTATTTCAGTCCTTTCTCAAGGTTGATTTAAACTCTTAACCATTCACTAGTTTTAGAGCCATATTTGCATGATTAAGATCATCCATCCCATTTAACTAATAACTTATTTAACCTCTCTTAGATTAGGTGAATTATTGAACTTTCTTCTATGATATGGTTAGATATGTTGCTAACTAATAATGTTGGCTAATATTTTATGTGATTTTATTAGATGTATACGATCATGCATGCTAACTAGTCACATTTTTCCCCTTCTCTTTGCACTCTAATGGTTATTACTTTTGTGGAGTAGGAAAGGGAGAATATCAAGAAACCATCTAATGCTTGTTATAGTTCTTGGTTTGGGGATGATGAAGGTGATATAAGTGTGGTAGAGTCGCTACTGTGCGATGAAGTTATGGACTCTTATATGAACATTATGTATGAGAGAGATGAGAATGCAAGCTGTGGAATTGGTGAATTAGACAACTTGGAGCTTGATACTACACCAGACTTCCATGTTAGTGTAACCTCTCTCTCTCTCTCTCTTCCTCCATTCATATTTAGGCTGCAATTCAACTTTGTTGCTTGATGCAGGATTTGCAGTTCGCCTCACAAGACAGCATGTTTGATTGCCCGGATCAACCGTAGGTTACAAGGAGCCTCCCATTTTTGACAACCAGAAATCCGTAGCGCTGATGAAAAGTACTGAGATTCATTTAACCAAAACATAAGTATGAGCTTAATTAGGCCTAGCATTGTTACTCTTGAGAGCATTAGCTTTTGCAAGACTGGGCGGATCCAAGGGGGGCGGGTGGGTGCGACCGCCCCCCCGAATTTTCGTGCATTATTACAAATTTTCGTTTATTTCGAGTAATTTATATGTTTGTCCCACGTAATTTTTAGAATTCGCCCCCCCGAAATTTTTAAATTTATTATCCTAAACTAAAGTAACAATGAAGAATTAGTGTTAATGTGACTACGAACTTCTAAAAATATTAAAAAAAGTATATTAAGTGTAACTTATTTTAGTGGCAATGTTTAATTTAGAGTTCTATACATCTATTTTAATAGAGTTACATATATAACTTTATGCAATTAATATATTATGTTTCATTTTTTTTAATTACTTGATTGATCTAAAATTAGCAAGTGTAAATAAACTATCATTTAAATACTTAATTAACTCCTAATCTAGATATTGTTAGTCTTTATAATTTTCTCCAACTAAATTTAGACTGACAAAATAAGATTGTGTACGATATTTTTCGAATAAATATGAAGAATATAGCAGTTATTTATGGAAGAAGAATATAATACTTTAAATAAGACAAAAAGAGCAAGTATAATTAGACTTACGTAGAAAAATGTCCTAAATTTTTTTTCTCGGGGGCTCCGCCCCCGAACCCCCGAAAGTATCATACACCGCTAAATTTCGCTCCCCTAACCAAAAATCCTGGATCCGCCCAGCAAGAGTGATATGCTGAGAAGAAATGTTGTTGTTTATCAGAATATGTGGAGTTGCTGAACAAATATGAAGCCACTTTGGTTTTGTGGCCCAACTTTGTTACACTCCATGCTTCTTCAAATGTTCAATACTCTTAAGTTGTGCTATTTTACCTAGGCATCGTATGGAACTAAACTGTCTCAATACATTTGTTTGTACTTTATTATGTATAGACTATTATGTAGAGGCCGATTTACGGGGTTAGGCATGCGCTCATCGCACTCTCAAATTTTTATTTTTGTTATTTTGTTTTTTTTTAAAGTTTACTATTTTCAAGAATCTTGGTATAATTAGGTGATATGTATATCACGTAAAATTTGTGTCTAATGGTTTTGACAAAATTAGTTCATATAGTTTTTGATTGGTTCATATGAGTATTGTTAACTAGGTGTTAACATGTCGATATTAGTTCAACATTGCATAACAAATGTATTCATATATACATAAAGTTCTTTAAATTATTATAGAAGTTTAGGGATGACAAGTTTGTGGATCGAGGTGGGTAGTATAATATCCGGATCCATCCTACACCTTGGACTAGGAGATTTAGATCTGAATCCAAACTTGCACGGGTTCAGAAATTCAAAAACCAGCCACAGACCTGCATAGGGAAAGTCTACTGGACCTCAGACTCATTGATTTGAATTGCTAATTCAATTTTCTTATTTTCAACCTTTTTGTATGGGTTTTCTTGTTACGATATTCATATATTATTAGTAAGGAATATGAACGGAGGAATAAGAAAATTCAAAGTAACATAAAATAAGATTAAATAACAAAAATAATAAAAAATAATAATTATGCGGATTTGGAACGGGATTGGATGAGGCGGGGTAGGGAGAGAATTTGGACTAGGACTTGCCCTAAATGACCATATCCACGGGGGTTGGGTCCAGACGCGCCCATGACTTATTATTCTAAATAGTAAATTATTTTACGTGCGTTTGGAAGAGTTTATCGAAATAATCTAGTCTCCTTTATAAGTTATTTTGTCTTATTTTTATAAGTTAATACTTCCTCCATCCCATAGAAAGTTTCTTATTTATAAAAAAAGTAAATAATGTGTGGACCAAAAGTAAAAAGTTAAAAGTCAAACAATCTCTACCACACAATACAAGTATCTTAATTTTCGTGCCCCTTAGAAAGAAGATATTTTCTATGGGACGGGGGAGTGTTTTGCATGCACTCTAATTGTGAATTCTTAAATTGAAAATAAAAATAAAAATGCGTACATCTGTTTAGTATGTACACTTAAGTTTGTAGGGGTGTTTGAAGTAGAAGCTTATTGATAAGTGCTGAAAGTTGCTAAAAACAGCTAAAAATAATTTATTTGAAAATTAGTTAGTGTTTGTGAATAAGTGTTGAAAGCTGCTGAAAGTGAGGAAAAATAGTGTATGGAAATCCTGTAATAGAAGTACGCTCTCTGTCCCAATTCATTGGTCCTATTTCTTTTCGGCACAGAGATTAAAAAAGTTATTTTGTGTGTGCAAAGTAAGATAAAGTTGTGGGTCCATTAAATATATTAGAGGAGTATTTTAATTGAAAAAGGAAATGGGACCAATGAAGTGCGACAACTAAAAAAGGAAAATAAGACCAATGGAGTGGGACGGAGGGAGTAGTTTTTTGTTATTTTTAAAATAAATATATTTTTTGCCCCTAGTATTATTAAATAATTATAATTTATAATAAATAAATAAAATGCAATTTTTTATATTTAAAATGCTACTCCTATACATAAAAACTCAAAAATAAATTTTCTATCTAATAAGAAATCGCCACACAATTAATCATAAAATAAAATTCACGAATTTTATGTAAATAAAATATATTTCTATTTAATAAAATATAAATATCAATTGAGAAATTAAATATATATATATATATATATATATTGTAAATATGAAAATCTTCTAAATAAATTTGTATGTAAAAATGAATTGTGACACATTTTTGTGCATATTTTTAAATTTTATTTTTTTCATTTTATATTTTATTTTTAAAAAAAATTAATTAATTTATTATAAATTTTGAATTTTTTTATTATAAATTTTGAATTTATTTATTTATTGATTTATTTATGTAGAATTTTTGGTTAAGGTTACATTTGGAATGAAACAAATCTATTGAGGGCAAATTTGTCTGAATAATTTAATAAGCTATAAGCTGTAAGTTGAGGTAAGCCAGCTTAAAAAGCTTCTCTAAAATTTGTACGAAAATAGAAAAACTGCAACTTAAAGCTAAGTGATGAGTCTAATTTGTACTATACAAATTCTGTCTGTTTTGGGGCCCACCTGACCAGTTGGACCGTATTTCTGTGCTATCTTGCAGATTTTTCGTGCTGATGTGGCGGTGATGAGTTGCTGAGGTGGCAAGCTCGATTTGGGGTCTAAAAGATGGAATTTTGGACGAAATTGTAGAGAAGGAAGGTGGAGGATAAGGAAAGAGATGATATGGAAAGAATTGAATATGATTTATCTAATTAATATCTTTCCATATTGGATATAAAAACCCTACTTCTACAAGAAAAATGAGCCGCCTTATATATAGGAGATGAGACGAACGAAAATCAGAGTTTACGTCCATACACACGCACGCTACACACCGTAACATTCATCATCTTCATCATTCTACACCATTCATCCACACCGAAGCCGAAAAAGAGAGACATCGAGAGCCGAGATCGACCGAGGGAGAGAATTGCCGAAGCCGAGGGAGATTCGAGACCGAGGGTTTAGATCAAGATTTTAGAATTTGAATTTCTTATTTTAATTTCGTTAATTGTAGTTTAATTTGGAGAAAACAACATGTTCCTGCTTCCGTTTACATTTTCGAATTTGGATGTTTCCGTTTTATTTTCCTGTTGGATGATTTGAAGACTTAATTTGATATTTTCTGATTCCTTAGGTTTAATTTAGTTTCAATTCGTGTTTAATTGATTTCGTATTAGTTTAGATTTTCGTGCATAATTATTTCGTGATTTTCAGCATGTTCTGTCCAGTAAACCGGTCTCTCTAGCCAGTCCGGCCGATATGCGTAGCTAACTCTTTTTAGGGCCGGCGAGATGTGAAACACACACCACCATATTTTCGTGAGACTAGGGCTTAAAATTAATCACTTAGGTTCTGAATTAATCTAGGTTTAATTAATTGGATTAATTAATTTAGGCTTGATCACCATATAGGTTAGTTTAATTCATAGCTAATTTAGTACTTCCATCGTTTCTCGTGGGATTAGGCTAAATAAGTAGCAACTTGTTCTTAGGGCAATTGGATTAATTTGGTAGGAGACTATTAGATGCCCACCATACGAGTAGACTCCTAAATTGGGTTCCCTTAGTTCTTAAAGCTGATTAGGTGTTAAATCTATTGATTGCCCACCAACGTAGGTTGCATCTAATCTAGAGAAGTAGTCGTTTCAATGCCCACCATGGCGATTACCGAATAATTAAGGGGGAATAGGGGATATGTCAGTTTAATTACGATGTCCTACAACCAATTGATTTAAGTGGATTAATTATTTAATAGTGTCAATGATCGATTGTGAGTGTGTGCGAATCATCTTGCTGGACTCGTTTTATTTGCATAAGTATATTTCATCTTTAATTCTTGCTTTTATTTTCGTTTGTCTTTAGATTAGATAATTCTCAAACTTGCGTGGTTGCTAACCAAACTCTGGTTGATAGGATTTTTAGGTCTAAAATACTCCGTTCCCTGTGTTCGATACCTGTTGCTATACTAATTCTAGTTCTAGCAATTTTGCAGGATTATTTGATGTAAACAGCGATCACCAAATTGACGCCGTTGTCGGGGAACGGTGTTATTTTTTTAGCTTATTTTTCCTACTGATCTTTTGTGTTTTTTAAGTGTTGCATGTGTGGTCTTCCCGCCCTTTTCTACACTTCGATCCAGAAATTGAAAAGACTGCGAAAAGGAACCGGAAGGCAACAAAGCTGCAAAAAGAAACCAAGTCTTTGTCACAAGCGTAAACAGTCCGGCCCGACCTGGACGGAGGAAAGGACCAGTGAGTCAGAGTCTGAAATCGGTCCGACAGGTCAGATAGACCCGTTTTCTGAAGGCAGCAATTCTGAATCTGAAGAAGAAAACATGGCTGAAGAAGAAGGAGCCAATCTGAAGGTGAACTCAAGTTCGAGGAACTTGGGAGAGGACTTGCCCGGACCAATCAACATAACTACCACTGAGCAGATAGATGTGAAGCTGAATTTGGTCGCAGCATGTCCAAAGTTTTATGGGAAGCTGAACGAGAATCCTTTTGCTTTTCTGGAGGGATTCAATCAGGTCTGTGATATGCACAGGCAAGGTCATTTGGATGCTTTCAAGCTCAAAGCATTTCCTTTTACTCTACAAGATGGAGCTCGAGTATGGTTTTCTGGACTTCGAGCTAGGTCGATTACTACTTGGGCTCAGATGCGTCAGACATTCCTGGACAAGTATTTTCCTCAATCCAAGACGAATGTACTAAAAAAGGAGATTTCCAGGGTTACTCAAGAGCTTGACGAGTCCTTTGGAGCATACTGGGAGCGATTTGGGAAGCTAGTTGATAGCTGCCCAAACCATGATTTTTCTGATGTGGATCTGCTGCAATGCTTCTACCAAGGAATGACAGATGAGTCCAAGACCATGGTGAATGTTGGATTGAAGGGTAGCTTTGCTAATAGCTACTACACTGATGCGAAGGCAATCATTGAAGGCCTTGCCGAGTCTACATCGCAATACAAAGGACCAAGGATGCAAAGGAAATCTGTGAATCTTTCGAGTGGAGACTTTCTAGATGATCTTGATATGAAAGTTGGGCTAAAAATGGTGGAGAAGTTCAGCCAACTCGAAAACAAATTGGATCGTTTATTCAAGGAGAGGAATCCTCCTTCCTCTTCCTCTTCATCTGTGCGCACAATGGCTGATTACACATGTGGTGCATGTGGTCAAAGAGGGCACACATCTCTGCAATGTCAAGGCGAGGATGTTAATGCAGCCGACAATTGGAATGGACAGAACAAGGTTCATCCGAACTTAAGGTGGAGATAAGATGATCAAGCGCCACAACCGCCAAGGAATCCTCCACAACAATCATTCCAACAGCCTACATACCATCATCAACAATATCAGCCACCGCAGCAACAAGGGTTTCAACAACCCTACAGACCTCCAGATCAAAGGCAATTCCCGCAGCAATTTCAGCAGCAGACTGGCCCGTCTGCCCAGACGGACCAGAGCAGCCCATTGGAGAAAATGATGGCTGAAATGATTACTTCTCAGAAGAGTACCATTGCCTATCAACAACAGATGCAAGAGGAGATTAATCAGACCATGAGGGATAATCAAAGCACCGTCGAGAATTTATCCAAGCAGATTTCCAAGTTGAATTCTTCAATTCAAGAGATGAAGGCAAGTCAAGGGCAATTACCGTCGCAACTCCAGCCCAATCCGAATGCTAGGGCTAATGTTAGTCAAATTAGTATGTTCGGTAAAAAGGAGAGTGAGTTCCAACATGTAACTGAAGGAGAGCAAGGTGCCCAAACATACAAGCACGTGGAATTTCCACGAAGTCAAGTACAACAACTAATCCACTGCTATGACAAATTATATCGGACACCTACCCTCGGTATAGAGCAACCTTACCGAGCTTCGCATCAAATGGCATTGAAGCCGGAAATGTCAATCATGCCTCCGCCCGACCAAGCCAACCAGGGATCCTCTATGCTTGAAGAATTGATGTGCGAGATGATTGTTTCTCAAAAAGATGCCATTGCATATCAGAAGCAGATGCAGAAGGAAATAACTTCAAATCATGATGAGCTCAAATCCGTGAAGAGAGAATTGCAACAATTGAAGTGGGAGCAACAAGATATCTTGGAAAATCTGACCAAGCAAATGTCTATGATGACCACTTCGCTAGATGAAATGAAGGCAAATCAGAGGCAATTACCTTCTCAGACTCAGCCAAATTCGTCTGCCCATAGTTGCAATCACATCATGTTGAGGAGTGGAAAAGAGTTGTCCAAACCAACACCGAAAGCAAGTCCCCAAAAGATTAGATCTGCAGCAGAACAGACCGCCGAGCTGACCAGACCGAGCATTCTGACAGACAGAGAAGGACAGACTACCCAGAAAGACCTGACAGAGTTGCAGAATTTTATGCGATGAAGTTACTCAAGCGAGAGAAGGCCGATCCGTCCCGAGCACCGGGCGATGCGAGAATCCGGGCGATGGAGAGCTGACTGACAAAGAAGGTCAGAATGCCCAGAAAGACCTGACAGAGTTGCAGAATTTTACTGATGAAGTTCTGCAAAGCAGAGAAGGCCGATCTGTCCAGACAGACCCTAAAACTACTATACCTCCACCGTTTTCTGAGGCATTGGAGAGGAAACGGACACCGAACAAGGAATACATGGATTATGTGAAGTTGTTCAAGAAACTGGAAATAAACATACCTTTCCTCGAAGCCGTGAAGATTCTCCAATTTGGGAAATTTGTCAAAGACTTCATAGCGGGTAAGATCCAGCAGTCCGAGAAGATATTGATGGATACGTCGGTGTCGGCAATCATCCAGAAGATGCTTCCCGCCAAGTGCGTTGTCTTATGGGAAATGTGATGGTTAAGCAGGCTATGTGTTACTTAGGTGCATCAATTAATGTTATGTCGTTGTCTGTGTATAATCAATTAACTGGAGTTGAATTGATGTCTACACGAGTGATTATACAACTTGCTGATAGATCATGCATTGCACCCATAGGCTTACTAGAAAATATCATTGTCGGAATCAAAAATTTTGTCTATCCTGCTGATTTCTATGTTATAGATACCAATGATAGGCAAGTTGAGGGTACTGCGGGTGTTCTGTTGGGTAGGCCATTTTTGAAGACTATTAGAGCAGTGATTG
Source organism: Lavandula angustifolia (assembly GCA_028984105.1). Taxonomy (NCBI): domain Eukaryota; kingdom Viridiplantae; phylum Streptophyta; class Magnoliopsida; order Lamiales; family Lamiaceae; genus Lavandula; species Lavandula angustifolia. The sequence continues at coordinate 35,776,391 of CM054802.1, read as the reverse complement.
ATGTTGATGAAGTTTCCATAAGTGTTAAGTATCATAATGAAATTTATATTCATCATATTGATAATGCACTTAAGAAACCTAATGATCATGAGAATGAAGATGCCCTTTCTACTGATGTTATTGAGTGCTTTGTCCAGGAATATCTTGAGACGTCTTTGTTGCAGGATAAGTTAGAACCCACTCTCACACATGGATTTGCTGATTTGGATGCCAATGACATGAGGGATAAAGAGATTAAGGAGAGCATCATGGCACTCTATGCTTCGCCCGAAACTGACAGCAGAATCGCCGACTTGGCCAGGCAGAGAATTTCCAGCAGACTATTATCTTCTGATGATCAGCCATACATTTCAAAGCTGAAGCCCCAACCTGAAAGAGACAAGCAAAGGGCAGCAAGGGAGCAGACTTCCATCATTTGGCAAGTGGATAGACCATCAACCAAGTGTGAGAAAGAGTTTTGGAGAGAGACCTATGATGATTCCATGTGGTATAAAGACCGTGGGAAGAGATTGCATATGGTGATCAAGATAGTGGATGTGACTCCACTATGCATACCTCCACCAGATTGACCCTTTAAGAGGAGGTCTAGCCAAAGACTTTAAAGAAAGGCGCTACTGGGAGGCAACCCGAGTTTATTATCGTTTATTTCCTTTGATTTTATTATTATTATTATTTTGTCTTTGTTTTTGTGTTGTTTTTCTAGATCGAAGCTACGAAGGATGTTGTGGACTTTAAGTGTAAGGAGAAAAGATCTCAGAGGATTTAGTTGTGTGGTGAGCTTGCAGCCCTTCATCGCCGGTTTGATGAGCAAGAGCAGACTGTCCTGCCCCGTTTGCCCAGGCGGGGCGATAGGTGATGTCGTTTCCCCATCGTTTTTATTTTATTTTTAGTCTTTGAGTCTGTGTTTTATTTTTTCGTGTTTTATGTGTTTTTATCTTGTTTGTTGTGTCTACACTTGATCTTTGTAGAGATCAAGTGTAAGGAGGGTTTGTTTGTTTTTTTTATTATGTGTTTTTGTCATGTTCTCCGTCCTTTTTCTTTTCTTTTCTTGCGTGAGGGCACACAAGGGTTTAAGTGTAAGGAGGGAGATCTTTACGTCGTTTCACTTTGTGTCGTCCTTTGTTTTGTGTCGTCGAAGCATGCCAAAATTTGAAGTTTTTGATGCACTCTTGTTCTTTGTTTAAACATGTTTGATTTGTGCTTTATGTTTCAATATGCAAGCATGTTAGTTGTTGTGAAGAGTAGGATTTGGTGCACATTTTGTATGTAATTTGGGATGACAAATAATAAGAAAGTAGTGGATCGAATTTTTACACACTCCATATATTAGACTTGAGCCTTTAAAGTAGGACACTTCCTACTAATTTCTTTGAGAGTGTTTGTCCACGAAGTTGCAATAAAGGTGAGTCACTTGCGATACATGATAGGAGGTACTAGGGATTGAGCCATTTAGCCTCGACAATATTTTTCTACCTTACATTATCCCCTAGTGAACTAATTTGAGCCTTGCCCAATTCTTTGATTTAGTCAGAAAATTTTAGTCGATGCCTTTTTAGCCTTCTTTTTTCCCGTGTCATTGCATGTTTTACACGCTTGTGTGAGATTGATCTTCTTATATATCATTTGCCTACCTAGTGTATATGCTACGAAATTAGTTGTTGGTCGGAATTGTGTATGAATAGAATATCTAAGGTCCGATCGTATTTGTACCCAAATTTTCGTGAATAGTGAATAGTGATGATCCACGCAAAAAAAAAAAAAGGAAAAATCAGTTTATTTTAAAGGTATTTGTTGATATATTAAGTAGCATTTGATGTGTAATTCTTTAGTGGTGGGCATTGTTTATTTACTCTTGATTATCTCATTTTAAGCAAGTATGACATGCATGATATTGATCTACATTTGTTGGAGCTTAGAACCCCTAGGACCCTTACCAACGAAAATTTGTCTATGTCCCAAGCCCCATTACAACCAAAGAGAAAGACCTCCTTGATATTGCAGTTGTGACAATCTTTTATCGTGATAGATGGACTAATTTCTTTGAGTGGCTTGACCGGACTTAGATTAGAGAGTGTTGAGTGAACAGTGAGGATGATCCACTTTTGCTTAGGTTTTTGACCAAGTTAATATTTGTGTGCCTAGTCTTAAATTTGCACTCTACTTGTTTGATGAGATTCATATTTGCATAGTTTGACATGTTTTGCTAGTTCATTGAGTGTGGAGATTACGGATATGATGGGTATTGCTTCTTATTTTCGCTCGTGTCTTGTTTCTTGTCTTTGTTCTTGTGTTGCTTCTTGTCTTTGTTTCGTGTCCTTGTCTTTTCCTTGTCTTTTCTTGTCTTATTCTCGTCTTGTATTTTTTATTTTGAGTCTTGAGTCTTGGGGATTGACTGAATTTGAATAGTACGTATTCTTTTGTGTTTCTTATACTTGAGGGCAAGTATAGTTCAAGTGTAAGGAGGTTTGATGAGTCTAATTCGTACTATACAAATTCTGTCTGTTTTGGGCCCACCTGGCCAGTTGGACCGTATTTCTGTGCTATCTTGCAGATTTTTTGTGCTGATGTGGCGGTGATGAGTTGCTGAGGTGGCAAGCTCGATTTGGGGTCTAAAAGATGGAATTTTGGACGAAATTGTAGAGAAGGAAGGTGGAGGATAAGGAAAGAGATGATATGGAAAGAATTGAATATGATTTATCTAATTAATATCTTTCCATATTGGATATAAAAACCCTACTTCTACAAGAAAAAGGAGCCGCCTTATATATAGGAGAGGAGACGAACGAAAATCAGAGTTTACGCCCATACACACGCACGCTACACACCGTAACATTCATCATCTTCATCATTCTACACCATTCATCCACACCGAAGCCGAAAAAGAGAGACACCGAGAGCCGAGATCGACCGAGGGAGAGAATTGCTGAAGCCGAGGGAGATCCGAGACCGAGGGTTTAGATCAAGATTTTAGAGTTTGAATTTCTTATTTTAATTTCGTTAATTGTAGTTTAATTTGGAGAAAGCAACATGTTCCTGCTTCCGTTTACATTTCCGAATTTGGATGCTTCCGTTTTATTTTCCTGTTGGATGATTTGAAGACTTAATTTGATATTTTATGATTCCTTAGGTTTAATTTAGTTTCAATTCGTGTTTAATTGATTCCGTATTAGTTTAGATTTTCGTGCATAATTATTTCGTGATTTTCAGCATGTTCTGTCTAGTAAACCGGTCTCTCTGGCCAGTCCGGCCGATATGCGTAGCTAAGTCTTTTTAGGGCCGACGAGATGTGAAACACACACCACCATATTTTCGTGAGACTAGGGCTTAAAATTAATCACTTAGGTTCTGAATTAATCTAGGTTTAATTAATTGGATTAATTAATTTAGGCTTGATCACCCTAGGTTAGTTTAATTCGTAGCTAATTTAGTACTTCCATCGTTTCTCGTGGGATTAGGCTAAATAAGTAGCAACTTGTTCTTAGGGCAATTGGATTAATTTGGTAGGAGACTATTAGATGCCCACCATACGAGTAGGCTCCTAAATTGGGTTCCCTTAGTTCTTAAAGCTGATTAGGTGTTAAATCTATTTATTGCCCACCAACGTAGGTTGCATCTAATCTAGAGAAGTAGTCGTTTCAATGCCCACCATGGCGATTACCGAATAATTAAGGGAGAATAGGGGATATGTCAGTTTAATTACGGTGTCCTACAACCAATTGATTTAAGTGGATTAATTATTTAATAGTGTCAATGATCGATTGTGAGTGTGTTCGAATCATCTTGCTGGACCCGTTTTATTTGCATAAGTATATTTCATCTTTAATTCTTGCTTTTATTTTCGTTTGTCTTTAGATTAGATAATTCTCAAACTTGCGTGGTTGCTAACCAAACTCTGGTTGATAGGATTTTTAGGTCTAAAATACTCCGTTCCCTGTGTTCGATACCTGTTGCTATACTAATTCTAGTTCTAGCAATTTTGCAGGATTATTTGGTGTAAACAGCGACCACCACTAAGTTTCCAAATACCTAACATACTGCTTTAAGCTATAAACTGTGAAGCATAAACTGTTCCAAACACCCTCTATATCGAGTGAAAATCAGAACTGGACCCGTCCCACCCCGCGATAGGCGGGTAATACCAGCCCCTAAAAGTTTATCAAAAAATAAATAGAATAAATCCCAAATACTCAATTTGATTAACAAATATATTAATATCCCAATTAGAGAATTCGAAATTTAAAACTTAGTGAAGATAATAATAATCACGTTAATCATTATATAAAATTGCAAAATATTAAAATATACACATTAATATCATCAAATTAGTGCATAAGATTTCATAATAATTTTGGAGATTTCATTTTTGATAATAATTATTACAAAAGAAAAAAGATGATCTTCTTTAGGACAAGAGAGTAAATGCATACGAGAACGTACCATGCGGCCATCCGCATAATTTTTCCTCCAACTTTCCAAAATCATCAAATATTATTCCTATTACTAATACGAAATTATGGATATTCAATCATGGATAATTTTCGTTATTGAGTAAACATAGTAAGTCGAAAGATTTTCCTCTGCATATTTGTTTTCTTTCCTCCTCTCTCCCTCTTGCTGAAAACAAAAACTGCAGAAAGAAACAGGTGTAGAAGAACAAGGGTAGTTAAAAACAAGCCATTGAAGAGAGAGAAAGCTTCAAAAAGCCAATGTCGTTTTAAATATATGAAAGATTGAATCTTGGGAAGATAAAAAACCAACCCTCTTTCGTTTTTACGAAAGTGGGATGTTTTTAGGAACAAGAGCTGGTTTCAATTTCCTCGAATTTGTGTCTTTTGGGTGGTTTATTGGATATATGATCCGGATTTCTTGATGTGAAATTCTTCGCGGAGGGGAAGAGGGATTAGAGAGAGAAAGGAAAACTGTACGAACGTAGAGAAAGAGAAAGTTTGTGCTCGAATGATTCCCCATGGTTATTACACTTCCAAGAAAAGCGACGAGATTTGCGAAAACATTTGTGACGAGGTCTGCTACTTCCTCTGGTATTCAATCCCTTTTCAATTGCAAATTCGATTTCTCTTAAATTTATTTATTTGTAATAAAACTGAAATTTAATCTTGCTTTTTCTCATAATTTCTGGGTTCATCAAAGGTTGTCTGCAAATTTTTGGCCTATATTGATCCAATGCTTTGTGATGGTTTTCATCTTTGCAGAATACTTTATTTGATTTTTTGTGGGATTTTTTTTTACTTCAGACAAATAAATTATTGATGATCCTCGTTTATGGTTTGGTTGAAATATATCATGCATTTTGTAAATGTGTGTATATCTAGTTTCAATGCATGGTTCCAATCAATGAAGGAAGGTAAAAGAGAATCAACCCTTGATTTGTCAATGCTTGCTTGAATCTTGGATGTATTTCTTACATATGATCATGAAAGTTGTTTTCTATATGCAGATTTCTCCATCATTCATAAGTATGTCAAGAGTTGGTTGTTTGCTTCAAGGCATAGATTTCAGAGTCATTTTCTTCTACCTCCTCATTATCCCCGCCGGAGTCTTCACCATCTACACCCACGGCCAAAAACTCACATACTTCCTCCGCCCCTTATGGGAGTCTCCTCCCAAGCCATTCGTCCCCGTAACTCACTACTACAACCAAAACGTCTCAATGCAAACTCTATGCAAGCTCCACGGTTGGAAGATCCGCGAATTCCCAAGGCACGTATATGATGCAGTCTTATTCAGCAACGAAATCGACCTCCTTACTATCCGTTGGAAAGAGCTCTACCCTTACATCACCCGTTACGTCCTCCTTGAGTCAAACTCCACCTTCACCGGCCTACCAAAGCCCCACAACTTCGCCATACATAGAGACAAGTTCAAATTCATCGAGCCAAGATTGACTTACGGTGAAATAGGCGGTAGATTTAGGCGAGGGGAGAATCCGTTTGTTGAAGAAGCGTATCAACGGCTTGCATTGGACCAGCTTCTGAGAGTCGCGGGGATAGAAGACGACGATCTTTTAATCATGTCCGACGTTGATGAGATTCCTAGTGGGCATACAATCGACCTCCTTAGATGGTGCGACGATATACCCCGTGTTCTTCATCTTCAATTACAGAACTACTTGTACTCGTTCGAGTTTCAGCAGCATCAGATCAGCTGGAGGGCTTCTGTTCATAGGTATGAGAAGGGGAGGACTAAGTATGCTCATTATCGACAAACGGATTATCTTTTATCCGACTCGGGCTGGCATTGCAGCTTCTGTTTTCGGTATTTGAATGATTTCGTATTCAAAATGAAGGCTTATAGTCACAATGATAGAGTGAGGTTCTCAAGATTCTTGAACCCAGAAAGGATTCAAGAAGTTATTTGCAGAGGTGGTGATTTGTATGATATGCTGCCGGAGGAGTATACTTTTAGGGATATAATTGGGACAATGGGGCCTATCCCTCATTCTTTATCAGCTGTTAATCTTCCTTCCTATTTGTTGGAGAATGCGGATAAGTATAAGTACCTTCTTCCTAGACATTGCTTGAGAGAGCTGCGATGAGGCGAAGCATGTTTTTCGGGCACATTCAAAAGCCAGAGCCATCCTTGAGAAGAAGCTTGTTAGAGCTCTTCCAATGATGATGTTTTGTTAGCTTGATTGCTCAAGGGCTTCGAGTTTTTATGTTGGTGTTGTTTATCTTTATGAAATATGTAGTCTTTGGTCGATGAGGCTTTTGATTGTTGTAGTGTTATAGATTATACTTTCTTGATTTTAGGATTAATGGAGCAATCTGGTTCTTGAACAATGTGATGTTTGAAATGTGAGCAACCTCAAACCTTAAAATATGTTTCCCGACGTAAATGAGAATGGCCCATCAAATAAATTGTTGCAAAATTAGGAGAAGTAAATACGAGAAACAAGAACACACCGTTTCTAAGGTTGAGGCTGCTCACATTTCCATTTGTTCTGAAACAACCCAATCCCTCAAGCCCCAACCACAATATCAACAAAATCAATACCCAAAGTTCATATAACTTAAGAAAGTATACACAAGTTAACTGGACATGTAGCTGATTTTGAAGATCATATCTGCAAACAAGAAAATCTTAGTCTAAGGCATAAAGCTGAAGACAAACTAAACTAATACTTGACACAGCTGCTACAATTAGAAACCAAGATAACTCAAATAGCATCAAGCATAACTACTGATACAACAACCCTAGCAAGATCAGATCATATCTGCTACAATTAGAAAGCAAGATAATTCAAATGGTATCAAGCATATCTAACAATACAACAGCCTAGCACGATCTCACGAGCAGAAGGTGATAGGTCATTCCTGCTTACTAGTTACTGCTCTTAGTTTCATCTTGCAAAAACTAACATCTACCCACAACTATATAGATGTCACTCACTTCCTCCCAAGGATAATGATAATAACCGGCACAAAAGTTCCGTATACCACGCCACCCCCCAAGATGTCGAAAAAAGCTTTCCAACTTCAATACTTGATGACCAAATTCAGATCATCAATCAAGCAATATTCTTCTTCACTCAAAAATCAACTGCTAATCCTAGTTTCTATGGCCCAAACTAAATCTACAACTCAACTCAAGACAAATTTACCACTGAATACACATAAGCTGGTTTCTCCTAAATAATTAATAAATTCAACTTACTTATTTCTAAACAAGGGCTATTGATGGCTTAATGCAGCCATGAGCTCGTGCGGCGAGGAATCCCATATTGATAGATCTGTGAGCTGCTTCCTCAATCTTTTCTCTTCCTCACTGCATAATCCTTCAGCTAAATCACACATATCTGATATGTCCCTAATGATTTTCTCCTGAGCTTCAACCTACAATTTCAAAGCAATTAATCTTTAAAAAAGAAGAAAACTGACTTGGGTCTCTCCAATTTTGCGCTGAATGAGAAAATTAGAAGCTTCTAGAAACTAAATGTGAAGCTGCTGAAGTAGATCAAGAGTTTAAATACTATCGCTCCGGCGAGTACCTGGGAGAGAAGATCATTGACGAGTCTCCGGGAGGATTCCGTCTCCTCGGAAGTTGAAGCTCCATCAAACGACGTCGTGGGATGCAGCTCCTGACGCTCCGTCGACTGCGTCCGAGCGTTCTGCTCCATTGCCGTCAACGTGTTCGATAAAAGCTCCCACCGGCTGATCTCTTCCAAATACCTTTCCCTCAACTTCAGGAGGGCTCTCTTCCTCCGGTCGCGGCGGTGCTTCCGCTCCGCCGCCGGATCCGGAGGGGCAGGAACGGCGTGTTCGAGGCGGGGGCGCTTCTTGCGCTTGTAAACGAATCCGTCGTCATTTATTAGTTCCCAGTCGTCGGGGTCGTCGTAGCTGGCTTCAACGGCCATGGCTACAAGCGGAATTCTCGGGATTCGTAAACACAGGAGGTAGAGCGGATTCAGTTTCCAGCGGTTTTTTCAAAAGTTCAGAAATTAATTGAGCGGTAAACCTCCAAATTTTTTACTATTTCTCTTTGTTTCCATGAAAGCTAGAAGAATTGGATATTGTCATTTCCCCCCTTGTTTATCCGAAAAATCGGAATCTGGTCCCTCAATATTTGGAAATTAAATCTTTTATCCTTTTGATTAGAATATAATATGGATAGAAGCCTTCAATTATAAAATGTGCAAACAACTCTTGATTTTTCTAATCTGTCGCAACGAGTTAATTTCGGGCAAAAGTAAACAAATTGTCGACCACACCTGCTGTCGTGGTTTGGTGTCGTCATGTCTTTTCTAAATTTTCATTGCATTTTTTTTCGTCGCAACTTGAAAAAAAAAATGAAATGGAAAAATGATTTATGTGAGTTTTTTCACATTGGAATGTGCCTGAAAAACACATATTTTGAGGGGCCGGAATTCTACACCTGCAAAAAAATTGTTTTTCAGTTTGGAGTTTGAGAAAATCAAACAATCAATAAGTCGATTGGTCGATTTAATTTTTGGGACCGAATCGGCCGTTGAATAACCTTACGAGCTTAACTAAGTTCATGAATCCACAACTGATTGTAAGAGCAATATTAATTGGAAAAGGTAGAATTATTTGAAACTAACTACATAAATCAACGCCTAAAACAAGCACGGCCAATAGGCGTCGGCGGTTGAGAAAACGAGCCACTTAGAATGCGAGCTGCGATCCACTGATTCGCGGCCTCAGAGTAGTGCACGCCATCCCAGCTCACATACGACGCCGGCGACCAACACGACGCGCCCACCACTTCCGACCCATTCACCACTCCTCTCTGCCCGCACCAAACGTCGGCGCCGCCGTCACCGTGGCGCCCGCAGCACACCTTCATCGGCTCCACGAATCCTGCAAAAACACCATCATCGACCATTACACTACTTTTTACGCAATTTAATATAATCTAGCATTTTCTATTAGCATTACATATTATGAATTTATATACTTAAAATAATATTATATATATTAGCAAGCAAGAAATTTGAAAAATTATAGTGTGTGATATAAGTAATTGTTAAAGGGAGAGAGGCACGGGACGATCCATCATTGGAAATTAATATAATAGGGTGGACTGAAAATTAAATTTATTTTAGAATGAATTGAGATTTATTTAGAAAATGAAGTGACCATAGTATGTGGTGTTGCTGATCAAGTGATACTTGGCTGAGTAGACATCAACGTAAACGAGGGAAGCCCGCAACAGCTCTTGCCTGAGCCTCGCCACCCGAGCTTTAAGAAGGGCGTTGAAGCCAACGGCCATGGCGTTCTGCTTCTTTATGCATCCGTTCTTGTCCAACAATCCAAGCTTAGGGTTTGTGACATGAAGAGTGGCCGCCGGCAGGCATCCGATGGGTCCCACGTTGTGAATCCAGAAAGTCCTCGCCCCTTGTCCGTATAAATGCTACAAACATACAATCCTAATTAATAAACACTGTTTATAATAATAATAATAATAAAATAAAAATGATGGACGACTAACTGTAATTGCTGCGGCGAGTTCATCGATAATATTGGGGAATTGAGAAGTTGATAGCTTTCCAAATCCAAAGATGAGATCGTTTTGGCCAATGTCGAATGTGTAGAGGGCTTTCGAGAACTCATTAGGCCGGGGAAGGTCCAACGCATTTGAAGTTTTACCTAAGTTTTGTCAAAAAAAAAATATATCGCAATTGTGAAAATAGATGAAAAGGTAAAAAAAATATTAAGCCAAAACTTTAAATTTGTTTTATTAAAAAAAATTGTATTCTTTATTAATATTTATTTCATTGAAACCATTGCCGTCTTTTTTAAGCGTGGGTAACTGGGTACATGGAGCATGATGCCTTTTATGATATATAAATTGTCTAAAAATACTTAAGAAAATTCTAGCTCATTCCTAATGCAACTTATTAAGATTTTATGCATTTTCTAATGTAAAATGTCTAAGATACATTTTTAAGAATTTGTAGTTAGTCCAAACTGATTCATCACATAAATAGAAATGCTAGGACTTTTCCTTGAGTTTTACATTGTTGAGGAAGGAAAAAGGGGAGTATACAACTATTTCGCATAGTAATTGTAAAGTCTTATAAATTGAAGGAGAATATCATTAGTTTATTGATAAATTAACAAAGTAAAAAATTAAGAGTGTTTAAAAGAGGTAGAGATTTTGGTGCATATCGTATTTTTTGGAATAAAACACAAATAAAAATTTATCGTAGAACACGGGGTATTTTTAGTATTTTTGATAAAGAATAGTTGATATAATAAACATTTGATGATTATTTTTAGAGTTTGAATAAACACAAGTTTGATGTATAGAGTTTTAAGTGTACATCAACTACTAGAAAAATAGTCAATGAGGCATTATTAGATAAAATCGAAGTCGGATATCTCACCTCGATGATATAGATCAAAGGTTCGTGATTTGAACTGATCGAACTGCACCAACTGGATATCAAGTGAAAACGGACTAATCCCACTCTCAAATATTGTCTCCTTCCTCCGGCGAATGGTTGCTCCTCCGGCCGCAAAATTCGCACCACGCCGGAACTCCGCACCTACCGAATCGAGGTAAGAACTCAAGTAAGGCAATCCCAAATGCTCAGCTGCACAACAAATTACACTTCTCTTTAGTTTCGTTCTTTGCAACATTTTGAATCCCATTATTTAATTGGATTCGTTCCATCTCTTATTATAAAAAGAGGCCGCAAAGAAAAAATTTAGTGTTAGGGGAGGACCATTGATCCTACTATTATAGAATACCTAAATTATTCCCATTTCTATAGTTAAAAAATTCAAATAGTGTATAATTTTAAAAATAATTCTAATTTTAAATAATTTGTACGTGTATTCAACAATTTTTTTTTTTTTTTTATACGTGGAACCCGCAGCCGCTACCTTCGGTGCGCACTGGGTAAACCCCGCTCCTTGTGCAAGACCGCAAACCACACAGAGAGTTAACCCGCAAACCACACAGAGAGTTCAACCACCCTAGGCTAACCATAGGTGACAGGCTCCACAAAGTTGCTTCCAGTGGGATTCGAACCCAGGACCTATCGGTCCCGGGCCAACCACCTTCACCAACTTTGCCATCCCAAGGGGACGTGTATTCAACAATTTGGATAGTAGGATTAGTGATCCTTCCTAGCATCAAACAAACTATGGAAAAGATGAGTACCGATGAAGTCTATGATAAGGCGGCCGTCGGACTCTCTTCCGGCAGGCTTCCCGAAGAAACTGCCGCCGTAGGGCGGTGGAATGGGACCAAATGCAGCTGAGATTCCGCCGGTATCTGAGTTTGAATCTCCGAAGTTGTAGATGGCCGGAAATTGACACGGGGGCGCTAGATATGTTCGTCTTCCGAGAGCTTCATCAAGTGTTGCTGAAATCAATAGGATAGCAACCAGTAGGATTCTTGCACACTCCATTTCGAAGTGTCTAAAACAGAAAAATTATGTACTAATTAGACTAATAACATGGTATTTGAATAGGGAGAATAATTTAAAGAAAAGAAATGGCCTCGTTCATGCTAAGAATGTGAAGCAAATTTGTTAGTGATTTTGGCATTATCTACTGGTTTTAAGATGTGGGAGTAGCAATGTTCTTGCTCCACTTCGTTGTTCTTTTCTGCTGCAGTTTGCAGGAATGCAGCTTTGGTAAGGATTTCTTGCGGAAAAAGGGGAATCTATATATATTTAGCTACACGTTCGATTAATTTGACGATATTAATTTTTCCACGAAGGCTTTTGTGTCACACTTTCATACTCCCTTGAATGCATGTCATGCTCTATAAATGTTTTGATATATATGTAGCACATATGATACACCATAGTTGATTTTAATTTTTATTTTTTAATTAAAATGTATGCAACATGTCAAAATGTCCGTATAGGTGATATAGAATGGAGTATGATTTTGGGACACACAGATGTTCATCCGATATTTTTCATTAAAGGAGAGAAATCTGCTACATTTTTACAATATCATGCAAATTAATGTAGAAGATTAAAAGGTTATTAGTGTAAATAAACGAACTTTGGATTGATTTTGGTTTGCACATAACTTTTAAAATGCTCGTGTAACTACATGATCTTATAATTTGTTAAAATTTGTACATTGACAAAAGTTCAGGAAATTTAATTTGATAAACATTGTCATTTTCACACAAAAACGATGCCGGTTATTTAAGTATTAAAACGTCTTTTTTATCATCGTCCTGACTTATCTACATCACATTCAATTTTGGGGGTTATTTTGTCATGTGTATGCAAGCCAGGCTTCATAATTGAAAAAACGAGCACCGTGGAAATAAATGCTGCTCAGCCAAAGAAAGATGATGGAGAGTTGGCCGAAATGGACACAATTTTTTTCTCATATCGACAAATTAGCAGAGATAATGAATAAAAAAAGTTGTGTAGATTCATCTATTCCCGTAGTTGAGAAAGTTCTTTTAATCGATCCTAGAAAAGCTGTCCAGCAATTATTTTTATGCAAGTATTATGAAAGTCATGTTGAGGAGCGTATATTTACAAGTCAATAGTTCTTAAAGTACACCTCATCAATATTCTAACCAACTTTACTACAGCCCCAACTTAAACAAGGTAATAGGCAACAAATTTAAACTATATGGCACGAAGATATATACTAGGATTATTAGTACGAACTTTTGACGAATTTTAGTTTCTACATGACTTTCAAAATGCTCGTATGGATAAATGATTTTTTAATTTGTTAAAATTTACATACCGAAAAAATTCTAAAATCATGGATGTCATTTTAGTATTAAAATAATATCGTATCTTTGATATTTAAATCGTAAAAAAAATAAAATTGATGTGAAATCTTAATAAATTGAAATGGTGTGTTTTTATGCGAGTATGTTAACGCTTATGCAAAATCAAAATTTACTAACATTCGTGTATTTATAATCTAATACTCTCTTGGCATAAAAAATGTCTCATTTCTATGGTACACAGAGATTAAGAGAATGAGATTGTGTGGTGTATATTGTTTGACATTTTTGCTTCTTAATTTTGGTCCACATATTGTTTGTTTTTTTAAGAAACAAGAGACTTTCTATGGAACGGTTCGAAAAGGAAAACAAGACACTTTCTATGGGACGGAGAAGTATCATAAAGACATTTTACTAGTTCACTATAATAGATAGAGTACGAGTACAACTTGGGCCTTAAAGTGATCCTTAAACCTAAAAAGGAATATTACAAGTAATGGGCCAATTAATGAATTTGACTAATACCAGTATTTTTCACCACACTCCAAAGTAGTTTCTGAAATAGTCGATATGTATCTTAATTACATATGCTTTAGAATATTCCTTATGCATATTATTTATATATTTTATGCATAAGGGCAAAAATGTAAAAGTTACAATGCATAAAAAAAATTAAGGAATATACATAAAACATGTAAGGATATGCATACTTCTTATGTTCCTATATAACTATATATGCATTCTCACTGGATCTATACCCACCATGATATATATCAACTATATGAAGTCATAAATAAAATTTGTCTAGAAAAAATAAACTATCTCCAAACTACTCCCAACTTGAGGTGGCAAAATGATCCCAATTTGATGGGGTGGCTCGGGGTATCCGAATTGGGCTTGTTGGGAAATGTTGGGAAATAATATAAGTTTTGAATGATCCCAAATTTATATTTGATTGATGAATCAGTCTGATGTACTTAATAGATTGTTTCAGCTCGTCTGTATAGTCAGGCTGAACATTTACTTTCAGATTAAGTTTACTTGTTTTGATCAGCCTGTGGAACCGACTGAGTCGAGCTTCTAAGCTGACACCTTTCAGGTTGTATTGATCTTTAGATCAGTGTCTTCACCAGGTCGTGTTGAAGATTTAAATGTGAAGTCAGTACAATGTACAAGGCACGATATTCAAAGTTGATGGTCAAAGAAGCAAGACGACAATACCAGAATTAACATTGACCAATCTCAGGCCGTCATGTCAGCCCTAATCAAAGGGAGACAGAACAGTACCTCGTATAGGATCTGCAGAACCAAGTAGAACGCGACACGTGTCCATGCATTCAATGCATACGACCGTTGTCAAAATGGAGTCAATAGGAGATCGATCTTGTTCAACGGATATTTCCCCTAGCTCGCCTTTAAATAGCAGAAGACCTCTCTCAACGAGGGTACGAAATTTCAAGAAGCAAAAAACATACTCTTAAGCAAAAGAACAAGCCCTCACAATACTTATCTAGAAGTTCTACTGCTAGAATTTTCCTCTACTGTTCATACTCCAAGTATTCGTAGCTTAATTATAAGCTTGGAGTCAAGAGTATTTAAAAATCTTATTGTTGAACAAACCCTAAAACCCCCACCCTATCGTATTAGTTAGAACAAAGCTGATTGATAGATTGTTTGATAGATAGTTTGATAATTTGTTTGCAACTCGTCAGTCTACGAGTACCCTTAGTGGATTCTTGCTAAGAAAGCAGAAGAGTGGATGTAGGATCTTGTGAATCCGAACCACTATAAAATCTATGTTATTTACTGTTTTATTGCATCAGCTTACTGTTCATTGCATTATATCAGTCTATCTGTTGCATTCAGAAAAAACACATCTTATCCTAGACTATCATATTTTCGCATTCGTTATCTGACTGACTCACTATCATTCAGCATCTGATATGAAAAAGCAAAGTTTGACATCAGGTGTATTCCTCTCCCATACACCTAAAATCATACAGGGACCAACAAGGTTAGATTATGAAATTAAAAGTGCGAAAAGTAATAAGTCTATAAAGTTCGTTCAAAAAATTACATGAGCTTTGTAGGCATCAAACTAAAAGAACTTGAGGTTGTCAGGGTAAAAAGTTTGTTCGATAAAAAAATTATGTATTATTAATTATTCTTTAAATGGTAATGAGACTTTTTGCTATTAGAGTGGGGAGGGGGGGTGTTGAACTAAAATGTTCGAGAGAAAAAAATATATATTATTAATTATTATTCCCCGTTTCGCTATTATTGTCATACTTTCTTAATTGGACTGTCTTGCTAATAGCCTATTATTGTCATCTTTCCTAATCGGATTGTCATATTTCCTAACATGATAAACATTAACTCTTAAACTTAAAATGAAGTGGGCCCTTTATTTGCTACTCAAAACCATATTTTTATATTATCTCTTCAAAAATCTCTTTCTCATACGTTTTCATTTGGTTCTGAGCTCAAAATTTTTTATTTTAATTTTTTAGAAACTATAAATTACTTTTTCAATTACAACAAGAAAAAAAATATATAAAAAAAAAATTTGGATGAATTTTTATTTCTTTCCACCAACAACTTATGAAAAACTGAGTTCATTTCTTTAAAACTCACAAAATAAATATTTTAATAAAATTTTCTTAATCTCCCCATCCAAAGTGAAATGACATAGTGATAGGGAATCCAAATATTTCCTCCGTCGCATTATTTACGGCTCTTTTTTTTTTTGTATGGTTATTAAGGAAGTAGATGATAAAATATGAAAGAAAATGAAATAATAAAAGTATGAGAGAAGATGAATGAGATAATAAGAGACTAAATGATAAAGTAAAAAAAAAAAAATATGATTGAAATAATAAAAAATTAATGATAAAATAGAAGAGAAAATATAATAAAGGATGAGAGAGTATTAGATTTAGGGCGGTCAGCTTTAATTGACATCTAATTAGGAAAGTGAGCAGGAGGGAGTAGAAATGAAGAAACTTTCAGTCTGCACTTATTTCCCTCGAATTTGCTTCAAATTCGGAATATGAAGATTGCTGTCTCACTGATCTTCTACTCCGACAAAAGAATCTACTTTTTTCCAAATCCAAAAAACTTCTGCACTCTCCAAGCCGACCTCTTTCTACTGCATCGTCGGAGATTCCGGAAATGGACTTGTTCATGGAAAAACTCAAGAACTACGAAAAAATCGGTGTTCCTAAGGACGCAGGTACCGATTTCCCCGACGCTTTCGATTTAGGTAGGATGCGGCGGCTTTTGAACAATCTTGGCAATCCTCAATCCAAATTCAAGGTAAGGTTTTCACTTTTCTGCGTATTCTATTAATAGTTGTGTTGCACTTTGGCGTCATTGATCTGCCCTAGGCTTTCAGGGTATTCTGCATTAAGTTTGAGTTTTTTCTGTTCAGTTTAAAAAGAATTGACATTGATTTAGGCTGTTCATATTGCGGGAACGAAAGGAAAAGGATCAACTGCTGCTTTTCTTTCCAGTTTCCAGCATTTCCAAGTAAAAGCTTACAAGCACATTGCATGTCAACTGGAAAGATATTTCTTTGAGCTCTAGTGTTACTGGATGATAGTATTGTACTACATAATATCCTATATTTTGATTTGTGCATTGTTTATTTTATCCATTTTCTGATTTGAGTTTGATTGCATTTAATCCTTATCATGCTTTTTTGTTGGTGATTCCATTTCTTTGTACCAATAACTATTATAGGATGGAAGCTATCAGATGCATCCATTCGTGCTGGTCTACAGTCTGCACATTTGGTTGGTAGAAGCCAATTTTTGACACCTAAGGAAGCTGATATGCTAGCACTATCCGGAGCAACTATACTCCTTGACGGAGGTTTGGTTCCATTTTTTCATGACTTCCGTTTTCACACTACAATATGACCGACCTCTTAGATTCTGTGGATCTTAACTAATTCGGTAGTTCACCCGTCCTTTCCTCGACATGGAAATCTCAGCCCATACGAAGGAATCTGCTCAAGCGCTGGTGAACATGATTAAGATGGCATTTTCTGATGTACGATTGGTTTTTGTTGTTGCTATGGCGAATGACAAAGATCATACTGGTTTCGCTAGAGCCCTTCTTTCAGGTTAAGTATAAATTATGTACTTTGATTCTCCATGTGATTTGGCTCCCTGCAGTTGGTTTTTTGGAAGCTGTATGTTTCACTGAAGTTGATATTGCTGGAGACAGATGGCGTACAACTTCATCGTCGTCGTTAAAATGTTCCTGGATGCAAGCTGGCAGAGAGATGGGGTGGCAGTTTTCTTGATTGCACAACTGCTAACTACGAGTTGATTAAAGATGGGCATCCTGAATCTTCAATCTTGCAAAATCTGCAACAAAAAATGGGATAATTGTAGTGACTGGATCTTTGCATATTGTTTCAGCAGTTTTAGGTTGCCTTGAAGGATGAGTTTATCCAACGATTTGAAGTGAAGTGGCGTTTATATTTGCTTTAGATGTTGATTCTTTGTTGAAATTAAACACCCTTTAAAGTTGCCACCATATTTTATATTCCAAAGTTGATACCTTTTGTCGATTCTAGTCTGTCTCCAGTTGTGAGTTTGATTATTTGCTCATGACAATGCATAGCTAGGTACAACGTCTTGTGTTTGTTCAAATTAGAATTTGAATCTTTTATAAAATTTTGAGATAATTTGGATGGGCATCTATTATGAAAAAAGAAGAGACAGGAAAAGAGGAATTAAAACTAGCACCATACAAGTTAATGCAGATGAATGATAATTTTGTGGATTGGGATCAGATACCAGATGACCTGCCCACTCCCTGAGCAATGGACCCGCTCTACCTCATGGACCCACATAGATGAAATCAAAAGTTATTTTTAACTTACAAAAATAAGTTACAATCATAACTTATGCCGAATTATATGGAATTTTATCACCTATTCTGAAAATTACAGATTGAATCTATACTAATTTTTAATTGCCTTTCTCCCCTACCAGCCCCCTACGCAAACACATAGACAGCAGCGGGAAAATATTTTTTAGAATATTTTATTAGGGGTTTGAACTAATGGCATCTATGAGATAGTAGTAAATGAAATTTCCAATTTTCAGATGCTATGGCGAGTCTTGTGACCAACTTGTTTGGTTGCTGAAAGAAAATGAGAGGAAAGAAATATGAGGGAAAAAAAAGGTTAGAAATAAAGTAAATTTTAGATGATGTGGGGCCTACCATTTTTTTCCGAATCCCTCATATTTCTCCCCTCAACTAAACGAGAGAAAATTCACATTTCTTTCCAAATTTTCTATTCCCTATTTATTTCCTCTCTAATTATCTCAAACCAAACACAATGTTAGTCAATTTTGTGCATCTTCCTATGAAATATATGAACATTAGTCAAATTAATATGGAATATCAAATGTTGTCTAATGATTCGTAAAAAGTGAAAAATCACAACTTTGGGGAAAAATCTCTTCAAAAGACATTGATGACAATAAAAAATGGACAAATTAATATGGAATATCAAATATTGTCTAATGATTCGTAAAAAGTGAAAAATCACAATTTTGGGGAAAAAATCTCTTCAAAAGACATTGATGATAATAAAAAATGGACAATGAAGAACATTTTACATCACAATCTTTCATAATCTAAACGCAAAAACTTTGGTGCAATCGGTTGCACTTGTAACCGGCTGCACCAAGATAAATATATATGTTATGTAAAATTTGGTAGTACATATTGCTCTTGTAGTGTTGGTGGTCAGTTGCTAGGCTCTCACCCATGCAACCTAGGTTTGAGACCTAGCAACGAATTTTAAGTTTTTTTTTTATTTTGTCATAAAAAATTAATTTTTTTATTCTCAAATTACAATATGACACAAAAAATAATAAATTTAATTTTTTTTAAAGATCACTTCTTATTAACTAATGTATCGGTTATCATAAATCAACGTATCACTTCATATGAATAAAAATATCAATTGTTATGAATAAAAGTATCATTAATTTTATTAAAAGTATCACTTTGCATGAAAAAAGTATCAATTATTTCTAAATATATCAGTTGTTCTGAATAAAATTATCACTTATTATCAATCAATGTATCACTTTTTATGAATCAAAGTAAAGATAATTTATAATTTTTTAACAATACTGAATCGAGTCAAATTCGGGTTAAAATGGGTTAAAATTAACAAATTGAATCATGTTGCGCAATATGATTGCACACTTGTATCTCTCTTTTTATATATATCTAGACTTAAGAACATCCAAACAAAGATTCTAAAGTAAACATAATAATCAAGAAAAGAGTAATCCACATTTATTGAACTGTGATAAAACAATTAGACATCAACTTAGATTAGTACTCCATCCGTTCCAAATATATATGCTTCATTTCCTTTTTCATCTGTCCCAAATTTATATACTTATTAATAATTTTTTTTATCTAACCAAAATTGCACTAACTTTCATAGGTCTAATTAATATGAAAATATAGAAAAAGACCATTTTATCCAACTTTTATAATAGCAAATACAATTATGTCATTAACTTTTTAATAATTTATTTTAATTTACCCATATTCCAATATCAATATTTATCTAACTTTCATGTTATAAATTTTTTTCTTAATATATGTAAAAAATCAAATAGACATATATATATATATATATATATATATTCGGGAATAGTATTTTGTTGAGCACATCCAAATTTAGCACTAAAAAAGGTCCCTCTTCAGTCTTCCCAATCATCAATATTTCAAAAGGCAGTTAGGCAAAGTAGAGTGAAGGTTCCACCTGCCTGCATATTCACAGTATTCCTTAAATTAATTGAGAGTAGTTTCTTTTTGAAGAAAACACTAAAGTTTTAAGAAAAGTTGAATCCCTTTTCTTGTAATTTTAAGGGTCAATTCCCTTTTTCTGAAACGGATCCAGAGATCCTTCAATCGCTTCTGGAGACGAAGAAATGTTGCCAAGACTCTAGTTTTCTCTGCTCAGGTCTCTCTCTCTCTCTCTCTCTCTCTCTCTCTCTCTCTCTCTCTCTCTCTCTCATTTAATATGGGAGATGAGATCTTGAAAATGTCGGTTTATTCTTGAGAAGTTACAATTTGATGGATGTTTTGGGTATCCAGTTAAGATTTTGGAGATGGGATTTAAGTGGGATTTCACATTTTTGCTTAGCTTGCAAGTTATCATTCGTTCCGTGGGCTCATAAATTTGGTGTATATTGCGTGTTTGAATGTTCTTCTTGGCCTTATCTCATCTCAGTATTTTTGGAGTTTAGTCTATCTGATAAAAAGGGAGTAATTTCAGATAAAATAGTTGGTATTATCTTATTAAATACTTAATTCGAAAGAGACTTTGAAAGTTCTTTCCTTCGTCGGTCCACCCTTTACCAGAAGGTTGTATCGCCTCTCTTGAAGCCGCCTTTCTGCTTTGAAACTTGTCAAATTCACATTTGATTTTTATTTTTTCTTTTGCACCGTTATGTATATATTGAAAGAAAATAGGATTTTATGAATTTTCTTGTATGCTGCAGTTGAAGAATTTAGGTATTTACTTATGTAGAATTTTGTTTTGGCTGTTTCCTACTGCTTGTTTAGAGGTTTTCTTCATTTGATTCCCTATTATTTTGTCGTGTAATTGTTGGACTCATTGTTTTTGGTTCAATTTATACTTGTGTTTGGGAATTTTGGGATATTGAATTGACATGTTTCTTTGATTCATCCTCTGCGGTTTTAGGAAGTTGTGATATTTGTGGAGTAATCAAACTTTTGCCGGTTTTCGGACTTGATGGGTAACAAAGGTTCCAGCGCTAGTGATGGGGAGAATTGGAGGCCACCTTCAACATCTCAGTCTAGTGAATCATCCGGGTGGCAGCACGATTATGCCCATTCGACGTTTTCACAATATGCACAAAATTATCCTAAGCCGCGTCAGCCTTCAACAACTGGGCCTAGTCCGTCCTCCAGTTTCCAGCATGGTGACATTCAATCATCACATTCGCAGGACACTCAGAGTTACCCTGTAGCATATCCTTATTCAGCACCCGCACCATCAGGATACCCACCCACAGAGCAGTTCTATGCTCCCCCCCAAGATTACGCACATCCACCTCCTGTCCCCGCCCAATATGATATACCTATTTCTCAAGTACATGCACCAAAGAAGAGGCTTGACAAGAGGTATTCGAGGATTGCTGACAACTATCATTCCTTAGAGGAGGTACGTGTGGTGTTTTGTGCACGAAGATCTCAGATTTGGCTGTTTTGTTTCTGATGTGAATATCATTTGTTAAAATCTTCTAATTACTACATTGAAATAAATTAACCGGAAGACATAATGAGGAGCATATGTCTTCAACATCATGAACGTATAAAAGGCATGCAAGTGTTTTTTTTCTCTTGATAGCTAAAGTTAGTACAAGACTGAGGGAACTGTCCTACTTCTCTTATGAGTATTTTACAAGTTATATACACCTTTGAGCATGGAATGCATGGAGTTGGTACGGACTTGCCTGGGATACGATGTTAATTACGGTGTAGGCACCTTAGTGTTTTGATATTGGGGAAGGATTTATGTAGGAGCATGGAATGCATGGAGTTGGTACGGACTTGCCTGGGATATGATGTTAATTACGGTGTAGGCACCTTAGTGTTTTGATATTGGGGAAGGATTTATATAGGCCTTTTAGAAGATGCAATTTTGTGGAGTTATGCCTTGGCAAAAATACACACTCTTTGTTTGCAAAATCAGATATCATTTGGGGGATAAATAGAGAGATTGGAACTTCTAGGAGGTTGACCCGAAATGTAATATAATTATCTGCAAGAGGGTAATAGAGAAGAATAATTCATTGTAAATTTTGTAAGTGATTAAAGTTTTGATAAAACAATGCTTCAAAATGGCTTATCTAAAAGCTATAATAACAATAATTTTGAGTACTAGGGATTACATATAGATAGGGGAGGACAATTTGAGGCCAGAATCTATGTTGAAGTGGAAGGGGATGCTTCAATTTGTCTGACTTTAAAATGACCTATATTGAGTATTAATCTTGTGATGCAGGTGACTGAAGCTCTTGCAAGAGCTGGTCTCGAGTCTTCAAACCTAATTATCGGGATTGATTTTACTAAGAGCAATGAATGGACAGGTATATTTATTTTATTTTATTTTATTTCATATAAATCATTAACATTACTAGAACTTTTTGGAGAAATGTTCTGAACTTGATTCCCTTTTTAGGCAAGAAATCGTTTAACGGCCGAAGCTTACATCACATTGGAAGTGGTCTGAATCCCTACCAACATGCAATAACAATTATCGGGAAGACCTTGGCAGCTTTCGATGATGATAACATGATCCCCTGTTTCGGGTTCGGAGATGGTACTACATAATAATTAATTTTTTCATTGATTACTTATCAGCAATTTGTGATGTGTTTAGTTCATTTAATTGATCTTGGCAGCATCGACTCACGATCAAGATGTATTTAGTTTCTATCCTGATGGAAGGTGTTGCAATGGATTTGAGGAAGTTTTAAGACGTTACGAAGAACTTGTTCCCAATCTGAAACTGGCAGGTTAATCCATGTTTAGTGTATCTTGCGGGGACTATTAGAATTAGAGATTTTTGTGTTAGACTTGCTTTTTTTTTTTTTTGCAGGGCCAACATCGTTTGCACCCGTAATCGAAATGGCTATGACGGTTGTTGAGCAGAATAGGGGCCAGTATCATGTTTTAGTGATTATTGCAGATGGACAGGTATGCTACCTCGATAAATTCAAATCTGATTTTGCATCATACAAACTTGAATGCGTTGGCTTGTTTCAGTAAATTTCGTTCCTATGAAAATAGTCGATTGCTTAATTGCAGCTAGAGCTATATTTGGTTATTTGTGTCTCATTAGTCTTGCCATCTTTCTTAGGTCACCAGAAGTGTTGATACGGAATATGGCCAGTTGAGTCCGCAGGAGCAGAAAACCGTCGAAGCAATTGTTCAAGCGAGGTGAATATTCTAAACACGTGCTGGATTACGTGTTTCTCGTCTTTGAATTAAACAAGTTGGAGTTATGTTAACTTGTTATAATCATACCTGCAGCAAGTTGCCTCTATCAATTGTTTTGGTTGGGGTTGGAGATGGCCCTTGGGATATGATGAAGGAATTCGATGATAATATCCCCACACGGGATTTCGATAATTTCCAGTTTGTCAACTTTTCCGAGATCATGGCGAAAAACACGCACCAAACTCGAAAAGAGACTGAGTTTGCTCTGTCAGCATTGATGGAAATCCCTACTCAGTATAAGGCAACTGTGGAGCTTAATCTGTTGGGGTAATCTTTCATTACTTCTGCTGTGTCTGTGTGTTTCTTTACGACACTATGCGTCTACTTAGTTAATTTTGCTTATTATTTTCGTGTGTAACATTCAGTGGAAGGAGAGGGAACATTCAAGAGAGAATCGCGCTTCCTCCTCCCGTCTCTGGTGCTGAAGCATTTGGCGGTAGCTCAAAGCCCTCGCCTGCAGATACATTTCAATACCGTTCGAATTCATACTACGAGTACACTGCTCCTCCTAGTACAGCCCCTTCTGCTCCAAGCTCGGCTTATGAACACCAGGTAAATGCGTGTACATTTTTTAATATATCAATCCAAAAATCATATCTTGTAACTAATGCCCCCCAAATCATGTGGAAATCGAAATTTTGTGTGTATATTTTGGAAAAGGAATTATTTTGCCCCTCCCCAAATTACAATTTTTGTCCCCCTTTGATACGAAATTTGCTGATTCGCCCTCTCTCTGAATTACTGATCTGCCCCTGGATGTAACATGAACTAAACAAGGAACTTGTTGTGCAGATTTGTCCGATTTGCCTTACTAATCCGAAGGACATGGCTTTTGGCTGCGGTCATCAGGTAAATTGGCATCTTTGGTTTGTGATTCATTCAGAGTGCAATGAGTTAATCTGTCGTGTTTTGATCAGACATGTTGCGAGTGTGGACAAGATCTTCAGCTATGTCCAATCTGCAGAAGTCGTATAGAGACGAGGATAAAGCTCTACTGATAGGGCTTGTTCGATGGCCCAGTACTAACCCTAGCACCAGATTCTTTATATTGGTTTTGCATGCCATACATGTGATGAATTCTTTATATTGATTTCTTGAAGCAAAAGATGAATTCTGATGAAGAACTGTGCAAGAATAAAGAATTTCAGATTTGTTTTGTACATTCTTTGTTGTTGCTTGTTTTGCGTATTTTGAGGTTTTAGGCGTGCTAGTGCTACAATTGGTATTTGGATCACAATTACGAATCTTCAAATTTGTAAATTATATATATCGGGTGTAGCATCTATAAGATCGTACTTATTTTCCATATTTAGTGTTCATGCTTATACTTTCCTTGTTCTTGAAATCGAAGCTGAACCGTTTAATATTCTAGTGCATTGTTACTTTGTTAGAGATGGATGCTATAAGGTAGGATGTTGTGGAACAAATTTGTCTATACTGACCTGTGGAAGGAAGATTCGAGCTGGATGTAGCTTAAATTATTATTCATACAAGTTCAATTATTTTATCCCACGTACCTTTAATGTTTCTACTCATTATTATTTGATACGATCAGAGACAAACATGACTATATAATTAATATTAATTCGTCAGGTGAGGAGTGAGTGATTTACTTGTGTAAAAAATAGTTTAATTCACCAACAGAATAACCACAAAGTAAATGTTACTACCTAAACATCGTACAGTATATATACATATATAATAATAATAATAATAATAAAAAAAAGAGTAGAATTGCATTATTGCACGACGTAATTCCTCGTCACCTAGCAACATTACTACAGCATTTAAAATTATCAACCTTCGTCAATAATTGTTATAACAAGTATATTAGTTTATCATTAATACTTGAGTCATAATTATTAATTACAAACATAGTGTTCGCATCCTTAAATTTCTACACCATACTGCCTGTTCTTTAAAGGCACATTTAAACGTAATTACTTGTTTTTTTATTTATATATATAATGGCTAAAGTCATCATATACTTTTATTATCAAGTCGAACAAAAACTAAAATAAATAAATGGACATAATTAGATCATTTAATAGACAGGTCATATATTTTGTCTTCAAATTCACCCACATTTACGTATGATCTACCATGGACAATAATAAATGATCTATATCGATGTGGTTTAGGGTTGTATATTACACAAAAGCGAAGTTTATGCAGCATGTACATTAGTAATAATTACGGGTTACCTAGTGTTACATTTTATATTAATCTTTTGAAAATTGAAGCGTCTTTCGGTCAATTTTGGGTGACCGAAGATCTAATCTCGAAAAGATTAAATTGCATATTATTAATCCACGATAAATGTATATAATTATAGTATATTTATTTTCTTAAAAGATATAATTAGTCCGAGTGCATGAGAACTAAGTGTCTGAAGTTGGTTAAGCATGAAAATTGTTTATGGTTAATTAATCCTATCAGAAGACGAAGTTGTTTCATTTGTGAAGACAACTTGTCAAGCCGTAATTTATGAAGCAGAAAGCAACTCCTCACCTCTTTTCACCAAGAAAAAGCAGTCAATAAATATCCATCCTTTTTTCTTGCAATCAATTCCCACAATAAAAACCATAAACCTAATACCTAATTCTCATCAAAACTACAGCAGAGCAGAGACTCCACGTGCATGCAAACATGCTATATAACACCACCAAGAATACACATCCCATTATTGATATCTCTCTTCTCTCTCTCTCTCTCTCTCTCTCTCTCTCTCTCTCATGGCCTCAAGTGCACAACTCTCTTACCAAAGACTGAACCAGGAGATTTGGTCGGACGATGAAGGAGAGACGAAGAATGAGCGATTTTTTCGGAGATCATGGAAGAATTGTAGGGGAAGAAGGGTAGTGCAGATGGGGCGGAAAGTGAGAGTAAGGAGAATCCGAAGATGTAAGAATTTGTTGAGAGAGAAGGCAAGTTTGGTGAAGATAATGTGAAGCAAGATTTGTAAGAGATTGAAGGAGAGTCAATCCCATTTTGGTGATATTTTTGCTGGGAATTATGTGTTCATGCAGGTTACTCCAACTCCAATTAAGTATGCAACAGTTGTGGGCTAATTAATACTAGTTACTTGCAATTTGCAATTATGATCATTTATTTTGTGGATCTTGAATCTTTGTAATCCTTAGTTTGTTATCGTATTACACTCTTGTAGTGGATATTTCTTGAATTCATTTTCTTATCTTTACGAATAATTAAGTTTATATGAGTAGAAATGTCAAAGATATTGGGCTGGGCCAACTCAACCCAGTCCAACGGACCTACTCATAATTTCAGGTCGGACCGACCCAACTTATAAATTGATCGGGCCCCAGCTCTTTACGAGTCATCGGGCCCAACTGGCTCACAAATTAAAATATAAATTAACATAAATAAATGGTTTTAGCATAAATGGAATAAAAGCTATTACCATTATTATACTATAATAACTGTTTTACTATCTATACGACCATAAAATTATAAGAATTAACTAGTGGGTGGGTTTAGCCCATAGCCTATTTTGTTTTATGCCAAAAACCCAATCCGCCTATTGTGTTATTTGGGCGGGCAAATTAGGTCCTGATTTTTTTGGGCCCCAACCAAATCCAAAGTACAAACGAGTCATCAGATCGCGCCATATTGAACCTATTTTCATACCTCTAGTTATCAGATCGTCTTAATTTCTTATCATTATGATCTATTAATTGTTGGGATCTGCTCCATTGCCCGAGTTCAGTAATTAGATGGACTATTTTAATTTTTTTTTATACCAATTGCATATGACCGCGTTTGGTAAGAGGGATTGGAAATCAGAAATCGGTATGAAATCCATATATGGTGTTTGGATTAAGGGAATCGGATTTAAAATTTTGGAATAGTCAAAAAATTTAGAAATCCTCAATCCCTTACTATTTGATGGGTTTTACTTCAAACCTCAAATTTGATTCCATACCATTTTAATTTTTTTTTCTCATTATTTTACATTTTATTCCTTTTAATTCTTTTTTCATCTTTCCTGTTTTTTTTATTCTTTCGTTTTTTTTTCTTTATTCCATTATTTTCTTTTTTATTTATATTTTTTGGTTTTTCATTCTTAATTATTAATTTTAACTTTTACTTTTTAATATTTTTATATTTTATACAAGTTAAGGGTAAAACTAAAAACTTATAAGAAACACATAATATTAATGATCCTGAATCCAAACAAATATATTGAAATGAGTCAGCTCATTATGAAACTAAAGAAAATTATCCTGAATATGAATCCAATTCCAAGTTGCGACCAAAACGCGACCTAAATTTATCATTCTAGTAAGTATACAAGTATTAACGACCAACAATAATGGACATTTATCAACTAAGAATTGAAACAAAAATTAAAACAATTAAAAAGCCGTGAAATAATCAACCACAATAAACGTTGTTAAATAAAAATTGAATTTTAAAATCAAAAGATCATATTATATAAAATCTCCATAATTTAATATTCGATAAATTAATACCTCTCTTAAATAATATATTTCTCTGGCCCAATGTAAAAAATCGGCAGATTCAATAAAATAATAAGATAATAATTTTTAGAAAACTCCAATGTAAATATACGGTTCCGTTAAAATCATAAATTAATAATCATTTAAAATTTCCAACAACATTAAGACAATTTTGTGAAATATAATTATAGTGTCCCTTATTTTTTCTTAAATTCAAATCTAATTAAACTTCATTTCTAACTTTTATAATTGCATAAAAAGGTTCGGGTGTTGTTTTCTAGAATTTCACTATAAAACTTTGAAGAGTCATAAATACAATAAGTGAACCCTTGCGCGTAATTGGTTTCAAATGAATTGTATTATCTTTAATGTTATTCTTTAGTGTATATTGTTCATGAATGTTAACTATATAATTAACTTATATTATAAAAAATAAATTCATTATTTCTTAACAAATTAATATAATTAATTATTTATAGATAATAAATAGTAAAATGACATTAAATATGATATATAGATAAATCTATACCTTTATATTCATCCAATTAAAATTCGATTTCGTTGAAATTTAAAATAAATTTAAAGATATATAATTAATATCTCTAAAATAATAAAATCTTACCACCCTGACAATATAAATTTAGAGAGCTTTTACTGTTTGCTAGTAAAACATCTATTTCATTAATTTGTAAATCTTAACGTAAAAAATTAAGCGAACAATTTCCAAATACAGACGATTTATGGAGAATCGCGTCAGGTATGCTAGCGTTTACTGGGTTAGATTCAATGCATGAGAGGCGCACGGATTTCATATACATCATTTTTAGAACGCCACGTGTGCATATTCTCAACCCAAGGGTTTATCAGTCTGCACTCTGCAGTCTCCCCTTTCTTCTTCTTCAACTTGTTAAAATAAACCCCATAAAAATATCACAACGATTCCGACGATTCGTTCCGCCATGAAGCTCCTCCGCGCAATCTCAGGTTCTCTCCTCGAATATACTAATATACATACAAGAAAATGTATATGTAATGTATATATATATATATGTATAGTGGATGGGGAAGATGGAGATGGTATATTTTATTAGGTGTTCGATAAACTCGGATATGCGTGTGTATCTAGCTCAGACTGGATTGACGATCTTTAGATTTTTGTTTTTGGATTGTTTGGTTATTTTTTGGATTTCTGTGTGTTTAGGAAACCATCGTGCCGTAGTTAGGGTGCTAGGGCGTCGGAATTTCTGCGCACCGTCGGAGGAGTACGCGAAGCGAAATTATGCCAGCGATGAACCTGGATACAATACCGTGATTAGCTCGCTCACTGCTAAGCGAAGGTTTTGTCCACTTTTTTTCCCACCTGTGTTTGTTGTTTCACCATTCGATGTGCTTGTGGGGTTTATAAGATTTAAATTCGACTGAGGAAGTGGAAATTTATTGTAAGCTGATTATATCACCTTTTACAAATGATGATTTTTTTTTTAAAAAAAATTGTGACTCAGTTTTGTGGAGTGCTGAAAGAAATAGATGTAGAAGTTATAGTTAGATTTTCCATTTCAAGCTCAACATGGAGAAATATGTTTCACTCTTTGTTTCCTCTAAGATATATAGTTAAAGGTGTCATAGTTTTTCAGAATTTTTGTTTGTATGATAACTTGGGGAATGATTTCTCTAATATTAGGAATTATTTGCTGAGGGATGTGTATGATGATATGATGCTGGATGGAGTGAAGCCAGAGAGGGACACATTTCACTCACTTATTGTGGGGACAATGAAAGGGTCTCGACTACAAGACTCATTCTTTTTCCGTGATGAAATGAAAGCCATGGGTTTGGTTCCTGATGTATGTTTCTCACTTGTTTCTTCCACTCTGTAGATAATTTTATAGTAGATTGCTAAAATATGGATTGAGATCAGAGATCTTCCTGGTGCATTACACACATTTAAGAAGTTAGTAAAACCTGAAAGATGAATTGCAAAATATGACATCAGATGACCAATAGTCCAATTCTCTTACTCTTGGACATGGCACTAGCCATTTTTCTCTTTTTTTCTTTTCTTCTATGGACCATTATATCCTTTATCCTAAACACAATAGCTGCTATCTATTCTTCATCAGGTGGCTCTGTACAACTACTTGATATCTACCTGTGGAAAGTGCAAGAACTCTGATCAGGCGATTTTGGTACTCACATCTCAAATTTATTCTTTCTTGCTTAGTGCTAGATTTGTAATTACTTGATGAATCGTGGAACTTATTTAAAGAGGTTTTATTCTTATTAATTGAAGCTTCTTGAGGAAATGAAGAGATCTGAAGTGAAACCTACAGGGCAAACCTACATATGTCTAGTTCATGCATGTGCAGCATCTGGAAGATTAGATCGCGTGTAAGATTATTGTTCAGTTTGTTTAAACTCTTACTATATTAGTACACGTGACTATTTGTTATGCATGGACTTCAAACAAACTACCTGCACTTTTAAGCTGTGGTAACAATAAGTCTTGGTGTGTCCTTGCCAAGGTTCTAAACATCCTAATTAAGCAGTGATGTGTTTTTCTGTTGCACTGCAACATGTTTTCTGTTTGCCCACACAAGCCTGAGCAATAAGAATAAATCTAGTTCTAGTTCATAACATTGCTATAAAACTCGATAATTGTGCATACTAGGAGATGAAAGATTGAGTAGGTATTGTTGTCTCGACTCACAAATGAGAAAGAAAAGAGTGTATCATGGCATGAATCTTTGTATTAAAACTATCTGCTGTTGAAGTTGGGTGCTTGCTGTTGAAGATAGGTGGATGCTTGGAGAAATGAAATTTTCTTTTCGAGGTATGTATGTTGGGATTCGTAAGAAAGAGAGACAAGTAATGTCTTTCCGACCTTTAGGATTTTTAGGAGATTGTTGTAATATTCAACTTCCTCTGAATATCAATTTAAAAAATTCAAGAAAAAATACATTGATCCTAAAAAGTACAAAAAGCTGTGGAAAAAAAACCTGAGGCTTTTGCCAATGTGCTAGCCTCAGAACAGAGAAGAGACAGCCCCAGGCGTTTTTTCATAGCCTCACAAGCCTCAAAAGTTTTCATAAGCTATGTTTTTGCTGAGTGTACCAGTATCTTCTTATTTCATTTATTTTCTTATTTGTTCAATTTATTACTCCCTCCATCCCAATTATAATGTCCACTTTGCCTTTTGCACGGTTTTTAAGAAGAGTTGTTAGTTGTGAGTAGAGATATGTAAATGTGTGGGTCCTACAAAAAAGTTGTGTGTAATAATTTGCTAAAAAGGGAAACTGGACGTTATATTTGGGACAACCCGAAATGGAAAAATGGACATTATAATTGGGACGGAGGGAGTATTTTTATTGGGTATATTTTCTGTTATGTTTATGGTTTCTTGTAGCACATAATCTCCATTTTGCTTTGTAGATATGCAATAGTACGAGATATGACTGCTGCTGGTCTTGGCTTGAACAAATTTTGCTATGCTGGACTTATCCTCGCACACAGGAACAAGTCACCTCCCTCCGATGATACAGCTTCCAAAGTTAATATCCATTGTGATTGCAAAATGTTTTTTGTGAAGTCGATGCTTCATCCATTAGTATATATGAGTTCACAGATAAAGATGTTTTTATGTATCTTTCTCCTTTTTCTTTGTGTCTAGATTATTGAGCTTGTTGAGCAGTCTAAAGGGTGGTCGTCAGTTGATCGTACACCAGACATTGCTGAAAATGTTATGAAGGGAATTTCTGAAGAAGAACTATACAATCTGCCTACAGCTGAATATGTTAATCGCCGTGGTGGATTCATAGCCAGACAGTTCACTGTGTTCCATGTTGCATTTTTTGTGCTTGCTGACCTAAGGGATGTCCAGGTAGTTATTGGATGATTTGATGTGTCCGTTAACGTGCTATTCTTCCTCATTTAATTACTTATATTTACATTCTTTGCTTTCTTGGCTTGAAAATGCACAAAAATGTCTCCACTTTGAGATGTATTTTTGCTACTTGCTAGATTGTAGTAATCTCAATATGTAATATAGCCATTCTGTGCCAGATACGTACCCAATAGCTCGTGTTTAAGCCGGACACCTAATTCACTTATTGTCTGGTTTACTTGGTATCAGAGTAATTAATGCATTATCATATCTCTGTGGTTGAAGTTAGTTCTCACTACCACTACAGCTCTCGCTATTGACTTATTGTCGCACTTGCTTATAAGCAAATTATTTTTGTTAGACATCATGATACAAAGCTTCGAGATGTTTCATACTTCAGTATTTTAACAAGTCATCTTGGTAGCACTATTATAGGAGATTATTCTAATTCTAAGCAGACATGATGTAGATGTTCTTACCTCTTTATGCTTATTCTTATAAACAAATTTTGACCTTTTCCGTTTGTGGTTTCATAACTATTAGAGAAAAAAAATGCTATTTTCTATTCCTCTATAGTCGAGACATAGCTGACTGATCTGTGGTTGTAAAACCATATATACTAAGGTATGTAGATGACCCATATATGGTTTCTTCTGGATAATGGTCTGAGCTCACAAGAAAGTGATCTTTGATAGTAACTATCTTCACTTACATTTAGGCTCGACTTTCTATTCCTGGCAGGCTACTGAAAAAATTCTTGAGATACTCGAGAAGGATGGAAGATCTCCTGATGTCTACATGTTGATGCAAATTATGAGGCATGTCACAATCAACTGGCAACCAAAATTGTTTAGTTTTCATATTTTAGCATCTAGTTTTATAGTTTTGCAACATTTATGATGCTTGACCTCTTGTTGACACTATTTATGTGTACATAATAAACTTATTAAATAATTTTGATCTTGTTCAGCTACTTAATGACTTTAGCTTTGAAAAGCTCAATCAATATGCAAAAAACTGGATTACTAGGATAATATAAGTGGGCATTTAAGGCAAATCCAGTTTTAGGAAGTGAATCTGGAGTGAGCCACTGGATTTTCCTGAAGAGAAACCAAGAAATTGCTTGAACTCTGAACACTTGAATAAGTTATTAAGTCCTGGAGATGGAACTTCTGATTAGTTTTTTCTCTTTCAAATTGAATATGTCAATCAACATTCTTATTATAATTAAGCTACGTATTTTTGCATCTTTATGGCTCATGTTGTTCATTGTAATGTCTCTTTCTCTCTTTAGAGAAGAAAAGTGCGGAGAAGAGAGCTCAGAATATCTTTTATTTTTCTCCTTGAAACTTGTACTTAAAGCTGGTTAATAAGGACGATAATATTACCACACATGTATTAGACTGTTTTGCAGGAAAATGGTCGCTTTCTGAACAAGGCCAGCCTCATAATATACAACTTTTGGGTAATGGATGACAATGGAAGGAAATGTTGGATGTTATTGATTTGTTTGTTAAACAAATTTAGTCATCAATATTAAATGTTTGGTGCATTTTCGGCTAATGAATTTAGTTTATGGGCTATATAGTATTATGAAGATCTATTTGTCTAATCAAATATAAGCAAATAATTTTATAAAAATTAATGGATCTGTATTACCACATACTATTGATGCCTACTACTGTGTAGGCTAGTACTGAAGCCCATAGCGTTATGCAGATAATTTTTTCCTAATTCTAGATGATGCGTTGTAAACATTTGTGCTTCTTATCCTTTTTAACCTATATCAATTATAAGCTTTAACTCTTAATGCAGGTGCCATCTTGGTGCTGGGGATTTGGACCGTGGGCTGAAAATATTTGAAGAGTACATGAGTTCAAATAGACCTCCTATGCTAGAACTTTTTGTGGTGAGTTGTTAAGCAGTAACTCTTTCTTCCACCTGATATTTATATTTATCTTTGAGTACATTGGTTGCTCTGAATGATAAAATGGAAACATTGTTGACCTTTATGTTATCTATGTGAATTATATTTCAGTGATTTGTGTAGCTTTTTGATGGGTATCTGTAAAAGTAAAATAATTGATTCTTTAACTTCGCACAGCTGAATTTTCTATATTGCAGATGTCTGCTAAGTGGCTCGAGGTCAAAACAAAATAATACTTTACGATAAATTTGAACGTCATTGCGAAGAGTTGAGTGTCTTATGTATCTGAATATTTGTATACTTCACCTTTAAATGGCTTTTAGTAGTTCTTTGTTGCCCAACTCCAGTTATGGTCTTGCATCTTGCCTAATTTCACGTTCTAGTTACCAGTTCTAAACCTTGTTCTTCTTGCCCTAGTAATGATGTATTTTTTTTCCTGCCATGCAGACACTTATAGAAGGAGCGATGGCTGGATATACGCCAAGGGGCATGCAAATTGCCCAAGACATTCTTGTATGATATATAGCTTTCTGAGCTACTACTCCTAATAAGTCGTTTATATGTATTTGCATTATGTAGTTTGTAGATGAGTTCAGTCTGATATTACCACTCAAAAACCCACTGTTAGTTGATTGCATTTCTGAATGTTGGAGAAATTTTCCTTACATTATTTCATTCATCACCCAGGTTGATTTGAATAATAGGGGCATGTTTCTGAGATTCGATATGGCAGATGATCTCCTCCTTGCTGCCTCTGGTGAAAAGGTAAGCGAATAAATCAATACAATAAATTAATTCTATGAGCAAATCTCTACTGATATTTTCTTATTCTGCTGGCATAATTACAATGCATGTCATCTTCGCTCTGTCCAGACTAACTATTTTTCGTTCTGTTAGACTGGTGGGTACACTGTTGCCAACTTATTGTGGGATTTGATGCAAGCTCGCAAATTGACCCCAACGCTCCCTGCTGTTGAAGCGTATTACCGGGGTTTGAAAGTGAGTTTTTCTTTTTAACTCATATCTTACCAGTAAAAAGGGACATGATTATGTAGTTTATATCACGGAAAGCATATAGACGCCATGTATTTACTGGCTACCTTTATGATCCTTGAAGGATGTTTCGATATGTATAAGCTTTCGATTGTGCTTGTGTTTCAGGAAAGAGAGATACCCGAGGATGATCCGCGATTAATGTTGGTTACCTCAACTCTCAACAAACTTCGAGCTAAAAGTGGATCTGGAGGATTTGTAAGGTGAAAACGAGGATGGAGTGGATGAGAAGAACTATAGTCGGTTAGCATTTCATGAAATGAGTTATTTTGCAATATTTTTTTGTTGTGGTGGAATAATTCCTATATGAAGGTTGCTTTCTTGCTACCTTGCATGGATGAGTTCTGATTTCTAATGTATCGTCTAGTCTAGGCTTAAAAAACAATTATTTGCATTGCAAAAATGATGTTTGATTCTATGTTATATTTGATTAGTTCATGCTGTTTGTTTTTGCTGTGAATTGAGTGTTGGCTATGTTTTCATTTTTATCTTTTCTTTGTTTTTTCAATGATGAGGGAGACACACAACCCCATTATAAAACTCTACTCTTGGTCAGGTCTAGTGCGTTACTGTTAACACATGAGATTTTATTTATGAAAAATATGGTAGATTACTGATATCAGATGATGTTGCTTGGCCTGAACTACATAGTCCAGAACTCGGTAACTTGAGTTGTGGGCATGGTCCAGGGTTTAAATTTTCTAACCGCTGTAAACCATGTTACTGTTCAATTAGTTTTTTCTATTAAAAACTAAATCTTGCAGTTTAATGTATGTTGTGTAGGTTCCTACTTTTGTACTACCCATTTTGTATTTACATTATTCTTTTCTAAAATATGCTAATTAGAAGTTTATAATTTTCTGAACAGTATAAAGGTTATATGCTCATATAGTTGAATAGTGCATATTATATGGACCTTAATGATTATCATAATTCAATCGAAAAACATTGTACTATAAGTTGGAAAAAATGCAATAAGAAATCTGCGTGATATAGAGCAATTAGATCAAATTTTATGTATTGGCCGTTGACGGTTTATTCATTTTATATATGACAAGATACAAAACACGAGAGATTTGAGAACCAAAACCTTTATATATATAATTATATATATGCAGCCAGTCAATTTGCTATTATTTTAAAACTAAAAATTAATATTTATAGTAGGTTTTTCATGTCCCAGAAAAAAAAAATATTGCTTCCTAAATTGGGAATGGGTTTGGCTTAAATTTTAGTTCTATTACGCATTCATTGATACGATTCCTTGACACAACGGTGAGAAAATAATAATTTGAGTTTAGTCTTGTAAATTATATAATGGATGTAACAAAAACGTTATTAAGTGTGCATATCGGTAGGGCTAGTAACTGTGGATTTGTCTCGTTATATAAACTCCATATCATTTCGGGGATTACCTATCACACACTTTGAATAGCAAGTTCGAGTTTTCCTCATCATAATATGAGATTGAAATCCATGATTTAAATAACATATTAATATGCATGTAGAGATCACATGCAAAACCACAAACACAACCTACATCTGTGCATATATTGATAGTAATGGAGAAAATCAGCAATCCCTCTCCTTATGCAGAATACAATAATCAATATGAATTATCAATTAAACTTTTAGATTTAATAGTAATTTGAAGTCTTAGAACAAGTAGCCCCTATAGCTCAGTGGTAGAGCGCCAGTCTTGTAAACTGGAGGTCTGTAGTTCGATCCTGCATGGGGGCAATTTTGTTTATATTTTTTTGCCGTTGGCCAAAACTGAAATCGCTAGTCGACAACATAAAAAAGTCGTTTCTTTTCCAAAATCATAAAAAAGTCGCTTCTTTTCCCGATTCAAACCTCTCCAAACCCTAATGAATAAGCAATTTCCATCTCCAATCTCGCAATGAATTGATTCTTCTCAATTCTCGGCTCAACAATGGCGTCTTCAACTCTGCAGAAGCTCATCCGGCCCCAAATCCGACCCGCTTCCACAATCTTCACCCATCTCCACAAACCCCTTTCTCCATCGCCCCCTTTTGCACCGACCCAAATCCCCAGACCTAATAATCTGCGCCCAGATCAACCTGAAACGGATTATTTCAAGCCTAGTCATTCTCCGTCCGTCCATGTTTACCCGAGTTTCTGTTTCGAGTTTCTTCTTAACCCGGTTGCCCCATCACCATTTGTCGGATCCGAATCTGATGGCGAAGGGGATGAGCGAAATGTGATACGAGCTGACAGTGTGAAGAAGAAGCGAAAGAAGAAGATGAACAAGCACAAATTGAAGAAGCTGAGGAAGCGGATGAGGAGGAAGACGTAGTTTTGATTACTTGGCTGTTTCGGTGAGATATTGTTCGTTTCTTTTTTTGGTTTCGACATTTCCAGTATGTGTTCGGATTTTAGATCATTTTAGTCCATGTTAACGAAAGTAATCAATAATTATCACATTTGTGGTGATATATATTGTTATTTGCTTCCGAACTGAATTTGCACCAGTTTCTGGAATAATGCCTACTCTTAATTCTTGATTTGTTTGACACTATGGTTTGGATGGATGCATAAAATTGTAATTTCATCAGCTATAATTTAGGTGGATTGTTGCGTTTATTTAGGCTTGAAAAATGAGCCGAGTCATGTTAGGCGTGATGTTTTGTTTATGGTTTTTGGCTGACTGGGTGATTATGATATGTAACTCGATGAATGGTTTGATGGGAAAGTTTTAAGACAAAAACTTAATAGACGTAATTGTAGAAAATCAAATTTGGTTGGTATGAATTAGGCGATCATGGGAGTCCCCTAGCTTCAATTTCTCTTTACTCTTTAGTATCTTTTTAACATATCAATTATTGAATTAGGGAGCTGGATATAAATGAGTCTATACCGGATTTATCGCCGTTCATACTTTACTCATTTCACTATAAGATGTGCCAAAAACACTAGCTATCTGATTATGAATGTAGATGAAGCATCTTTCATGTGTTTCGTGTGGATATTATCCAATGAAAAGTTGTTAATTCACATGTGAAAGTTCTTTAGTAGTAATTGAGGAGTAAGATTAGGGTAAAAATGCAACTTTTTGGGTGCAAACTTATGAGGCCATTTGGGACTTGTGAGTTGTGAGACAATGAAGAACATGGCTGTGAAAACTAGGGAAATGAGAGATTGCTTCAGCACTTTAGTGGTTACCATTGTTGGCAATGTAAGAAAAAATGTTTCTCTAGTTTGTTGTTACTTATGTTAGTTGTGCTGCTCGGCTGATATGTTTTTATCTCATTGGCAAGTCTAGAATACGAAAAATACTACTTCTACCAAAGTCTCTAGGATACATTAATTATTTGTTGTTGATGATGAATATGCTACATAAGGTTGGCTGATAGAAATAAATCTCCCTCCTTATTTTTCTCCACAGTGTAATAATATGAAAAAAAGGTAATTGGATTTCCGGGTTGAATTGCTGTTTTAGTGGTATGATTGTTTGAATTTAAATAGAGTAGTAGGTAGTAGTGATGGGGAACCATTCAGACTTGTGAGAACTAAGTTGCTTTAAGCCTTTAACCCGACATAATTCTATTGTTGTCTTTGAATTAATGTTTAATCAATAATACCTTCCTCTATTAGAATCCCTTTTTCTGCTTCCTCTACATCTACCAAGGGCTGTCTCTGTAATTCTAGTTACTAACCTGGAAGTATTAGAATTGAAAAATATTAAAACTTGTCTATTAGTGGTGATGACTCTTGTAACCCAAATGGTTCTTAGGTCTTTTTTAAATCCGAACAATCGTTTCTATCCTTCTAATCTTGTGGTGAAAATCCCAGTGTGAAAGGGAGAGTTCTAGGGATAGAGATCATCTAGTTTCCTTCCCCCAGCTAAAAAAAATATGGAAAGTTGAGTTCAGATTTCATCTCAATCATATGATGTTCTCAATGATCACTGTGGGATCACATCCTTTAAATAAAGATGTCTACACAACTGTGGTTAGACCTTTAGACAATTGATTTTGAGATCTCCACAGAGATTGAAGACTTCCTTATTCTGCTATTACATGTAGGTGCTTCATTTTAAGGTTCTATTTATGGTATTTGTGGCTATTAGACAGAAATGC
The DNA here is from genome assembly GCA_028984105.1 of Lavandula angustifolia. Taxonomy (NCBI): domain Eukaryota; kingdom Viridiplantae; phylum Streptophyta; class Magnoliopsida; order Lamiales; family Lamiaceae; genus Lavandula; species Lavandula angustifolia. The sequence goes on along the minus strand of CM054802.1, from coordinate 35,737,670 downwards.
TGACCTTTCTCCCTTGTGTTATGCCTCCTCCTCGATATCTTTGTTGTATAAACAACCTTTACCTGTATTTTTCTTATTATATACAAATGGGTGGATGCCATGTGTGCAATGGAATAATTTCTTTTCACTATGGGGAGCACCACATTCTGCTAAACCCTAATATAACTTGGTCAAAGTGGTCTGATATCTTGTAATTTCATGCATGTTGCTCTAGTATTTGTAATTTCTGCTCCCCTAGGAGTTTCAATTTGCTTCACTCTAGTTTGTTGATTTGATATGGTTGTTTTAGCTCGATGTCAAATTCATTCATACCTGCAGTACTTATTCTTGTTATGCCGAATTCCCCCCTTCCGTATGTGTATTTCGTCCCTCTGTCAGTGTAATTGAGATTCAAAGTACTTGCTATTTAGATTCCAAAATTATTCAGTTTAGGAGAATGTATCAGCTATGGCTGGAGCTTGTATTGCACCTTATGCATCTATCTTTGGTAGAAATGTATGAGTAAGAGTAAACGTGCTAGAAATCTACACCGCATCTTAAACTTTCCAGATCAAGTAGATATGTTGCTTCACCCCCACCCATTGTTATGCTTAATCACAGTAGGAGGTTTAGTCTTAGGACCACAACTTTCAGGGTTTACGGCTTGTCTACTGAGTCGTATAGACGTGCTGCGTGTACTGATGAAATGAAATATTAGATTATTTTTCCTTTAATCTAAGTGGCCTATGCCCCAAAATATTCTTGACCACTAATTTGAGCTACCACGAGCCATCATTGTATTTTTATATAAAAATTTTGTAATGTAAGTATATATATCTCCATTCCTTTGGACATGTGGAAACTGGAGGCCATTGCGCATGCTTTGTCTTGCTTTCATTCTCATGCATTTGTTGAACTTTCATTTCATGCCTCTCCACACCCACCCACCTTTTCCAATTAATGATTTAAAAGTTTGTGGACTTGAAAGAGAAAAGCAGATAAAATCATGCCAAAGCTTTGCCTTTTGCGCCTCACAATTTGAATTTTTGTAGCATTTTAATAGGCTTTTCTAATAAAACATAATCATAGCTATTGAATTTTGTACACATTATATACAATTATCACTTTTGAAATCCAGAAATGCTATGCTAATATACTAGTAGAGGCGTTGACCAATGATCATGTTTATCTATATGAAGAATGAATAATGCAATGCCCCTTCAATATGTACCAAATTTATTAGGATATCATCCTCAATTACATTACAAAATATTTGAATGTCAAGATTTCCCCTTTTAGCATATTAAATTTGTAAGTTACTACTATATAACTTCAAATACAATTCCATGCACACACATGACACACGGTATACAACTTTTTTGACAATTAGAAATAGAAGATTGCCCACACTCATACAATTGAAACATCTCAGCATTATAATGGTCTAAGGAGTAGGGGTGGGTGGGTTGGTTGACTTGCAGTTGAAAATGACGAGTTTGAATTTCAATCCTTAGACTATTTTTTGATCTATAATACCTAATCAATCTAATTTTTTAAGAAAATATTCATTTATCTCTACTCTCATCAATAACATCAAACTAATCTAACTTAATTTTTTTATTTACGTCTTTTTAACTATAATTGGTGTAGTGTCATCAATAACGGTAGTCTTAGAGTGGGTTCTTTCTTATGTGTCGTGTATAATACAGTTAAATATTGGTCTTTCATAGGAATAAAAAAAAAAAATAAAGGAAAGAACGATAATATTGTGTGTACCAATTGGAAATTATATCTCAGTTAAACTAGAAAGTACGAATCTTCCAACATGATACGAAATTTTTAAGGATGTGAAGTATATATTTTAGAACACCTCAACACTAAATCTAATAAAACGAATTCAAAAACAATTTGTTTCAAATTTTCAATTGACATTGAGCTGTATATGAATCTTATAATTTATTATTTGTGCGTGTTGCATTATGGACTTTGCTATTTCACTTAATTTGACTTTGTTACTAGTATTATTTTACAATTCACTATATTTTTATATATACTGTATATTTTAGCTACATGTATTTTTTAGGAAATATTATGATAGCAATATCATGTCATGTGTCGGTAAATCTTTATTCAATGTGACTCAATTCCCTCCTTCCCAATAAACATGTCCTCTTTGATTTGGGCACGGTTATTAAGAAAGTGGGTATAAAGAATTTATTGTGTGGCCCACCTTTTTTAATCCTTTACTAATATTTATCTCTCATACTTGACTAATTCATTTCCTTATTTTGACTTATCCATTTTGTTACTTATTTTTTCGCAAATGTTCGATTTTTTCAGAATGCAACCTCGTCTTTTATTTTTAATTTTTTTCCTTCTATGTTTTTCAGAACTAGTAATGCAATTTACAAATTCAATTAAATGAAAACTGATAATCAACAATAAGATAAACAACAATAATTCCATTAAATTAAAATAAGGGTTTGAATACATATTCTCCTATCCCAAACTAGAATCATCATTTAGAAACATGTTAGAAGCTGTCGGATCAGTACAAGTAAAGTGAACATCATTTCCAGCCAAGAGGTTGTCACATCAAATCTCCCAATCACAATTTCACCAAAAAATGGTGGGCATGTTTGGAGCCAAAACACAAATTAACTTAATTACATCTAGATAATCTATAAAACCAACATGATCAGCTCAGATTTGAATAACATCATTTCCACCACATCCTCTCCACTTCTCTTCATCCTTCCCCACCATGACCAAAAAAGACCTCTCGACCAAGGAGATGAATGCAATAGTGCAGTTCGTATTGCAAAACTTGACAGAAAAGGACAGGCCGAAGAAGGGAAAAATGAAAGAAATGGTCATTCAATACAACACGAGTCCACGTATAGTTCGTCGACTTTGGGCTGCAGCAAGAAAGCAACAAGAGGAGCAACAAGTTATTCATTTAACATCAGCCAAGCCAAACGTAACAAGAGGTAAAAGAGTCTTTCTAGACCTCAACTTAATGCAGAGTCTAGTGCTAAATAAGCGAGCCACCATACGGAAGCTAGTAGATGGAATCAAATGCAGTAGGTCAACTGTCGGGAGATGGGTGAAAGGGGGACAGATTATGGCTCACACCAATGCAATTAGATCAGATCTCACAACACCTAACAAGCTTCTAAGGCTGAGGTTTTCTCTAGAGCAACTTGAGTTTGATCGTATTCTAAACATAATGAAGTTTAAGGGGATGCATAACACCATCCATATTGATGAAAAGTGGTTCTACATCACAAGGACTTCACACAGATTCTACTTAACCCCTGGGGAGGCAGAGCCACACAGAACATGCCAGAATAAGGGTTTTATTACAAATGTAATGTTCATGTGCGCAATATGCAGACCGGTGTTTGGTTCAGATGGAGAAGTACTATTTGATGGCAAAATTGTGATATTCTCATTCACGGAAAGGGTTGCAGCATTAAGAACGAGCAAGAATAGGGCTAAAGGTACTTTGGAATCAAAAAACAATTCAAACTATAACCATACTTGTAATTAAAGACTGCCTAACAAATAAGGTAACAAGTCCAGAACAAGTATTTCCTACTTCTGCATTTTATTACAGTTCATAAATAAGTGTAGCATGAATGAATAGTTCAGTATGTTTTTATAGTTCATAAAACATGTAGCGTGAATAAAGAGCTCAACATGTATTTACAGTTCATAAATAAGTGTAGCATGAATGAACATTTCAGAATGTAGCATGAATTTATAGTTCTGATGTCATGTAAATAGAAGATCTCATGTCTAGTTTAAATCTATTATTACAGATTCTACCAGCTGTGAGGGCCAAATGGCCTCCCTTTGCAAGCAAATAGATTTTCATTCAACAAGATAATGCCAAGCCTCATATCAAAGACTCTGACCTAGATTTCAGATAAGTTGCATGTATTGATGGTTTTGATATTAGGCTAGTTCATCAACCCCTAACTCACCTGACACCAATGTTAATTATTTAGGGTGGTTTAGAGCAATTCAAAGTATTCAAATAGAGAGTGCATGTTATAATGTGGATGAACTAGTGAAGGCAGTGGTATATTCTTTTGAAGACCTCTCACCCAGACCTTAAACAAAGTTTTTCTAAGTCTAAATCATGAGAGTGAAAGGACAAAATTGCTATAAAATACCGCACATGAAAAAAGATCAACTTATTAGAGAAGAGACATTGCCCAATAGTTTGCAAGTCCTACATAATCTGGTTGAAGAATACATTTCTTACATAATTGATAATGGAGTTCTAGAAGACATGAGTGAGTTGAAGAATAGGTTGGGAATCTAGGGGGTTTATGCAGCAAGTAGATAGATTGTTATCTGATTATCTTTTTTGAGGTAGTAGCATGTTTTGTAGAATAGATTGGGAATGTAGGGTGGTTTATGCAGCAAGTAGATACAAACTTTTGTAAATGGTTTATGCATGTAGTAACAAGTGGTAGCAGCCTTGTAAATGATTTATGCAGCCTAGAGAAAAAAAACTTTTGTTTTGTATCTGATTTATGCAATTGTCATGTTAATGCAAGTAAATCTGATAACACATTATATAGAACAAGAAACCAGCAAATGTAGCAAATGACAATTCATTTTTAGATGTCAAATATTGGTAACGACATAATCGGCAGCAACTCACATAGTGAGATGACTAACTTATAAGCTTAAGAGCTTATAAGCAGCAATTTCGTGATTACAAAAAAGTTTTGTTTACAAAAAAAGGTAACTAGCGAAATCAATTGGATTTAGAAGTACATCATCATTCTACAACCATAATATTGCAAAATCACTTAGATTATCAAAGAGCAGGAACCATAAGAAGAAGCATACTTAGAAGAGGAACCAGAACATGACCTAAATAAGAACAAGCATAATCAAAGAGCAGAAACCATAAGAAGCACAATCATACTAGAACCTGAAGAAGCATACTCGCTCATTCTCACCAGAACAAACATACTTAGAAGTAGAACTGTAAGAAGCATTATTAAAGAGCAGAACAAGCATAATTAAAAGAGTAAAATAAGCATAATCAAATAACCAAAACATGTACATAATCATAGAGCAGAATAAACATAATCCACTAAACCAGAACAAGGCCTAAATCAGAATCGGACGAAGCATAAGACAATAATCTAGCAAACTAAGCCCCTAAATCAGAATCATCCTTAAATGAGAAGAAGCCTCAAATCCGAAGTAGCATAAAACCCACAATCATATGAAGCCCTAATTTACCCGTTTGAATCTCGGCAAAGGATGCGAAGCATCGCTTCAACTGTTTCCTGAATCTCGAAAGCCCTCTCATGTAGACGGATCGTTCTCATCACGTCCTCGGTGTCCGCCCTAAACTCTAACAGGATGGAGAAGGGGAGCGGCTTCCAGGAGTCGTCCAGATCAGACGACGGAGGCTCGCTATACACCCGACTGGAGAGTGACTCGCCATCGCCTAGCTCGCCGACATTCTCTACGGCCTGAGTAGTATCTGAATCGGAGGCTTGTTCGGCGGCAAGTTCAGAGGCGATTAAATTGCTCATCATCGCGATTTCGGCGACGATTAAGTCGTCTTGACTCCAGATCTAGGGTTTGTAGGAGGGGAGCAGCGGACAGGGAGAAGACAAACGAAGAGAGAGAGGGTAGCGAGAGAATGAGAGGAAAAGGTAGGGTTAGGGCGGATACAATTCTTTAATTCTTAAGTTACTTAATTAGTCCTAAGTGTGCAATTAGTATCTTTATCTATTTTCTTAATTCTTTTTATTTTTGGAAATAAGACATATTTAATGGGACAACCCGAAAATAAATACTTGACATGTTTATTGGGACAGAGGGAGTATACTATTAATATATTAATTCTACAGTTTCTCACCTTATTTTTGGCATGACAAATCTAGACGAGCATAAGATTGCTCTCTCATTCTCCCAATTAAGATCATTGCAAATAATGGGAGAGATTGAGAAAATGCTGAGTGTAATTATGTAGGAAAGCTTAAGCAGACATGGCATGTGGGCGAATCGTCCACCATCTTCCAAATCAGAAGGTGACAGAAATCGAAGTATGAAGTTGGCAGAAATTTAGGGTTTAGGCCTACCCCTGTCCCTTTCGATTATTGTCACTGGGGCCATTATACCATGCGACATCAACACTTGCACAATTATTCCATTTACTAAAAACTTACCTATACAGTCTCATTTCACTTTCTCTCTAGACACCCTTTTTGCGCCTCCAACTTTACTTTGCTTCTTTTCCACACTCCCACTCATTTGCTTTACCTTTCTGCACCTCTGTTGCAACGGTACGTAAGGATTTAGCATTTTTTACGTTTCTCTGTTTTGTTTAGATCCTTTAGGTAATTGTGATTTTGATGAATTGCGCAGAAGCGGTTGAATTTCCGTGTGTGAATTGTGTTTTGTGGTGGTGATGGGTGGTGTGACGTCGTCGATGGCGGCGAAGTTCGCATTCTTCCCGCCAAATCCCCCGTCGTACAAGCTGCTGCACGACGGCGTGACGGGGCTGCTGCTGCTGAGCCCGTTCCCCCACCGCGAGAACGTGGAGGTTATGCGGCTTCCCACGCGGCGGGGGACGGAGATCGTGGCGGTGTACGTCCGCCACCCCATGGCCACTTCCACTCTTCTTTACTCGCACGGCAACGCCGCCGATCTCGGCCAGCTGTACGAGCTCTTCATCGAGCTCAGTATACATCTGCGCGTCAATCTCCTCGGGTATTGATTTTTCTTATTTCATATATTATCTATCTATTGTTTGAATGCTGGGTTTATCACCTCCTTTTCTGCAAATTTTGACCAATTATTTGTAGTTAATTATAGTTTTTTGAGTGTAATTTGTTATTTTGTTTCTGAAAACAAAGAGGAAAGTTGATAAGCATCCATTGATAGCCATGCTTAAATTCATTCTGTTTTGATCCCTTTCATGGTTATTTGGAATTCTAAGTTTCTTGCTCGGTTTCATGATCATGTTAAATCAGAAATTCGGCTGCTCGAAAGTTTCTAATGGTGGATTTACACATAGCATACTGGGATCTGTGTTTTGCTTGTGCTACACTTAGTGATAAACTTAGCATAGTTCCACTATCATTGATCACACGTATCAACTTGTGTTGTATATGTATTTGTATAACGTAGACGGATGAAATTGTTCGTTGTTTTATTGTATTCACAAGTCTCTAGAGTCTAGGATTATCATGATTGTTTGTTGGTAGTTTACAAACACTTCTCTTTCTCTTTGAGTTTCTTTTATTCTTTATGATTATTCAAGTTTAATTTACATAACAAATTAGATGTTTATCTCAGAAATGGTTAACTAAATGGTGTTTCTTGAATATGACGATCAGGTATGACTACTCTGGGTATGGGCAGTCATCTGGGAAGGTGGGTGTAAATTAGATGTTTAAGGATGTTATTGTTTTTCGAACATATACTGCTGTTTGATGTGAATGTTTCATGAATTTGATGTTTAATGTGTACAGCCCAGTGAGCATAACACGTATGCAGATATTGAAGCTGCATTCAAGTGTCTCGAGGAGAACTATGGTACCAAGCAGGAAGACGTTATCTTATACGGTCAATCTGTTGGCAGTGGCCCAACTTTAGATCTAGCAGCTCGTTTACCTCGTTTAAGGGCTGTTGTTTTGCATAGTCCTATATTGTCTGGTGTAAGAGTCATGTATGCCGTGAAAAAAACATACTGGTTTGACATCTACAAGGTAGACTTCTCCTAGTGTAGAAACTAAGATGTTCTTGCTTTTTAGTTGTATAGCTAATGTTTCGTTGCTTTGTCCTTGCTGCAGAACATCGACAAGATCCCTCTGGTTAAGTGTCCTGTTCTCATTGTTCACGTAAGCATAGTAGTTTAAAGTTTTCGATTTAAGCTTTATCAACTCATGTTAGAAAGAAGACAAAACCAAATACTTAATGGTATGGTGAATACTGAGTAAGTATGTCATATGTTTGCTTGTGCTTATGATGTCTATATCAATTTTGGCCGACTTACAAGCATATTAACTTCGTATAGCAACTTAGGCTGGCCATTTTCAGAAAAATGAGTTCAAAGGTAAATTAGTTACTCATAGGAGAGTCTTGTTATTAGGCCTCTGCTCCCTTCTGAATGTGTGTTTTATGTGAAATATTGCTTTAGGTCATTCCATAGGGGCAATATAGTCATTTTACGGCCATGTTTTGTGTCTACTACGACTTGATATTGATCTTATTATATGAATATAAGTTCGAATAATCTTAACTCTTTTTAAGGGGATGAGTGTGTACTATGTGTGCTCGCAGCAGTCCATACGTACTATAATTATCGCCCTTTATGTTTTTCGTTTACACTGCAAATTTGGTGAAGTTGTGGGCATTGCTTGGTTGATCTTAGGGAACTGCAGATGAAGTGGTTGATTTTTCACATGGTAAACAGCTCTGGGAACTCTGCAAGGAGAAATACGAACCGTTGTGGATCAAAGGAGGGAATCACTGCAACCTCGAGCTCTACCCCGAATACATCCGACATCTCAAGAAGTTTGTAGCAAGTGTGGAGCGATCGCCTTCTCATAGAATCAGTACAAGAAGGAGCATAGATCAGTTCGAGCCTTCTAGGAAGAGTACGGATATGTTTGATGCTCCGAGGAAGAGCAGTGACCGGAGAGAGAAGCCAAGGCGAAGCATAGACAAGCCCGAAAGGTCGAAGCATTTGTCGCAGAATGTTGATAAGTTAAGGATGTCGTTTGATCAAGTGGAGAGATCAAGGAGAAGCGTTGATTGCATTGAGAAGTCGCGGAAGAATATGGATCATCAACTGGAAAGAGCTCGGAAGAGTGTGGATAGGCTTGGATAGAGCGTACGTACTGAGTAAATCTCTCTCTTGTAAAGTTTATGCATTGATATGGTGGTGGTGAGAGGTATAGAGAATATTAGGATTGAGATTTGAGTTCTCTCCGGGTTAACGCTATTTCGGGTTGTGTTGATGATTAATAGCACGCGTCTTCGAAACCCTTTTAAAACATGATTAAATTGAATTTGAAACTACAATGATAATATGTGGGTTTACTACCAAACTTGGTTTTCTTCACCGGACCTTGACTTGTAAGTGACTTGAGTATAGTAAAGACAATATTATAAAGGTTCATTGTTATGGTTTGGCAAGCTATCTCCAAAAAATAAATGATTTCAGATTTAAAGGGGTGCGTTCGTGCATATGAGTGTGACAACTTCCAAACTGTATACTTGCTCATAAATTTGGAAATTTTCATTTACATATCCCAAAATGGGCTTGTTTGATGTTAGGGGAGGATCACTGGTCCTATTACCCCAAATATTGACATGTACAATTTGTTTAAATTAAAGTTTTAAATAATTTTACAACAATACTAAACCCAAGGCAAAATATGATAGTTTATGTATTTTGTAAAATAAGGACTAGTGATCATCCCCTAGTATCATAATTTTCTCCAAAATGTTCGGACTTGTCTCTTCAAAATTATTGTTTTTGTCTTCTTGCTCAATAATTATATATATATATATATATATACGCTTGCTAAATTGCAAATATCGAAATTCCGAATCTAGATCCACTTTTACTTTAAATTTCATAAAAGCCGTTATTTAAAGTTCATAATTTATGCACTAAAAGTAGCGACAACATGTTACTCAATATTTTTTTTAAAAAAAACACCCAACTTAAAAAGAAAAAAGAAGTTCAACAAACTAGCTACCCTTACCCATTGTCTTTTATGGACAATATTTGATATAGATCTACTACCCTGGAAATCTCATCAAACTTCCACCACTTTCGCCGCCGTTTCCCGCCCTCCACCGTTTAAAACCCTCCCCTCCGCCCCGCCCCCATTCAAAAATAATTTCTTGTGCAGTATTTCTCTCCTACATTCTAAGAAATAAAGTATTTCTCTCCTACATTCTAAGAGAAGTACTGCACTTCCAAGAATAAAATAGACCAACAAAAACAAAAATAAAGCCCCCCCCCCCCCCCCCACCCCCCCCCCCCCCCCCCCCCCCCCCCCCCCCCCCCCCCCCCCCCCCCCCCCCCCCCCCCCCCCCCCCCCCCCCCCCCCCCCCCCCCCCCCCCCCCCCCCCCCCCCCCCCCCCCCCCCCCCCCCCCCCCCCCCCCCCCCCCCCCCCCCCCCCCCCCCCCCCCCCCCCCCCCCCCCCCCCCCCCCCCCCCAGGGGGGGGGGGGGGGGGGGGGGGGGGGGGGGGGGGGGGGGGGGGGGGCTTTCTTTTTTTCCGCGGGGGGGGGGGGGGGGGGGGGGGGGGGGGGGGGGGGGGGGGGGGGGGGGGGGGGGGGGGGGGGGGGGGGGGGGGGGGGGGGGGGGGGGGGGGGGGGGGGGGGGGGGGGGGGGGGGGGGGGGGGGGGGGGGGGGGGGGGGGGGGGGGGGGGGGGGGGGGGGGGGGGGGGGGGGGGGGGGGGGGGGGGGGGGGGGGGGGGGGGGGGGGGGGGGGGGGGGGGGGGGGGGGGGGGGGGGGGGGGGGGGGGGGGGGGGGGGGGGGGGGGGGGGGGGGGGGGGGGGGGGGGGGGGGGGGGGGGGGGGGGGGGGGGGGGGGGGGGGGGGGGGGGGGGGGGGGGGGGGGGGGGGGGGGGGGGGGGGGGGGGGGGGGGGGGGGGGGGGGGGGGGGGGGGGGGGGGGGGGGGGGGGGGGGGGGGGGGGGGGGGGGGGGGGGGGGGGGGGGGGGGGGGGGGGGGGGGGGGGGGGGGGGGGGGGGGGGGGGGGGGGGGGGGGGGGGGGGGGGGGGGGGGGGGGGGGGGGGGGGGGGGGGGGGGGGGGGGGGGGGGGGGGGGGGGGGGGGGGGGGGGGGGGGGGGGGGGGGGGGGGGGGGGGGGGGGGGGGGGGGGGGGGGGGGGGGGGGGGGGGGGGGGGGGGGGGGGGGGGGGGGGGGGGGGGGGGGGGGGGGGGGGGGGGGGGGGGGGGGGGGGGGGGGGGGGGGGGGGGGGGGGGGGGGGGGGGGGGGGGGGGGGGGGGGGGGGGGGGGGGGGGGGGGGGGGGGGGGGGGGGGGGGGGGGGGGGGGGGGGGGGGGGGGGGGGGGGGGGGGGGGGGGGGGGGGGGGGGGGGGGGGGGGGGGGGGGGGGGGGGGGGGGGGGGGGGGGGGGGGGGGGGGGGGGGGGGGGGGGGGGGGGGGGGGGGGGGGGGGGGGGGGGGGGGGGGGGGGGGGGGGGGGGGGGGGGGGGGGGGGGGGGGGGGGGGGGGGGGGGGGGGGGGGGGGGGGGGGGGGGGGGGGGGGGGGGGGGGGGGGGGGGGGGGGGGGGGGGGGGGGGGGGGGGGGGGGGGGGGGGGGGGGGGGGGGGGGGGGGGGGGGGGGGGGGGGGGGGGGGGGGGGGGGGGGGGGGGGGGGGGGGGGGGGGGGGGGGGGGGGGGGGGGGGGGGGGGGGGGGGGGGGGGGGGGGGGGGGGGGGGGGGGGGGGGTTTCCCCCCCCCCCCGGGCGGGGGGGGGGGGGGGGGGGGGGGGGGGGGGGGGGGGGGGGGGGGGGGGGGGGGGGGGGGGGGGGGGGGGGGGGGGGGGGGGGGGGGGGGGGGGGGGGGGGGGGGGGGGGGGGGGGGGGGGGGGGGGGGGGGGGGGGGGGGGGGGGGGGGGGGGGGGGGGGGGGGGGGGGGGGGGGGGGGGGGGGGGGGGGGGGGGGGGGGGGGGGGGGGGGGGGGGGGGGGGGGGGGGGGGGGGGGGGGGGGGGGGGGGGGGGGGGGGGGGGGGGGGGGGGGGGGGGGGGGGGGGGGGGGGGGGGGGGGGGGGGGGGGGGGGGGGGGGGGGGGGGGGGGGGGGGGGGGGGGGGGGGGGGGGGGGGGGGGGGGGGGGGGGGGGGGGGGGGGGGGGGGGGGGGGGGGGGGGGGGGGGGGGGGGGGGGGGGGGGGGGGGGGGGGGGGGGGGGGGGGGGGGGGGGGGGGGGGGGGGGGGGGGGGGGGGGGGGGGGGGGGGGGGGGGGGGGGGGGGGGGGGGGGGGGGGGGGGGGGGGGGGGGGGGGGGGGGGGGGGGGGGGGGGGGGGGGGGGGGGGGGGGGGGGGGGGGGGGGGGGGGGGGGGGGGGGGGGGGGGGGGGGGGGGGGGGGTTTTTTTTTTTGCGCCGCTGCGGGGTGCGGGGGGGGGGGGGGGGGGGGGGGGGGGGGGGGGGGGGGGGGGGGGGGGGGGGGGGGGGGGGGGGGGGGGGGGGGGGGGGGGGGGGGGGGGGGGGGGGGGGGGGGGGGGGGGGGGGGGGGGGGGGGGGGGGGGGGGGGGGGGGGGGGGGGGGGGGGGGGGGGGGGGGGGGGGGGGGGGGGGGGGGGGGGGGGGGGGGGGGGGGGGGGGGGGGGGGGGGGGGGGGGGGGGGGGGGGGGGGGGGGGGGGGGGGGGGGGGGGGGGGGGGGGGGGGGGGGGGGGGGGGGGGGGGGGGGGGGGGGGGGGGGGGGGGGGGGGGGGGGGGGGGGGGGGGGGGGGGGGGGGGGGGGGGGGGGGGGGGGGGGGGGGGGGGGGGGGGGGGGGGGGGGGGGGGGGGGGGGGGGGGGGGGGGGGGGGGGGGGGGGGGGGGGGGGGGGGGGGGGGGGGGGGGGGGGGGGGGGGGGGGGGGGGGGGGGGGGGGGGGGGGGGGGGGGGGGGGGGGGGGGGGGGGGGGGGGGGGGGGGGGGGGGGGGGGGGGGGGGGGGGGGGGGGGGGGGGGGGGGGGGGGGGGGGGGGGGGGGGGGGGGGGGGGGGGGGGGGGGGGGGGGGGGGGGGGGGGGGGGGGGGGGGGGGGGGGGGGGGGGGGGGGGGGGGGGGGGGGGGGGGGGGGGGGGGGGGGGGGGGGGGGGGGGGGGGGGGGGGGGGGGGGGGGGGGGGGGGGGGGGGGGGGGGGGGGGGGGGGGGGGGGGGGGGGGGGGGGGGGGGGGGGGGGGGGGGGGGGGGGGGGGGGGGGGGGGGGGGGGGGGGGGGGGGGGGGGGGGGGGGGGGGGGGGGGGGGGGGGGGGGGGGGGGGGGGGGGGGGGGGGGGGGGGGGGGGGGGGGGGGGGGGGGGGGGGGGGGGGGGGGGGGGGGGGGGGGGGGGGGGGGGGGGGGGGGGGGGGGGGGGGGGGGGGGGGGGGGGGGGGGGGGGGGGGGGGGGGGGGGGGGGGGGGGGGGGGGGGGGGGGGGGGGGGGGGGGGGGGGGGGGGGGGGGGGGGGGGGGGGGGGGGGGGGGGGGGGGGGGGGGGGGGGGGGGGGGGGGGGGGGGGGGGGGGGGGGGGGGGGGGGGGGGGGGGGGGGGGGGGGGGGGGGGGGGGGGGGGGGGGGGGGGGGGGGGGGGGGGGGGGGGGGGGGGGGGGGGGGGGGGGGGGGGGGGGGGGGGGGGGGGGGGGGGGGGGGGGGGGGGGGGGGGGGGGGGGGGGGGGGGGGGGGGGGGGGGGGGGGGGGGGGGGGGGGGGGGGGGGGGGGGGGGGGGGGGGGGGGGGGGGGGGGGGGGGGGGGGGGGGGGGGGGGGGGGGGGGGGGGGGGGGGGGGGGGGGGGGGGGGGGGGGGGGGGGGGGGGGGGGGGGGGGGGGGGGGGGGGGGGGGGGGGGGGGGGGGGGGGGGGGGGGGGGGGGGGGGGGGGGGGGGGGGGGGGGGGGGGGGGGGGGGGGGGGGGGGGGGGGGGGGGGGGGGGGGGGGGGTTTTCCCCCCCCCCCCCCGGGGGGGGGGGGGGGGGGGGGGGGGGGGGGGGGGGGGGGGGGGGGGGGGGGGGGGGGGGGGGGGGGGGGGGGGGGGGGGGGGGGGGGGGGGGGGGGGGGGGGGGGGGGGGGGGGGGGGGGGGGGGGGGGGGGGGGGGGGGGGGGGGGGGGGGGGGGGGGGGGGGGGGGGGGGGGGGGGGGGGGGGGGGGGGGGGGGGGGGGGGGGGGGGGGGGGGGGGGGGGGGGGGGGGGGGGGGGGGGGGGGGGGGGGGGGGGGGGGGGGGGGGGGGGGGGGGGGGGGGGGGGGGGGGGGGGGGGGGGGGGGGGGGGGGGGGGGGGGGGGGGGGGGGGGGGGGGGGGGGGGGGGGGGGGGGGGGGGGGGGGGGGGGGGGGGGGGGGGGGGGGGGGGGGGGGGGGGGGGGGGGGGGGGGGGGGGGGGGGGGGGGGGGGGGGGGGGGGGGGGGGGGGGGGGGGGGGGGGGGGGGGGGGGGGGGGGGGGGGGGGGGGGGGGGGGGGGGGGGGGGGGGGGGGGGGGGGGGGGGGGGGGGGGGGGGGGGGGGGGGGGGGGGGGGGGGGGGGGGGGGGGGGGGGGGGGGGGGGGGGGGGGGGGGGGGGGGGGGGGGGGGGGGGGGGGGGGGGGGGGGGGGGGGGGGGGGGGGGGGGGGGGGGGGGGGGGGGGGGGGGGGGGGGGGGGGGGGGGGGGGGGGGGGGGGGGGGGGGGGGGTTTTTTTTCTCCCCGGGGGGGGGGGGGGGGGGGGGGGGGGGGGGGGGGGGGGGGGGGGGGGGGGGGGGGGGGGGGGGGGGGGGGGGGGGGGGGGGGGGGGGGGGGGGGGGGGGGGGGGGGGGGGGGGGGGGGGGGGGGGGGGGGGGGGGGGGGGGGGGGGGGGGGGGGGGGGGGGGGGGGGGGGGGGGGGGGGGGGGGGGGGGGGGGGGGGGGGGGGGGGGGGGGGGGGGGGGGGGGGGGGGGGGGGGGGGGGGGGGGGGGGGGGGGGGGGGGGGGGGGGGGGGGGGGGGGGGGGGGGGGGGGGGGGGGGGGGGGGGGGGGTTTTTCCCCGGGGGGGGGGGGGGGGGGGGGGGGGGGGGGGGGGGGGGGGGGGGGGGGGGGGGGGGGGGGGGGGGGGGGGGGGGGGGGGGGGGGGGGGGGGGGGGGGGGGGGGGGGGGGGGGGGGGGGGGGGGGGGGGGGGGGGGGGGGGGGGGGGGGGGGGGGGGGGGGGGGGGGGGGGGGGGGGGGGGGGGGGGGGGGGGGGGGGGGGGGGGGGGGGGGGGGGGGGGGGGGGGGGGGGGGGGGGGGGGGGGGGGGGGGGGGGGGGGGGGGGGGGGGGGGGGGGGGGGGGGGGGGGGGGGGGGGGGGGGGGGGGGGGGGGGGGGGGGGGGGGGGGGGGGGGGGGGGGGGGGGGGGGGGGGGGGGGGGGGGGGGGGGGGGGGGGGGGGGGGGGGGGGGGGGGGGGGGGGGGGGGGGGGGGGGTCCCCCCCCCCCCGGGGGGGGGGGGGGGGGGGGGGGGGGGGGGGGGGGGGCCCGCCCCCGGGGGGGGGGGGGGGGGGGGGGGGGGGGGGGGGGGGGGGGGGGGGGGGGGGGGGGGGGGGGGGGGGGGGGGGGGGGGGGGGGGGGGGGGGGGGGGGGGGGGGGGGGGGGGGGGGGGGGGGGGGGGGGGGGGGGGGGGGGTTGGGGGGGTGCGCCCCCCCCCCCGGGGGGGGGGGGGGGGGGGGGGGGGGGGGGGGGGGGGGGGGGGGGGGGGGGGGGGGGGGGGGGGGGGGGGGGGGGGGGGGGGGGGGGGGGGGGGGGGGGGGGGGGGGGGGGGGGGGGGGGGGGGGGGGGGGGGGGGGGGGGGGGGGGGGGGGGGGGGGGGGGGGGGGGGGGGGGGGGGGGGGGGGGGGGGGGGGGGGGGGGGGGGGGGGGGGGGGGGGGGGGGGGGGGGGGGGGGGGGGGGGGGGGGGGGGGGGGGGGGGGGGGGGGGGGGGGGGGGGGGGGGGGGGGGGGGGGGGGGGGGGGGGGGGGGGGGGGGGGGGGGGGGGGGGGGGGGGGGGGGGGGGGGGGGGGGGGGGGGGGGGGGGGGGGGGGGGGGGGGGGGGGGGGGGGGGGGGGGGGGGGGGGGGGGGGGGGGGGGGGGGGGGGGGGGGGGGGGGGGGGGGGGGGGGGGGGGGGGGGGGCCCCCCCCCCCCCGCCGGGGGGGGGGGGGGGGGGGGGGGGGGGGGGGGGGGGGGGGGGGGGGGGGGGGGGGGGGGGGGGGGGGGGGGGGGGGGGGGGGGGGGGGGGGGGGGGGGGGGGGGGGGGGGGGGGGGGGGGGGGGGGGGGGGGGGGGGGGGGGGGGGGGGGGGGGGGGGGGGGGGGGGGGGGGGGGGGGGGGGGGGGGGGGGGGGGGGGGGGGGGGGGGGGGGGGGGGGGGGGGGGGGGGGGGGGGGGGGGGGGGGGGGGGGGGGGGGGGGGGGGGGGGGGGGGGGGGGGGGGGGGGGGCCCCCCCCCCCGGGGGGGGGGGGGGGGGGGGGGGGGGGGGGGGGGGGGGGGGGGGGGGGGGGGGGGGGGGGGGGGGGGGGGGGGGGGGGGGGGGGGGGGGGGGGGGGGGGGGGGGGGGGGGGGGGGGGGGGGGGGGGGGGGGGGGGGGGGGGGGGGGGGGGGGGGGGGGGGGGGGGGGGGGGGGGGGGGGGGGGGGGGGGGGGGGGGGGGGGGGGGGGGGGGGGGGGGGGGGGGGGGGGGGGGGGGGGGGGGGGGGGGGGGGGGGGGGGGGGGGGGGGGGGGGGGGGGGGGGGGGGGGGGGGGGGGGGGGGGGGGGGGGGGGGGGGGGGGGGGGGGGGGGGGGGGGGGGGGGGGGGGGGGGGGGGGGGGGGGGGGGGGGGGGGGGGGGGGGGGGGGGGGGGGGGGGGGGGGGGGGGGGGGGGGGGGGGGGGGGGGGGGGGGGGGGGGGGGGGGGGGGGGGGGGGGGGGGGGGGGGGGGGGGGGGGGGGGGGGGGGGGGGGGGGGGGGGGGGGGGGGGGGGGGGGGGGGGGGGGGGGGGGGGGGGGGGGGGGGGGGGGGGGGGGGGGGGGGGGGGGGGGGGGGGGGGGGGGGGGGGGGGGGGGGGGGGGGGGGGGGGGGGGGGGGGGGGGGGGGGGGGGGGGGGGGGGGGGGGGGGGGGGGGGGGGGGGGGGGGGGGGGGGGGGGGGGGGGGGGGGGGGGGGGGGGGGGGGGGGGGGGGGGGGGGGGGGGGGGGGGGGGGGGGGGGGGGGGGGGGGGGGGGGGGGGGGGGGGGGGGGGGGGGGGGGGGGGGGGGGGGGGGGGGGGGGGGGGGGGGGGGGGGGGGGGGGGGGGGGGGGGGGGGGGGGGGGGGGGGGGGGGGGGGGGGGGGGGGGGGGGGGGGGGGGGGGGGGGGGGGGGGGGGGGGGGGGGGGGGGGGGGGGGGGGGGGGGGGGGGGGGGGGGGGGGGGGGGGGGGGGGGGGGGGGGGGGGGGGGGGGGGGGGGGGGGGGGGGGGGGGGGGGGGGGGGGGGGGGGGGGGGGGGGGGGGGGGGGGGGGGGGGGGGGGGGGGGGGGGGGGGGGGGGGGGGGGGGGGGGGGGGGGGGGGGGGGGGGGGGGGGGGGGGGGGGGGGGGGGGGGGGGGGGGGGGGGGGGGGGGGGGGGGGGGGGGGGGGGGGGGGGGGGGGGGGGGGGGGGGGGGGGGGGGGGGGGGGGGGGGGGGGGGGGGGGGGGGGGGGGGGGGGGGGGGGGGGGGGGGGGGGGGGGGGGGGGGGGGGGGGGGGGGGGGGGGGGGGGGGGGGGGGGGGGGGGGGGGGGGGGGGGGGGGGGGGGGGGGGGGGGGGGGGGGGGGGGGGGGGGGGGGGGGGGGGGGGGGGGGGGGGGGGGGGGGGGGGGGGGGGGGGGGGGGGGGGGGGGGGGGGGGGGGGGGGGGGGGGGGGGGGGGGGGGGGGGGGGGGGGGGGGGGGGGGGGGGGGGGGGGGGGGGGGGGCCCCCCCCCCCCGGGGGGGGGGGGGGGGGGGGGGGGGGGGGGGGGGGGGGGGGGGGGGGGGGGGGGGGGGGGGGGGGGGGGGGGGGGGGGGGGGGGGGGGGGGGGGGGGGGGGGGGGGGGGGGGGGGGGGGGGGGGGGGGGGGGGGGGGGGGGGGGGGGGGGGGGGGGGGGGGGGGGGGGGGGGGGGGGGGGGGGGGGGGGGGGGGGGGGGGGGGGGGGGGGGGGGGGGGGGGGGGGGGGGGGGGGGGGGGGGGGGGGGGGGGGGGGGGGGGGGGGGGGGGGGGGGGGGGGGGGGGGGGGGGGGGGGGGGGGGGGGGGGGGGGGGGGGGGGGGGGGGGGGGGGGGGGGGGGGGGGGGGGGGGGGGGGGGGGGGGGGGGGGGGGGGGGGGGGGGGGGGGGGGGGGGGGGGGGGGGGGGGGGGGGGGGGGGGGGGGGGGGGGGGGGGGGGGGGGGGGGGGGGGGGGGGGGGGGGGGGGGGGGGGGGGGGGGGGGGGGGGGGGGGGGGGGGGGGGGGGGGGGGGGGGGGGGGGGGGGGGGGGGGGGGGGGGGGGGGGGGGGGGGGGGGGGGGGGGGGGGGGGGGGGGGGGGGGGGGGGGGGGGGGGGGGGGGGGGGGGGGGGGGGGGGGGGGGGGGGGGGGGGGGGGGGGGGGGGGGGGGGGGGGGGGGGGGGGGGGGGGGGGGGGGGGGGGGGGGGGGGGGGGGGGGGGGGGGGGGGGGGGGGGGGGGGGGGGGGGGGGGGGGGGGGGGGGGGGGGGGGGGGGGGGGGGGGGGGGGGGGGGGGGGGGGGGGGGGGGGGGGGGGGGGGGGGGGGGGGGGGGGGGGGGGGGGGGGGGGGGGGGGGGGGGGGGGGGGGGGGGGGGGGGGGGGGGGGGGGGGGGGGGGGGGGGGGGGGGGGGGGGGGGGGGGGGGGGGGGGGGGGGGGGGGGGGGGGGGGGGGGGGGGGGGGGGGGGGGGGGGGGGGGGGGTCTCCCCCCCCCCCCCCCGGGGGGGGGGGGGGGGGGGGGGGGGGGGGGGGGGGGGGGGGGGGGGGGGGGGGGGGGGGGGGGGGGGGGGGGGGGGGGGGGGGGGGGGGGGGGGGGGGGGGGGGGGGGGGGGGGGGGGGGGGGGGGGGGGGGGGGGGGGGGGGGGGGGGGGGGGGGGGGGGGGGGGGGGGGGGGGGGGGGGGGGGGGGGGGGGGGGGGGGGGGGGGGGGGGGGGGGGGGGGGGGGGGGGGGGGGGGGGGGGGGGGGGGGGGGGGGGGGGGGGGGGGGGGGGGGGGGGGGGGGGGGGGGGGGGGGGGGGGGGGGGGGGGGGGGGGGGGGGGGGGGGGGGGGGGGGGGGGGGGGGGGGGGGGGGGGGGGGGGGGGGGGGGGGGGGGGGGGGGGGGGGGGGGGGGGGGGGGGGGGGGGGGGGGGGGGGGGGGGGGGGGGGGGGGGGGGGGGGGGGGGGGGGGGGGGGGGGGGGGGGGGGGGGGGGGGGGGGGGGGGGGGGGGGGGGGGGGGGGGGGGGGGGGGGGGGGGGGGGGGGGGGGGGGGGGGGGGGGGGGGGGGGGGGGGGGGGGGGGGGGGGGGGGGGGGGGGGGGGGGGGGGGGGGGGGGGGGGGGGGGGGGGGGGGGGGGGGGGGGGGGGGGGGGGGGGGGGGGGGGGGGGGGGGGGGGGGGGGGGGGGGGGGGGGGGGGGGGGGGGGGGGGGGGGGGGGGGGGGGGGGGGGGGGGGGGGGGGGGGGGGGGGGGGGGGGGGGGGGGGGGGGGGGGGGGGGGGGGGGGGGGGGGGGGGGGGGGGGGGGGGGGGGGGGGGGGGGGGGGGGGGGGGGGGGGGGGGGGGGGGGGGGGGGGGGGGGGGGGGGGGGGGGGGGGGGGGGGGGGGGGGGGGGGGGGGGGGGGGGGGGGGGGGGGGGGGGGGGGGGGGGGGGGGGGGGGGGGGGGGGGGGGGGGGGGGGGGGGGGGGGGGGGGGGGGGGGGGGGGGGGGGGGGGGGGGGGGGGGGGGGGGGGGGGGGGGGGGGGGGGGGGGGGGGGGGGGGGGGGGGGGGGGGGGGGGGGGGGGGGGGGGGGGGGGGGGGGGGGGGGGGGGGGGGGGGGGGGGGGGGGGGGGGGGGGGGGGGGGGGGGGGGGGGGGGGGGGGGGGGGGGGGGGGGGGGGGGGGGGGGGGGGGGGGGGGGGGGGGGGGGGGGGGGGGGGGGGGGGGGGGGGGGGGGGGGGGGGGGGGGGGGGGGGGGGGGGGGGGGGGGGGGGGGGGGGGGGGGGGGGGGGGGGGGGGGGGGGGGGGGGGGGGGGGGGCCCCCCCCCCCCCGCGGGGGGGGGGGGGGGGGGGGGGGGGGGGGGGGGGGGGGGGGGGGGGGGGGGGGGGGGGGGGGGGGGGGGGGGGGGGGGGGGGGGGGGGGGGGGGGGGGGGGGGGGGGGGGGGGGGGGGGGGGGGGGGGGGGGGGGGGGGGGGGGGGGGGGGGGGGGGGGGGGGGGGGGGGGGGGGGGGGGGGGGGGGGGGGGGGGGGGGGGGGGGGGGGGGGGGGGGGGGGGGGGGGGGGGGGGGGGGGGGGGGGGGGGGGGGGGGGGGGGGGGGGGGGGGGGGGGGGGGGGGGGGGGGGGGGGGGGGGGGGGGGGGGGGGGGGGGGGGGGGGGGGGGGGGGGGGGGGGGGGGGGGGGGGGGGGGGGGGGGGGGGGGGGGGGGGGGGGGGGGGGGGGGGGGGGGGGGGGGGGGGGGGGGGGGGGGGGGGGGGGGGGGGGGGGGGGGGGGGGGGGGGGGGGGGGGGGGGGGGGGGGGGGGGGGGGGGGGGGGGGGGGGGGGGGGGGGGGGGGGGGGGGGGGGGGGGGGGGGGGGGGGGGGGGGGGGGGGGGGGGGGGGGGGGGGGGGGGGGGGGGGGGGGGGGGGGGGGGGGGGGGGGGGGGGGGGGGGGGGGGGGGGGGGGGGGGGGGGGGGGGGGGGGGGGGGGGGGGGGGGGGGGGGGGGGGGGGGGGGGGGGGGGGGGGGGGGGGGGGGGGGGGGGGGGGGGGGGGGGGGGGGGGGGGGGGGGGGGGGGGGGGGGGGGGGGGGGGGGGGGGGGGGGGGGGGGGGGGGGGGGGGGGGCCCCCCCCCCCCGCGGGGGGGGGGGGGGGGGGGGGGGGGGGGGGGGGGGGGGGGGGGGGGGGGGGGGGGGGGGGGGGGGGGGGGGGGGGGGGGGGGGGGGGGGGGGGGGGGGGGGGGGGGGGGGGGGGGGGGGGGGGGGGGGGGGGGGGGGGGGGGGGGGGGGGGGGGGGGGGGGGGGGGGGGGGGGGGGGGGGGGGGGGGGGGGGGGGGGGGGGGGGGGGGGGGGGGGGGGGGGGGGGGGGGGGGGGGGGGGGGGGGGGGGGGGGGGGGGGGGGGGGGGGGGGGGGGGGGGGGGGGGGGGGGGGGGGGGGGGGGGGGGGGGGGGGGGGGGGGGGGGGGGGGGGGGGGGGGGGGGGGGGGGGGGGGGGGGGGGGGGGGGGGGGGGGGGGGGGGGGGGGGGGGGGGGGGGGGGGGGGGGGGGGGGGGGGGGGGGGGGGGGGGGGGGGGGGGGGGGGGGGGGGGGGGGGGGGGGGGGGGGGGGGGGGGGGGGGGGGGGGGGGGGGGGGGGGGGGGGGGGGGGGGGGGGGGGGGGGGGGGGGGGGGGGGGGGGGGGGGGGGGGGGGGGGGGGGGGGGGGGGGGGGGGGGGGGGGGGGGGGGGGGGGGGGGGGGGGGGGGGGGGGGGGGGGGGGGGGGGGGGGGGGGGGGGGGGGGGGGGGGGGGGGGGGGGGGGGGCCCCCCCCCCCCCCGGGGGGGGGGGGGGGGGGGGGGGGGGGGGGGGGGGGGGGGGGGGGGGGGGGGGGGGGGGGGGGGGGGGGGGGGGGGGGGGGGGGGGGGGGGGGGGGGGGGGGGGGGGGGGGGGGGGGGGGGGGGGGGGGGGGGGGGGGGGGGGGGGGGGGGGGGGGGGGGGGGGGGGGGGGGGGGGGGGGGGGGGGGGGGGGGGGGGGGGGGGGGGGGGGGGGGGGGGGGGGGGGGGGGGGGGGGGGGGGGGGGGGGGGGGGGGGGGGGGGGGGGGGGGGGGGGGGGGGGGGGGGGGGGGGGGGGGGGGGGGGGGGGGGGGGGGGGGGGGGGGGGGGGGGGGGGGGGGGGGGGGGGGGGGGGGGGGGGGGGGGGGGGGGGGGGGGGGGGGGGGGGGGGGGGGGGGGGGGGGGGGGGGGGGGGGGGGGGGGGGGGGGGGGGGGGGGGGGGGGGGGGGGGGGGGGGGGGGGGGGGGGGGGGGGGGGGGGGGGGGGGGGGGGGGGGGGGGGGGGGGGGGGGGGGGGGGGGGGGGGGGGGGGGGGGGGGGGGGGGGGCCCCCCCCCCCCCCCCCGGGGGGGGGGGGGGGGGGGGGGGGGGGGGGGGGGGGGGGGGGGGGGGGGGGGGGGGGGGGGGGGGGGGGGGGGGGGGGGGGGGGGGGGGGGGGGGGGGGGGGGGGGGGGGGGGGGGGGGGGGGGGGGGGGGGGGGGGGGGGGGGGGGGGGGGGGGGGGGGGGGGGGGGGGGGGGGGGGGGGGGGGGGGGGGGGGGGGGGGGGGGGGGGGGGGGGGGGGGGGGGGGGGGGGGGGGGGGGGGGGGGGGGGGGGGGGGGGGGGGGGGGGGGGGGGGGGGGGGGGGGGGGGGGGGGGGGGGGGGGGGGGGGGGGGGGGGGGGGGGGGGGGGGGGGGGGGGGGGGGGGGGGGGGGGGGGGGGGGGGGGGGGGGGGGGGGGGGGGGGGGGGGGGGGGGGGGGGGGGGGGGGGGGGGGGGGGGGGGGGGGGGGGGGGGGGGGGGGGGGGGGGGGGGGGGGGGGGGGGGGGGGGGGGGGGGGGGGGGGGGGGGGGGGGGGGGGGGGGGGGGGGGGGGGGGGGGGGGGGGGGGGGGGGGGGGGGGGGGGGGGGGGGGGGGGGGGGGGGGGGGGGGGGGGGGGGGGGGGGGGGGGGGGGGGGGGGGGGGGGGGGGGGGGGGGGGGGGGGGGGGGGGGGGGGGGGGGGGGGGGGGGGGGGGGGGGGGGGGGGGGGGGGGGGGGGGGGGGGGGGGGGGGGGGGGGGGGGGGGGGGGGGGGGGGGGGGGGGGGGGGGGGGGGGGGGGGGGGGGGGGGGGGGGGGGGGGGGGGGGGGGGGGGGGGGGGGGGGGGGGGGGGGGGGGGGGGGGGGGGGGGGGGGGGGGGGGGGGGGGGGGGGGGGGGGGGGGGGGGGGGGGGGGGGGGGGGGGGGGGGGGGGGGGGGGGGGGGGGGGGGGGGGGGGGGGGGGGGGGGGGGGGGGGGGGTTTTGTCCCCCCCCCCCCCCCCCGGGGGGGGGGGGGGGGGGGGGGGGGGGGGGGGGGGGGGGGGGGGGGGGGGGGGGGGGGGGGGGGGGGGGGGGGGGGGGGGGGGGGGGGGGGGGGGGGGGGGGGGGGGGGGGGGGGGGGGGGGGGGGGGGGGGGGGGGGGGGGGGGGGGGGGGGGGGGGGGGGGGGGGGGGGGGGGGCCCCCCCCCCGCCGGGGGGGGGGGGGGGGGGGGGGGGGGGGGGGGGGGGGGGGGGGGGGGGGGGGGGGGGGGGGGGGGGGGGGGGGGGGGGGGGGGGGGGGGGGGGGGGGGGGGGGGGGGGGGGGGGGGGGGGGGGGGGGGGGGGGGGGGGGGGGGGGGGGGGGGGGGGGGGGGGGGGGGGGGGGGGGGGGGGGGGGGGGGGGGGGGGGGGGGGGGGGGGGGGGGGGGGGGGGGGGGGGGGGGGGGGGGGGGGGGGGGGGGGGGGGGGGGGGGGGGGGGGGGGGGGGGGGGGGGGGGGGGGGGGGGGGGGGGGGGGGGGGGGGGGGGGGGGGGGGGGGGGGGGGGGGGGGGGGGGGGGGGGGGGGGGGGGGGGGGGGGGGGGGGGGGGGGGGGGGGGGGGGGGGGGGGGGGGGGGGGGGGGGGGGGGGGGGGGGGGGGGGGGGGGGGGGGGGGGGGGGGGGGGGGGGGGGGGGGGGGGGGGGGGGGGGGGGGGGGGGGGGGGGGGGGGGGGGGGGGGGGGGGGGGGGGGGGGGGGGGGGGGGGGGGGGGGGGGGGGGGGGGGGGGGGGGGGGGGGGGGGGGGGGGGGGGGGGGGGGGGGGGGGGGGGGGGGGGGGGGGGGGGGGGGGGGGGGGGGGGGGGGGGGGGGGGGGGGGGGGGGGGGGGGGGGGGGGGGGGGGGGGGGGGGGGGGGGGGGGGGGGGGGGGGGGGTTGGGTCGGGGGGGGGGGGGGGGGGGGGGGGGGGGGGGGGGGGGGGGGGGGGGGGGGGGGGGGGGGGGGGGGGGGGGGGGGGGGGGGGGGGGGGGGGGGGGGGGGGGGGGGGGGGGGGGGGGGGGGGGGGGGGGGGGGGGGGGGGGGGGGGGGGGGGGGGGGGGGGGGGGGGGGGGGGGGGGGGGGGGGGGGGGGGGGGGGGGGGGGGGGGGGGGGGGGGGGGGGGGGGGGGGGGGGGGGGGGGGGGGGGGGGGGGGGGGGGGGGGGGGGGGGGGGGGGGGGGGGGGGGGGGGGGGGGGGGGGGGGGGGGGGGGGGGGGGGGGGGGGGGGGGGGGGGGGGGGGGGGGGGGGGGGGGGGGGGGGGGGGGGGGGGGGGGGGGGGGGGGGGGGGGGGGGGGGGGGGGGGGGGGGGGGGGGGGGGGGGGGGGGGGGGGGGGGGGGGGGGGGGGGGGGGGGGGGGGGGGGGGGGGGGGGGGGGGGGGGGGGGGGGGGGGGGGGGGGGGGGGGGGGGGGGGGGGGGGGGGGGGGGGGGGGGGGGGGGGGGGGGGGGGGGGGGGGGGGGGGGGGGGGGGGGGGGGGGGGGGGGGGGGGGGGGGGGGGGGGGGGGGGGGGGGGGGGGGGGGGGGGGGGGGGGGGGGGGGGGGGGGGGGGGGGGGGGGGGGGGGGGGGGGGGGGGGGGGGGGGGGGGGGGGGGGGGGGGGGGGGGGGGGGGGGGGGGGGGGGGGGGGGGGGGGGGGGGGGGGGGGGGGGGGGGGGGGGGGGGGGGGGGGGGGGGGGGGGGGGGGGGGGGGGGGGGGGGGGGGGGGGGGGGGGGGGGGGGGGGGGGGGGGGGGGGGGGGGGGGGGGGGGGGGGGGGGGGGGGGGGGCCCCCCGGGGGGGGGGGGGGGGGGGGGGGGGGGGGGGGGGGGGGGGGGGGGGGGGGGGGGGGGGGGGGGGGGGGGGGGGGGGGGGGGGGGGGGGGGGGGGGGGGGGGGGGGGGGGGGGGGGGGGGGGGGGGGGGGGGGGGGGGGGGGGGGGGGGGGGGGGGGGGGGGGGGGGGGGGGGGGGGGGGGGGGGGGGGGGGGGGGGGGGGGGGGGGGGGGGGGGGGGGGGGGGGGGGGGGGGGGGGGGGGGGGGGGGGGGGGGGGGGGGGGGGGGGGGGGGGGGGGGGGGGGGGGGGGGGGGGCGCGCCCCCCCCCCCCCGTGGGGGGGGGTTTGTTTTTTTTGGGGGTTTGGTTGTTTTTGGGGGGGGGGGGGGGGGGGGGGGGGGGGGGGGGGGGGGGGGGGGGGGGGGGGGGGGGGGGGGGGGGGGGGGGGGGGGGGGGGGGGGGGGGGGGGGGGGGGGGGGGGGGGGGGGGGGGGGGGGGGGGGGGGGGGGGGGGGGGGGGGGGGGGGGGGGGGGGGGGGGGGGGGGGGGGGGGGGGGGGGGGGGGGGGGGGGGGGGGGGGGGGGGGGGGGGGGGGGGGGGGGGGGGGGGGGGGGGGGGGGGGGGGGGGGGGGGGGGGGGGGGGGGGGGGGGGGGGGGGGGGGGGGGGGGGGGGGGGGGGGGGGGGGGGGGGGGGGGGGGGGGGGGGGGGGGGGGGGGGGGGGGGGGGGGGGGGGGGGGGGGGGGGGGGGGGGGGGGGGGGGGGGGGGGGGGGGGGGGGGGGGGGGGGGGGGGGGGGGGGGGGGGGGGGGGGGGGGGGGGGGGGGGGGGGGGGGGGGGGGGGGGGGGGGGGGGGGGGGGGGGGGGGGGGGGGGGGGGGGGGGGGGGGGGGGGGGGGGGGGGGGGGGGGGGGGGGGGGGGGGGGGGGGGGGGGGGGGGGGGGGGGGGGGGGGGGGGGGGGGGGGGGGGGGGGGGGGGGGGGGGGGGGGGGGGGGGGGGGGGGGGGGGGGGGGGGGGGGGGGGGGGGGGGGGGGGGGGGGGGGGGGGGGGGGGGGGGGGGGGGGGGGGGGGGGGGGGGGGGGGGGGGGGGGGGGGGGGGGGGGGGGGGGGGGGGGGGGGGGGGGGGGGGGGGGGGGGGGGGGGGGGGGGGGGGGGGGGGGGGGGGGGGGGGGGGGGGGGGGGGGGGGGGGGGGGGGGGGGGGGGGGGGGGGGGGGGGGGGGGGGGGGGGGGGGGGGGGGGGGGGGGGGGGGGGGGGGGGGGGGGGGGGGGGGGGGGGGGGGGGGGGGGGGGGGGGGGGGGGGGGGGGGGGGGGGGGGGGGGGCTGGGGGGGGGGGGGGGGGGGGGGGGGGGGGGGGGGGGGGGGGGGGGGGGGGGGGGGGGGGGGGGGGGGGGGGGGGGGGGGGGGGGGGGGGGGGGGGGGGGGGGGGGGGGGGGGGGGGGGGGGGGGGGGGGGGGGGGGGGGGGGGGGGGGGGGGGGGGGGGGGGGGGGGGGGGGGGGGGGGGGGGGGGGGGGGGGGGGGGGGGGGGGGGGGGGGGGGGGGGGGGGGGGGGGGGGGGGGGGGGGGGGGGGGGGGGGGGGGGGGGGGGGGGGGGGGGGGGGGGGGGGGGGGGGGGGGGGGGGGGGGGGGGGGGGGGGGGGGGGGGGGGGGGGGGGGGGGGGGGGGGGGGGGGGGGGGGGGGGGGGGGGGGGGGGGGGGGGGGGGGGGGGGGGGGGGGGGGGGGGGGGGGGGGGGGGGGGGGGGGGGGGGGGGGGGGGGGGGGGGGGGGGGGGGGGGGGGGGGGGGGGGGGGGGGGGGGGGGGGGGGGGGGGGGGGGGGGGGGGGGGGGGGGGGGGGGGGGGGGGGGGGGGGGGGGGGGGGGGGGGGGGGGGGGGGGGGGGGGGGGGGGGGGGGGGGGGGGGGGGGGGGGGGGGGGGGGGGGGGGGGGGGGGGGGGGGGGGGGGGGGGGGGGGGGGGGGGGGGGGGGGGGGGGGGGGGGGGGGGGGGGGGGGGGGGGGGGGGGGGGGGGGGGGGGGGGGGGGGGGGGGGGGGGGGGGGGGGGGGGGGGGGGGGGGGGGGGGGGGGGGGGGGGGGGGGGGGGGGGGGGGGGGGGGGAATAAACACTAAGAAAAAAATGGTGTGCGCCAAGTGGTTGCCGTGGCATTGCTCTTCATCGTCGCCTTCGCCGCTGTGGTTTCCGCCCAAACGTCGCCAAGCAGCTCCCCATCACAATCTCCGGCCGCCACCGCATGTAAGGCCGCAGCGGTACCATCTTCAGCCTCAGCTGTAGCTGCCACCGATGAAGACGGCGAGCCACCCATCCCGTCCGATGAGCCCCCTACGGCCTACCCCCATCGCTGCTCCAACTCCGGCCGGCGACCAACCAATTGCTGACGAAGCCAATAGCAGCGCCTCGTTGAAGATCTCTACAGCCATCGTCGCCACCGCCGCCGCCGGATTTTTCTTGATGTAATTTGTCGTTACGGCGATCATTTGCATGGGTTATTTTTTTTTATTTTTTTTTTTTGTTGTTGAGCATGATGAATCATTATGACTTTATTCTTTAATTACTACTTCCTCCGTCCTTTTAATGTCCCTTTTTTTTTCCTTTTTTTTCATCAAATAAAAATAATGGCACCCTCTACCCCCTTTTTTTTTTTTTTTCCCCCTTTTCTTTCTTTTTTTTTTCTTTCCCCCCATCCCATACATAAGGGATAAGAGACGGAGAGAGTATAAATCAAAAATATAGAAATTGTCTTCGATCATCATCTTTTTCATTTTGCTTAACTGTAATTTAATTCCTAATGTGTTACAGTTCCGACTTCTAATATATATATCCAACATTTACGAAATTATTATTAAATTCCTAATGTTTTAGTCTTTCTAAGTTCTAATATTGGATGGAATTTACAATTCCGGGAGATGGAGTGAAATAGCTAATTTCAAAAGATATAAAAACAAAATTGGAATTGTTGATTTAAAAAAAAATATATAGTTTACTATATATGTACATGTTTGGAAATAGACAAATATTGTAAATCAAATTGATTCGCTGAGTATTAAATAAATAAATAAAAATTAACATACTTGATTAAATATATATATTACATATAATATAACATGTAATATGTATTTTTTCTAAAATTTATTATAAAATTGGTCCTTAATTACACATCAGAAAATATTTAATTTTGAGTCATACTACAGAATGCAAACTAAACAGTTAAATAATATTGTTTGATTAAAATTATCCAAAAGAATGAACAAAAATATTCAATTTAAATCACTTAAATATCAATAACGAATCGAATATTGATTGAATACAGCTCAATTTAGTTTTATATAATTTGTTTACATTCGCACTCCGAAAGAGTCAAAGATTACGTTCAATAATTATACACCTCGAGTATCTCCATGTGCACTAGCGTATTTCTTGCCATTAAGAGTCAGTTCGAATAAAAATACTATTACATGTTCCGAAGTGTCCACGTGACATTTGTAGGTTAAAATTACTCGTACATCAATACAACGTATACTTTATAAAGATCTCGAATATGAGTTTGAAGTATTTTAATAATTTTTTCTCATTTTCTGGACAATCTGTTGATGTACTTTATATATAAAATCTCATCATGTCTTCACGAAATTCACTAGGGGTTTTAATTATTTGTCTTAGTTCTTTACGTCTAAATTTTCATTTGATCTTCAGAGATATTATTCGAAATCATATCAATCTTTTCGAATATCGGTGAAGTCTATATGATATTTTTATGCATGAGTAGTGATTGCGATGTACATCTGGATGATTTGTTAGGTAATTTGTTATCTCTCAATGCACATTTTATATATTTATTATCCTAACACACCACAATTTCTTGTCGCTTCAATTTTCCTACTTTTTGATATCTAATTTGAGTGAAATAAAATATTAAACTTCTTTTGGAAACAACAAAGTATAATGATAATTTATTCAGGAGTGGATGCTTCCATTAGGCGCTTGTCCATAGAGGTCCACGATTCTCTCTACATATTTGTATCGATATATTAAAATAATCTGCAGTAGAATTCAAAATAATGTTTAAGTTCGTCTTGGTCACAAATTTTGGATCTGCGCATATTCATTGTGATATTTGTTGGAAAAATCGAAAATGAAAAAGTTAATTAGCATTAAATGCTAATTTAACTTGGGCAATATTTCAACCCATTCAATCGTATTTTCGAGCCTCGATATTTATCCGATTTATGAATTGAGATATATGACGTCGATCTACGTTTTGAGTAGATAATTATAGTGTGTTTAATTTCTCGATTCCGATTTTCGGTGAGTGCGAAATAGTGGCTTGAAGTTTGGGGGGACAAAACTAATATGTTACCTAAAGTAGAGAAACTTACCTAATTCGGGTTTTGAAGAGTTATTACATTAACCAATGTCCCACATTGATTAATGTGTAATAATTATTGTGGTATTTAAGTCTCTACCATTTAGTGCTCCCTCCGTCCCACTCATTTTGTCATGTTGACTTTCGGCACGGAGTTTAATAAAGTGGGTATTGTGTTGTTAATGCTTGTGGCCCACAACATAATTAATTTTCTTAATTGTAATGACTCCAACTAATTAGCAGAAGGGAAACTGTTTTCTTGTTATTTTTATTTCTATGTCATTCTATTTGAAATTTTTTTAATCCGTATTTGATCGAAATTTTTTTTGTTTGGAAAATTCGTTATTTGATGTCTAAATAATGAGAAGAAGCATTTCGTTTTGGAGGAGGAAAACGGCAAACAAACAAAAAGATTCAAAAAAGGGCTTTTCATCCAAATTCACAAATTGAAAATAAGTTTCAAATTTCCCACCTATTCTTATCTATTATATAGAGGCGTAGAAACAAACCATTCCGTACAAATATTCATTACAAAAGATGAGAGTTCGACGAGAGGAATGGCATTGTCCAATTTCTTTTCTCTTTTACAACTCCCCACCTATTTAAAGGAAGATCAGGAAGATCACCTTTCTCCTTTTTCTCCCTTTCTTATTTTTCTTTTCCATTTTTCTTTTTATTCTTATATTTTTAAAAAAACAACAAGAAGACGGGCAAGTTATCCGCCTTTAAAAGTGGTAAAGTTGATAGAGTAAGCAAAACCCGAATTCACGTCGACTTGGAGCTCATGCAAAGCTTGGAATTGCATAAAAGAAGTACAATAAGAGATCTTGCAGACGGTATTAAGGTAAGCAAAAGCACAGTAGGAAGGTGGGCAACTCGAGGCTTGATCAAAGCTCATACTAGTGCCATTCGTCCTAATCTAACTCGCTCCCAAATAAACTACTTAGACTTAGATTTTCTATAGAGGCTCTAGAGTTTGATAGAGTACTTAACATATTGAAGTTTAAGAGCATGCACAATACCATCCACATAGACGAGAAATGGTTTTACATTACACGTGCATCGCATCGATTCTACCTTACTCCCGTGAGGCCGAACCACACCGCACATGTAAAAGCAAGAAATTCATCACAACATTAGGTTATGTTTATTTTGTTATGCCGACCTTTTTCGATGCAAATGGATGTGTTGTGTTTGATGGCAAAATTGGTATTTTTCCATTCACACAACAAATCCCACTATAGAGCGGCAAAAATAACCTAAAGGCACTTTGGAGACTAAGCTTCGATTCAATTTTTTATAACAAAAGAAGTTGTGAAAACATGCTTGATCAACCGTTATGGAGATGGAACAATTTATGTACTAAGTGCAATTTACCCTTATATATCATTCAACTATGTACATTACATGAGTGACTTAAAACGTAACTATGATTTGTATGCGCTTTTTCTATGATTAATGCATTTTTATTAATGCATAATCAGCAAAACTAGTTGCAAACTATATTCGAAATAGTTGAGACTAGAATGTTTATAAACTATACAAAATTGTTTATACGAATGTTTATAATGCAAGCAAACTATAGCAAATTCTAATGTTTATTTATATGATACATAAATGATTGTCCCACATCAGGCAAAGTGCCCTCAACGAAAGCAAAATGATTTTTATTCAGAAGACAATGCTGCCTCATATTAAAGCGTGATGTGGATTTTAGAGTGTTGCTAGTGCAGATGGCTTTGACATAAGATTGATTAATCAACCCCCAAATTCTCCCACACAAATGTGAACGATTTGGGATGGTTTGGCTATTCAAAGCATCCAAGTAACCAATAAATGCATAAATGTGGAGCACTAGTGAATGCGTTATTTCTTCTTATGAAGAGTTATCTCCTACGACTCTAAATAAGGTGTTCATAAGCTACAAGCTTGCATGATGGAGATCATGAGGGTGAAGGGCCAAACTTTCAACTCCCTCATATGAGGAAGGATGCCCTAATTAGAGAATCAAGACTTCCAATAGACTTGGAAGTACCAACTGAACTTGTTGAAGAGTGCATTCATTATATGCTTGAGAATGATACTAGTCTAGAACTTGAACAACTACAAAACAAAGACTAGGTTTAGTTGTTGAAGACTCGGATTCGTTATTTAAAACCCCTAATTAGACTTAAATAGCAACTTGCACAACTATCTTTTGTAGATTTATATAAGCATAGTCTTTTGTAGATTTATATACCTAGTTTATGTATGAGTACAACTAGTCTTTTGTATGAGTATTGGTCAAGTATTTTGTAAAGATGTTTATGTAAAGAATGCAGGGTACCTAATATTAGCACAATTTCTATATGAATGGAACCAATATGAGCACAATTTCATCATCTCAAACCCCATACCTCAACCACTCATACACATTATTCACAACAAATCGACGAGGCACCAAAATTAGCACAATTTCTATATGAATGGCAAATCAGATCAGATCAAATCAGATCAAACCACTCATACACATTATTTTGAGCAAATCAGATCAAACCGCAACAAATCAGGCGGCAGGACATCACACCTCAACCACTCATAAACATGTTAAAAATTAAACAAGTTCACCGTAGAGAAGATCTCACCAAATTAAAGTAGCGGGGCACCAAATCCGCATCAAGTTCTCCATGAACTCCTTCTCACTCATCCGTTCCAAATCGTGATCAAGCTCGATCCGTTGGGGCCAAAGCGCCCGCGTAATCGCTCTGCCATTTCACCGCTATTCTCATCCCGATCGACCACAAGACACCCTCGGTCGGACGAGTTTCTTCCACCCCCCGTCGTCCACTTTCAGAATAGGTGGTTTCGAACCCTCCGACACAGTCGGTCACCAAGAAGAGTTTCTTCCACCCTTTCACACTCTTCGTACTTCGTCTCGAGTCACAAACATCATCGGCGACTCCAAAACTTTCGGAGAAGGTAGATTCCGGAGGTGGGCTACCATCATCGAGGGGGAGGCGAGGGCAACAATATTTTTTTTCATCATCGCGCAGGATGGAGCAAGGGTGTTCGATTTGAGAGAGGAGCCGGATAGGGTTTGGGGGATAGAGAATAAATATGGTTGGGAAATAAAAACCGATTATATATTCTCACCTTAGTCAACTAATGGTGTAATTAGGTTATACTAATTAGTCCCTTATTATTTCCCAAAATGGAAATAGGATGAGTGGGAGACCCGTATGGTATACAAGCATGGGGGGGAGTAGGAGATAACAAAGTGACATGTGGTGGGCTTGGGCCACACATGCTCATGCGCGCGAGCCTTTTCGCCGACCGCCTCACACGCGGCGCCATGTCCGCCGCCACCGACGCTAGAATCGCACTTAACCGTGCTAATGCCACTAACTCGGCATTCAACTTCAATGCGATGTACCTCTACACTCGTCTAGAGTGTTGCCTACTGCCGAGAAGCCCACGAAGTTTGGTGGATCCGACTTCAAGAGGTGGCAACATAAGATGTTGTTCTATTTGACAACATTGGGGTTCACGACTGTGCTGATGGAGAATGCACCCGCCCCTCCAAGTGACAACGAAGAGAACATGGAAGTCCGCATAGCCTACGAGAATTGTCTAACTTCTGACTACTTTTGTAAAAACTTGTTGCTTAGTGGACTAGATGATAATCTGTACAGTGTATATGCAAATGTAAAGACCTCCAAGGCAATTTGGGAGGCACTTGAAAGAAAATACTGTACTGACGATGCAGGAACCAAGAAGTTTGTAGTTGCCAAGTTCTTGGACTACAAAATGGTGGACTCTCGACCGGTCACGGAGTAAGTTCAAGAGTTCCAACTCATTCTCCATGACGTCCACGCCGAAGGAATGCTTTTGCCAGATGCTTTCATTATGGCAACCGTGATAGAAAAGCTTCCCCCGAGCTGGAAGGACTTCAAGAGCTACCTGAAGCACAAGCGAAAGGAAATGACGCTTGAAGATCTTGTTGTCAAGCTCCGCATCGAGACCGATATGAGGACTCGAGATGGGAAGGGCAAAGCACCCGTGGAACCAAGAGTCAACCTTGCTGAGAAAGGTGGAAACTCCAACAATGCAAAGAGAGGGCGTCCGAATAGCAATCCCAAAGGGAAGGGCAAGGTGCAAGCCTGCAAGTTTGAAGGGGACTGCTACAACTGTGGCAAATCCGGCCACATGTCCAAGGACTGCCGAAAGCCGAAGAAGAAGAGGGCTCGTCAAGCCAATATGTTGGAGATTGACCTCACTGAAGCCGACCTTGCGGCCGTTGTCACTGAAGAAGCAAACGTCGTGGAGAATGAGGGGAAGTGGTATATTGATACCGCTGCCACGACACATGTTTGTGGTGACCGAAGCCGCTTCACCAAGTATAAGAGTTGCCAAGAGAGGAAGCTCAATATGGGAAATCAAGCCTCATCTGAGGTAGTTGGCTATGGTAATGTGGTGTAAAGGTTGAGCTCCGGCAAGAACCTTACTCTTGGAGAGGTGTTGCATGTCCCCGACATCCGGAAGAATCTTGTGTCCGGCTCTGTACTAGTCAAGAGAGGCTTTAGACTAGTTTTTAAGTTGGACAAAAATTTATTTTATCTAAATTTGGAATGTTCCTAGGAAAAAGTTACTTGTTTGAGGGCCTTTTCAAGTTAAGTGTAATGGCAATTCGCCAAGAGCCCGTTGAGGCCAAAAATAATGAGAATGAAGCAACTTCCTCCTACTTGATTGAGTGTTCTGATTTATGACATTCTAGATTAGGACATGTTAATATAAATACGATAAAAAGATTAGTTAATCTCGATCTACTTAAAGTAAATGAGTTTAACAAAACCAAGTGTGAAGTTTGTGTTGAAGCAAAATTGGTTAAGCTGCCATTTCATTCTGTAGAAAGGAACACAAAACCTCTAGAACTCATTCACACTGACGTATGTGACTTAAAGTTTGTACAAACTAGAGGTGTGAAAAAGTATTTTATTACTTTTATGGCTAAGTATTGTACCTTTATCTTTTAAGGAGTAAAGATGAGGCGATTGAAGCTTTTACTAACTTCAAAGCAGAAGCCGTAAACCAACTTGATTGTAAAATCAAAATGGTACGAAGTGATAGAGGTGGAGAGTATGTAGCTCCTTTTGAAGAGTTGTGTAAAACAAGTGGTATTATTCATCAAACTACTGCCCCCTATTCGCCTCAATCAAATGGTGTGGCTGAAAGGAAGAACCGAACTTTAAAGGAGATGATGAACGCTTTGTTAATAAGTTCTGGACTGCCCCAGAACATGTGGGGGGAAGCCGTTTTGACGGCTAACTACTTATTAAACAAAATACCTCTAAAAGGTAGAGATGTTACTCCTTACGAGTTGTGGAAAGGAAGGAAACCTTCCTATAAATACCTCAAAGTGTGGGGGTGTTTGGCTAAGGTAGAAGTGCCTTTGCCTAACTAAGTTGCAATCGGACCTAAGACCGTCGATTGTATCTTTATAGGATATACACTGAATAGTAGTGCATATCGATTTGTCATTCATAAGTCGGCCGTGCCGGATATGAATGTTGGAACTACTATTGAGTCAATGAATGCTATATTCTTTGAATATATCTATCCATGTAAAAAGGATGAGAAAGTTGAGTCGAGCTCGAGTGGTGAAGCAAGAGAAGTTGCTAGTAGTTCTAGAAATGTGGGGGTAGAACCCGCTACGCGTAAAAGGCAAGCTGCCGATCTTGAAACTTTAGAACCAAGACGTAGCACTAGAGCAAGAGTTGCTAAGGACTTCGGTCCTGATTATGTAGTTTTTCTTTTGGATGAAGAACCGCGGTCTATAAAAGAGGCTCTTTCTAGACCCGATGACCCACTTTGGCAAGAAGCCGTCCAAAGTGAAATTGATTCCATCATGCAGAATCACACTTGGGTCTTAGCAGACCTACCTGAAGGTTGCAAGCCCTTAGGATGTAAATTGATCCTAAAAAAGAAAGTATAAGGCAGATGGGTCAATTGACAAATATAAAGCTCGTTTAGTGGTTAAAGGTTTTAAGCAAATTGAAGGATATGATTTCTTTGATACTTATTCGCCAGTAACGAGGATTATGTCTACCCGTGTGCTTCTCGCGATTGCTGCGTTGCACAATCTTGAGATCCACCAAATGGACGTGAAAACTGCCTTTCTAAATGGAGATTTAGAAGAAGAAATTTATATGGAACAACCTGAAGGGTTTGTAGTACCTGGCCAAGAGCGAAAGGTATGTAAGTTGGTGAAATCCCTATATGGGTTGAAACAAGCACCATTACAATGACACTTGAAATTCGACGAGGCTATGTTGTCGTATGGCTTTAAGATTAATGAATGTGACAAGTTTGTTTACATAAAGAATACAAAGAATGGTTTTGTAATTGTTTGTCTTTATGTAGACGACATGTTAATTATGGGACAAAACCTTCAAGTCATAAATGACACAAATCGTATGCTTAAGAGAACTTTCGATATGAAAGATATGAGAGTTGCTGATGTTATTCTTGGAGTGGAGATTCAAAGAACTCCCAAAGGGATTGTTTTGTCTCAATCTCATTATATTGAGAAAGTACTTAAGAGGTTTAATGTCTTTGATAGTGCGACGGCAAAGACTCCTCTAGAAGTTAATGTTCACTTGAGCAAGAATATGGGTGATCTTATTGCTCAAGAGGATTATACTAGAGTTATTGGTTGTCTTATGTACATCACGAATTGTACGAGGTCTGATCTAGCTTGTCTGGTGAACAAACTGAGTCGCTATACTAGTAATCCTAGTAGAGAGCATTGGAAATCTCTTGTAAGAGTTCTGAGGTATTTGAAATACACTCTTAACTTTGGGCTGCACTACTCGAGACATCCCCCAGTACTTGAAGGGTACTGTGATGCAAATTGGATATTCGACACTAAAGACTCATTGTCTACTAGTAGTTATGTGTTCACTATAAGGGGAGGAGCTGTGTAGTGGAGATCCACGAAACAGACGTGCATAGCCCGATCCACCATGGAATCATAGTTTATTACATTAGATAAGGTCGGTGAGGAGGCCGAATGTCTACGTAATTTTCTTGAAGATATTCCATGTTGGACGAAACTCGTGCCACCTGTGATGATTCACTGTGATAGCCAAGCGGCTATTGGTAGGGCAAAGAGTGGGTTGTATAAAGGTAAGTCGAGACATATTCGTCGTCGATATAATACCGTAAGACATTTGATCACGAGTGGGGTTATCTCTGTAGACTATGTCAAGTCTATAGATAACCTAGTGGATCCGCTTACTAAGAGTTTGAATCGAGATCAAATGTATAAGCTCGTAGAGGGAATGTAAGTTAAATCCACAAATTAAAGACGATTATAGTGGATACCCAACCTTGTAGATTGGAGATCCCATGAACTTGGTTCAATGGGAAAACTAAACTATATGAGTTTGTTGATACCGCACTCAATTAGTCTATTCCCTAAAAGAGCTCGAGAGTGTTGGTGACTTGTCAAGTGGTGAGGTTAAGTCTTTGACTTTTAATGATTCTTGGATGCTTTGAGAAGGTGGAGTATGACAGGATACTCGAGTAAGAATTGCCTATGTAAGTGAGAAGTGATGGCCGCTTCTATGTAACACTTATGAATCCAAAGAGGTTGTCCATGGCCTGTAAAGGACACAAACGTGAGAACGGACGAGGTTGAGACTTTATGGTGTTAGTGCTATTGTCTAAGTATACACTATGGAGGAATAGTTCAAGGCCACGTGTCCACTAGTCCGCCGGTATGCTCGATAGAACTGACTAAGGAAGGTTCAAGGTTACAAGCTACCTACCCTGATGTTTTATTGTCTCTTGAGGACAGAGCTGTGTGTCTGCATGCATGCATTTGGCTATTTCCACTCATTTGGGGGATTGTTGGAAAAATCGAAAATGGAAAAGTTAATTTGCATTAAATGCTAATTTAACTTGGGCAATATTTCAGCCCATTCATTCGTACTTTTCGAGTCTCGATATTTTTCCGATTTTTGAATTGAGATATATGACGTCGATCTACGTTTCGAGTAGACAATTATAGTGTGTTTAATTTCTCGATTCCGATTTTCGGTGAGTGAGAAATAGTGGCTCGAAGTTTGGGGGGACAAAACTAATATGTTACCTAAAGTGGTGAAACTTACCTAATTCGGGTTTTGGAGAGTTATTACATTAACCAATATCCCACATTGATTAATGTGTAATAATTATTGTGGTATTTAAGTCTCTACCATTTAGTAGGAGATAACAAAGTGACATGTGGTGGGCTTGGGCCACATATGCTCATGCGCGTGAGCCTTTTCGCCGACCGCCTCACACGCGGCGCCGCGCCCGCACCGGCCCGGCCCCGGCCCGGCCCGGCCCGGCCCGCTGTCCGGTTCCGTGTCCTTGGACTTGGACTTGGACTTGGACTTGGATCTTGGTAATTGGTCCTTTGGATGGTCCGTTAGGCTTGATGGACTACTTGTGGGCTGGCCCAGTCGTTGGTGTATTGAACCGACTACACAGAATTACTCTCTGTGGTGTTGTGCACCTGCCACACCCAAGTGTAACTTTTTGAAAGTATCTGGAATGAGACTGTGCAGGAGTCTCCACCACTCTACTTACCATACCCACGTCCACCTGCCTTAATGGCACCAATATCCTTTCACCTGGGGGAAGCAGCCTATAAATAGGAAGGTCTGCATGCATTTCAAAACACACCTAAAAACATACATCATCTGCATCTTAGCTCCAGTAGTTGTCCAACAGCTCCTGTCCTCGCCGGAAAGTCCAGTTCGCCGGAGCTCGAAGATCTTGCGGTGCTGCAATCCTCGAGACGTCGTCGTTTCATCTTTGGTGACGATACTCCAACACCGAGAGCACTACCGGGGCGTATTTCGTCTTGCGGGGAGAGGGCTCCTCGACTCGACGGTTTCTTTGTTTATTTCTTTTTTGAGATTTACCGGTTTACTTTGTAATAGCAGTTTGTACTTCAACAATATTAGCAAATACTATCACATATTATATATATTAAGAGTGTGACATATAGGAATGCATGCATAATTGGAGTTCGAGAAACATTTCCGATCAAACTAATTTGCTCAACACCATATATTTAGCTATTAATTCTTTTGCATTGTAAAAATAATAATAAATTACTATGACTATCTTCTGCCAGTCCGTTGACCATTTCTCTTACTATATTTATATTCAAACCCGGCATTGACCGCTTAAGTAGGTACATAGACCAGCGTCAACCTTAGCAAACTTTCCAAACAAAAATTACTTGTAATATTTCAGCCATTAATCTTTTTGACAAAATTGTGTAGCTCTTATTCCTTGCAATTCTCACCTCTCAATTTTTACTTTCTTTCTAATAAATCACACTATATATTGCTCAATCTTTCTCCATCACTAAGACCAAAAACAAAAAAAAAAAAAGTTAACAACAAAAAGAGATTTAAAAAAAAAAAAGAAAAGAAAAAAATATTAAATAAAATAGATGGCGTCTCATCAAGGGGTTGTTCTTGGCCTTGCTTTAATATTGGCCGCCGCCGCTACCACCTCCGCGATCCCACCCTTAATGTCACCCAGTGGGTCCCCCTCATCGTCGCCGGTGAAGGATATGTCGAATTCAGCTACAAGCCCTAGCAAGCCCCCCTCATCGTCATCGCCGGTCGTGAACATTTGGAAGTCGGCCACAAATCCTGTTGCTGATATGTGGAAGCATGTTACCTCCTCCGGCCCAATGCACATGCCGTTCACAAGAAAATTAGCTTCCGCCAAGACAGCTCCAGAGCCGCCGTCCGACGCCCAACAAGAAACCGTAACCGTGAAGCCGGCCGCCACCGCTGCCTCTAAAACTCGCTCGGCTCCTCGGCCGGCCGCCGCCAGCCCTAAATCACCGGAGTCATTCTTGAAGAACGTGGCTGAATACATTTATTGAATCTCCATGAAGGAATTCATAGTAATAAAAGAGAGAACTATCTTGTGATCATAGTATTTTTATGTTATAGTGTTTGATTAGTTTGTGTATAGGTTTTTCTTTGTAATTAGGTGATGTAACAATCTTGTTGTAATATTCTGATGGCCAAATTGGCCCACAATTCATTATATTAAATAATAAGGAAGTAGTTTAATATCAAATGATGTAATGTTTTGGGTTGAGGTGGCTGCTTTATATTTTTTGTGTAGTTTGTTGATTATTACATAAAATTGAGATATAATTAATGTATATTTCGAATAGCAGCGACAGATTTTATCACTCTTAAAAAAAATGTAATGTGCGAATGGAACTTATAATTTCTCATAACTGTTGCAGCTGATATGGGTTGTATTAGTCTAAATTGGTTCCTCTTGGTGATATAAAGTATATCTCAATTATATGCTATAACGCTTACCATAATTCCATCAACATAAAGACTATATAAGGAAAGATAAATACTCGTTATCCCTTTCATAAAAGCAATTCAAATGTATGGAGAAAAGTATGAATTGTACTATTATTTATGATTACTTCAGTGTTATGCTGATTTTCTTATATACTCATTTTGTTCCAATTATAATGTCCAGTTTTTCATTTTAGGTTGTCTCAAATATAATTTTTCAATTTCTTTTTTTAACAAATAATTATACACAATTTTTTTTATAGAACCCACACCTTTACACATCTTTATTCATAACTAACAACTTTTCTTAAACACCGTGCAAAAAACAAAATTGACATTATAATTGGGATGGTGGGAGTATTAATTATTATAAGCAATAGAAGAAATCATGATTATGCTTACAAATACCAGTTTTGGACGAATTAAAAGAGGAGTTAAATAAGTACCCAAGGAGTATAATATTTTTGTAAAGTCATAATTGGCGAGTTATGAAGTAATACTATTTGTAGATACCGTTGCATAAATAACGGTTGGTTCCAACATTTTAGCAAAATTTATGGATCATGTTTTCATTTTTCTCAAACATTTTGACAAATATATCTTCATTTCTCAATTTAATTTCTTGACGATCAAAGTCATATGTTTAATTTGAACGCCAATCACGCAAGAACAAAAAGTAACTAATACTCCATATATATATATATATATATTTTCATAAGTCAATTCTAGTCCTACATTTGACTTATGATTCCTCTTGTCTTATAACATGTATTTGAACTAGCAACGAGATCCCTTCTTGCAGCTCAGCGGACCAGCACCAACGGTGAGTGATCCCACAAGGGAAGATGGCCTTGCGCTTAAACTCGATGCCCTTGCATATGCCGACGAAGCTCCCGCATTCCCCGACTGCCGGAAATACGCACCGTTGAGCATCAAGTCGCCTTCCGACCTCCAATTCCACTTCCTCCACTCGCTCTCCGGCGCATCCTCGTGCTTTGTCACCTATATAGTTATATATAATGATTAGGAACAAATTCAGAATTTATAAATTCGAGGGGTAATTTTGGAATATATACCTCTTTTCTGAACTTCACATTGGGTGCAAGAAACCTGTTGCCTTGGCTATAAATTGTTGGAGAAGCACTGCCACCAATTGCATACATTTCCCAATGAGTATAATCATTGTTCACCACATGAAAATATCCATGCCTACACCTGTTCAACACCAATAAAAAATTAGACAAATGAGTGGATTGCAAAATTGTAATTTTAGGAGGACAAAAGCGTAATTAAAAATTAAAAGAAACTAGTGCTTAAATGCCAAATTTTCATAACTTGGGGTGGCCTATACGTCCATGACATTTAGATTTTATAATTTTGGCGAGAGTGTAAGTGCAATTTTAGGAGGGTAGAATAGTAAATTAATTATATGGGCAAAAAGCATACCTAGGCATCCTTTGAATCAAGCCTTCTCCGAAATGATTAAAGGCAATTGTGACCTGCATGTTCTTATCCTGCATGAACTCATCACTATGCCCCAACAGCATCACCTTATCATGATGAGTGAAGTAATTATTCGAAATCGTGATGGCGGTGGAGCCGTGAATCGCGTCTATTAATCCGTCGTTACAGTTGGACAAGGAGACATGATCGATCCAAATGTCCCGGCCACCGAAGATGGCGATTCCGTCGCCATCCGACTGGTCCCACCACCCAGCATGGCCGGGGGAGTCCCTTATATCGGCGTTGCCCGCCTTCTTGCAGTCGTGGATGTGGATCCCATGGATGATTATATTGGTGGCGTGGTGGATGGTTATGCAAGGCCCGTCGGCAATGTGCACGGAGGCGCTCCGGCCGTCGATGGTCTTGTGGGAGTTCATCACGAGTTCGTTCTTCAGCCGGATCACCATATCGCCTTTGAAGATGATCCAGAGCGGCTCGTTCTGGATCACCGCGTGCCGGAGAGTCCCCGGCCTGGGGTTGACAGGGTCGTCGTCGCCGGAGTCCGTGACGACGTAGATGCGGCCCTCACGGCCACCGACTGCATTCTTGCCGAAGCCAATCGCGCAGTCGGCTAACTGCTGGCGGTGACTCTCCCAGTTGGAGTTGCACCGCCAGCAGTCGTCGATAGGGTTGCCGGTCGAGCATGAGAGGTACCCTAGGTTTCTCCGAGACGCATTAATTTTCCTACATACAAATAGCAAATAAACATTTGAATCCTCGTCATTTATAATATTAGGAGCGATTCAGAATTTTAAATTAAGAAAAAACTACAATTTCAATCTTTTCAGAGTGTTAATATTCCTTTTTCTTTAAAAAAAAGAAGAAGCTTAGAATACGCAATTTCGTGGAAAAAAAATAAAGAAATTTCGAGATAAGTGTAGAGTATTGATCCTCGACATCTCCAAATCCGTCTTTGGTTACTATTGTTATTATCTAACTAGTTGGCTCACATCTGAAAATATGAATAATGGTACTGTGTATATATATATTTATAATATCATTAGTAGTACAAAATGTGGACGGATATATAATGCGGAAATGAGAATAAGGAAGTAAGCTCAAGTAGAATTTCTATTTTCTAGTATAAAATCGACCCAAATAAAATAATAGATTAAAAGAAAAAATAGAATGATGATTGTACATACTGCTGTACATCTTGGACCACAATTTCTGGATCTTGAAGTGGGGATGACGAGACGAGGATTGGAGTTGCCAAAATGATGATGAATAAGAAGATAAATGGAGACATTTGGAGAGCAAACATTGTACTAGTATTTTCTATAAATGGGATTGGTGGAGAGATTTGAGTAGTTTAATGATGTAGTAAATGGGAATTATAAATAGGAGTGAATCCCGTAATAAATGGCGTGATTTAACTGCCGGATTATCAAATGTGGTGGGGTTTGTGTGTTTTTGCTGCCTAATCTACTTGCATTCAGTTCACATCTACTTCAGTTAAAGTCGTCCGTTAAGTTGGTTATC
The DNA here is from genome assembly GCA_028984105.1 of Lavandula angustifolia. Classification (NCBI taxonomy): domain Eukaryota; kingdom Viridiplantae; phylum Streptophyta; class Magnoliopsida; order Lamiales; family Lamiaceae; genus Lavandula; species Lavandula angustifolia. Next base: position 35,695,486 of record CM054802.1, on the reverse strand, counting down.
CAGTTATTGTTTAATTGATTAATCAATAGATGAACTCTTCTCCTTCGATTCTTATTTTTAATTTTTATAAATTCAAATCTCTTTGATTCGTTAAGTTTATAGAAAATGATTAGTCTTCTTCATTTTAAGTCTTTATATAGTTTGCACACTATTCTTAAACGTATAATTTATGTAGTAGCGAAATCAAGCCAAATTAATTCAACTTAATTAAAAAATAATTAAAAGTGAGTACGATTTCTAGAGGTATTCACCGTATTAAAAGGAGGCTTGTAAAATCTAATCCACTAACTGCGGAAGCCACTTTTGACTTTACAAAGCACGAGTCATCATTCTTTTCTTTATTTTGGGAGAAATATAGAGAAGTCGCCACGCTACTTGGAATTATGGCCTAATACTTATTCTATTAATGGGATACATGTATTAGGCAGGAGCGGGATTAACTACATCTCGTTTAAGTTGTACAACGAGACATGAGATACGATACAAATGCGAGATTGATGTTTTCTAAAACCTTAGAATATGGTACGATGATTGTATAGTGAGTTGGAAGTGTACAATCAATTAATAGAATAATTCTTTTATTAGAATTAAATGTAACCTTGATTGTATAGTGAGTTGGAAGTGTACAATCAATTAATAGAATCATTCTTTTATTAGAATTAAATTATTAGAATTAAATGTAACTTGGACTAAAACATAGTATTGGACAAGACTTGAAAGGTCGTATCAAAATATCTTATATGTATCCAATACAATATTTTGAGGTTTTCCAAATAATCCGTGCAATATAACATCTCAACAACAACAGTGAATTTCCTTCTTGTAGAAAAAACAATCCTAAAATATTTTCCGGAAATTGAGATCTCATAAATTTATAGACAAATTGGACAGTTTAATCCACAAACTATCACTATTTGGCCAATTTGGTCCCTTATTTAATTTTTTAAATTATTTGGTACCTAAACTATACAACTTTGGATAATCTAGTTCTTCAATTAAAATTTCGGTTAGTCAATCGTTAGTCAACATTTTTTTTAAAATAAATTAAAAAATAAAAAGGACAATTTGGGTACTCCTTCAGTCACAAAGAATGTGTCTTTTATTTCTTTTGGGCACAATTATTAAGAAGAATTGAAAGTTGAGTATGAAGTTGTGTAAAGTAATTGATTCCATAAATAAAGTTAATAAAAAGAGTTGATAGTTATTTGTAAAATTGTGTAAAATGATGGATTTCATAAATAAAATATTTATAATAAATTGTCATTTATAAAAAATGACATATTCTATGAAACAACATGGAAAGAAAAGCAAGACACGCAAAAACTCCCCACCCCCCCATTGCGGGACTCCCCCTTTCCCCCAATAAATATAATATTAATAAGGATGTTTACATAATTGCACAGACCCCATGTTGGGCCGTTTTTTTGCTCTTGCCCGCTCCCTTCCGGGTTTTTTTCTTCCCAACCCCTTACTGGTTATTGTCATTTTTTTTTTTTTTTTTGTTTGTTAATAAATTTAATTTCTTATTAAAAAATAAAATATATATAACACAAAGAATAATTAATATGTATATTAAAAAAATCTTTTTTAAAAAAAAAAAAAAAAAATTTTTTTAAATTATAATTGTATAAACAACTACAATATAACATGAAAAATAATAAATTTAATTTCTTATTTTAAAAGAAATTAATATATGACACAAATAATATTAATATGTATATTAAAATTTATTCTTGTTAAAAAAATATAGTAATATTTTTTAAAAAAATTATAATTGTATAAACAACTAAAAATGACACGAAAAATAATAAATTTAATTTCTTATTTTTTAAAAAATAATATATGACACAAAGAATATTAATATATATATTAAAATTTATTCTTGTATATATAACAGTCATAGAATTTTAAAAAAAAATTATAATTGTATATATAATAGTCATAGAAGAGATATAACATAATGAGGAATATGTATGTGATAATAAAATTATTAGTCCTTAACAAAGTATCACATTATATGAAAAAGTATTCATTATTTTGAATATATCACTTGTTCTGAATAAAATTATCACTTCTTTACTAGTAATGTATCACTTGTCATGAATCAAAGTATCACTTGCTATGAATATAAGTATCACTTATTATGAATAAAAGTATCACTTGTCATGAATCAAAGTATCACTTGCTATGAACAAAAGTATCACTTATTATGAATACAAGTATCACTTGTTCTTACTAAAAGTATCACTTTACATGAAAAATATAAATTATTTTGAATATTAATAGGAATGATACTGTTCTTTAGATAGAGTGATACTTTTGTTAACATAATGTGATACTTTTGCTCTATAGAAGTGATATTTTTCCTTAGAAAAACTGATACTTTTGCTTACATATAAAGTGATACTATTGTTCAATAGGAATGATATTGTTCTTTAGACAGAGTGATACTTTTGCTTACATATAAAGTGATACTATTGTTCAATAGGAATGATACTTTTCTTTAGTCAGAGTGATACTTTTGTTAACAGAATGTGATACTATTGCTCAATAGAAGTGATATTTTTCCTTAGAAAAACTGGTATTTTTGCTTACATATAAAGTGATATTATTGTTCAATAGGAATGATACTTTTTCTTAGAAAGACTAATACTTTTGTTAACAGAATGTGATACTTTTGCTCAATAGAAGTGATACTTTCCCTTAGAAAAACTGATACTTTTGCTTACTGAAAGTGATACTATTGTTCAATAAGAACGATACTTTTCCTTAGAAAGAGTGATACTTTTGTCAACATAATGTGATACTTCTTTTCCTTAGAAAGACTAATACTTTTGTTAACAGAATGTGATACTATTGCTCAATAGAAGTGATACTTTTCCTTAGAAAAACTGATACTTTTGGTTACATATAAAGTGATACTATTGTTCAATATGAATGATACTGTTCTTTAGACAGAGTGATACTTTTGTTAACAGAATGTGATACTTTTGCTCAATAGAAGTGATATTTTTCCTTAGAAAACTGATACTTTTGCTTACATATAAAGTGATACTATTGTTCAATAGGAATGATACTATTCTTTAGACAGAGTGATAATTTTGCTTACATATAAAGTGATACTATTGTTTAATAGGAATGATATTTTTCTTTAGAAGACTAATACTTTTGTTAACAGAATGTGATAAAGTAAAAATACGAAAAAATACCGTAGCAGTTCCACGACTAAAAGGGTTTGGAAATGCTAGCGTTCCCTTTATTCCAAACCCTTAAAAAATGCGAGTGTTCCGAAGGAACGCGAGCATTTTTAACCGGAGAAAAAAGTAGGGTTTAGACTTCCCCTCTAGGGTACAGTAAAAATAAGGAAAAATACCGTAGCAGTTCCACGACTAAAAGGGTTTGGAAATGCTAGCGTTCCGAAGGGAACGCTAGCTTTTTCCAAACCCTTTAAAAATGCGAGTGTTCCGAAGGAACGCGAGCATTTTTAACCGGAGAAAAAAGTAGGGTTTAGACTTCCCCTCTAGGGTACAGTAAAAACAAGGAAAAATATTATTGCTCAATAGGAATGATACTTTTATTTAGGCAAAATGATACTTTTATTTACAATATGTGATACTATTACTCAATAGGAATGATACTTTTCTTTATGAAGAATGATACTTTTGTTAACAATATGTGATACTATTGCTCAATAAGAATGATACTTTTCTTAAGAAAGAATGATACTTTTCTTAAGAAAGAATGATACTTTTGTTAACAACATGTGATACTATTATTCAATAAGAATGATACTTTTCTTAAGGAAGAATGATACTATTACTCAATAAGAATGATACTTTTCTTAAGGAAGAATGATACTTTTCTTAAGGAAGAATGATACTTTTCTTATGAAAGAATGATACTTTTGTTAACAATATGTGATACTATTGCTCAATAAGAATGATACTTTTCTTAAGGAAGAATGATACTTTTCTTAAGGAAGAATGATACTATTCTTAAGGAATAATGATACTTTTGTTAACAACATGTGATACTATTGCTCAATAAGAATGATACTTTTCTTAAGGAAGAATGATACTTTTCTTAAGAAATGCTAGCGTTCCGAAGGAACGCTAGCCTTTTCAAAACCATTTCAAAATGCGAGTGTTCCGAAGGAACGCGAGCATTTTTCACTGGAGAAAAGAGTAGGGTTTAGACTTCCCCTCCAGGGGTACAGTAAAAATACGAAAAAATATTTTAGAAGTTATTAAAAAAATTAAAAATAAAAATGGGTGTATCAATAAAATTTTTAAAAAAAGTGTTATTAAAAAAAAGTATTACGTAAAAAATTTTTAAAAAAAAATAAAATAAAAAGTGTTATTAAAAAAATTTAAAAATAAAAAGTCACATGCGCAAGAAAAAGTGTTATTAAAAAAAATAAAAATAAAATAAAATAAATAAAAAAGTGTTATTAAAAAAAATTTAAAAAAAATAAAAATTATTTTTAAAAAAATGTATCACTTTTTTAAATTAATGTATCAATTTAAATGAAATTGAAGGAAAATAAAAAAAAATAAAATTAAAAGAAAGGAATGAAGAAAAAAAAATTAAAAGAAAGGAAAAGAAAAAAAAATTAAAATGAAAAGAAAGGAAAAGGAAAAAAAAAAAAAAAGTCAGATGTCGCTGCTAGGATTTGAACCCAAGCAGCACAAATGAGTTTTCAAAATACTCAACCAACTGCACTACAGAACATTAATGTAATAATTACAAACCGAATTGTATACTGCAACCGGATGCACAGGAGACCAACTCCTCACTCTATAGCACGAAAGGAGCATAATTTAAGAAAGCCAATCCCCTCTCTCCCTCTCCTCACTCTCTCAAGTGTCTGTGTGAAGATGGAAACGGATGAGTTGAAGTTGGAAGAACAAGAAGCGGAGGAAACTACATTACTAGTGAGAAAATACAGAAATGGAGATGGTGAAGTGAGTGATGCAGTCTCTGTTAGATTTTTATTATGGAAATTAGATTATTAAATTAATTAATTGAAAGGATGCGTTGGTTCCTAGATGAATGGACATGTTACTTCGTGGAATGAACATATTATTTCATAAATTAAATGATGAACGAATGTATTGATTCATGAAGAGATATATTGGTTCATGCCAAGAGGTACTTGGAAGTTGAACAAATGCAACCATTCACAATTCATCTTATTGTGAAGAATTGTGTCCATTGTGTCAATTACGAAAAGTTGCGACCTTTGTGAAGAGTTGTGTCTTTTATGAATGGGTGCTTCAAATCTATAAATAGACCATTTCATCCGATTATTAAGAAAAAAATTTCAATTTATTTGTGTTTCCTTTCATCACATACTTTCATTTCCTTAGTCCCAAATATCAAGTAGTTCGCCGGAATTACGAGAAGTAGTGCAACTACTCGTAATTGAAAAACCGTTGTATCTTGGAGACGAGTGCTATAGACCGCTTGCACCGAGTAGTGGAGCATTATCGTCTTGCGGAGAGAGAGTCTAACTCTCGCCTCGGTTTGCATTTCGTTATTTTCGTTAATCTATTCTCATATATTGTTTGTTATATTGTTGTAGTATTTATACTAACATTTGGTTTATTGTCGCTACATTTCTTCACACCTAATTTTTAATAACAATTGCAAGACGATAATTCGTGTTGAAGAAATGATGACAAGTAGTAGTAACGTGCTGCCGAACTTTACAACAGCAACGAACAACCAAATTCACGCGGAAAGGATCCCTGTTCATGCGGAAAGGATCCGACCGTCGCTCTTTGACGAAAATTCACGTTTAGGTTCTGCCCCAGGAGGGCTTCAAGTTCGTAGAAGTAAGCTTTCTGATCGGGCGTCGTTACGATAATTAAAATGGCCTCCAAACTTGAGTCAGCGAGTTTGTGGCAGTTCTGCCAGCTGTACTTCGCGGGCTTGTATCTTCTTCGTCTGAACTCCATTTTATGCGTCGAGCATAGTTTTGGAAAGCCAACGAACTCAGCTTTCTATCGGTATAAGAATCGGTGAGTTTCGAGAAGGGACGAAGCTCCTAGGCTATTCTAAAGTTGGGGGTTCGGCACATCCCAGGGAGGATGGCGTTTCGGTAGTGCCTTTTCGTAGATCCGTAACTTCTTGATACGATCTCCCAATGGCGAACGGAAAAGTTCTGGAGATCCTTTGAATGACAAGGTTCGATACGGTATAGGACTTGGGGTTTCCAGATTTGAGGTCTGTTCACAAAATATCTCTCAAAATGGGTGGAGCTAAGCCTCATTTCAATACTTAGAATTTTCTGGGTGTGGCATTTAATCAAACAGCTTCTGGGCGACATTCGAGCAGACGTATCTCAGCGGTCGGGACTCTATTTTACGATCGAAGATATGCTCTGGAATCCTTGTTTATCAAGGTTTGTGTGGATGTCAGTTTTATAGAATTATGAGTTCGATTGGGTCATGAAAATCGGGTCGAAACTTCATTTGCTCGCGCTTCTCGCCGCTTTGGTGTTTTGAGTAGGCTTTTTCTGAGGGGTATAACATTCTGGTCCGAACTCCAAATAACGAGAGGCAAGTTGCGTTGGAAAGCCTGTAGTCGTGGCTTTACAACGGTATGGGTTTCAAGGGGTTTTAGGACAAACAAATAGTGTGTTGGAAATGCTCGGAACATGCTGCTTCCGCAGCTTGAAAACCGTAGGTAGTGCAGCGAGCCTTCTTCGACGGCGAATAATTCCTTGGTCCGATCTCCGTTTCACGAACCGATAGGTGTGTTGAAAAGCTAAAAGTATAAGGTTTGCAATGGTATAGACTTTGGGCATTGTTTTTCATTACTCCGGTCGGAAATTGCGACGCAAGTTCGCAAGATGAACAGCTTTTTCTTTCGCAAGAAAAATCGGGTTTAGTGATGATTTTGGGCGGTTTAACGGGGTGTAACTCCTAAATCGAGAGTCCGTTTATCGAACTGCGAGATGCGTTGGAAAGCCTATACAAGTGGCTTTCCGGAGGTATGAGTTTCGATAGGTGTTAGTTGGTTTTGAGTGATCGGGAGTTGTTTGAACATAGCCGGTTCACTCGCTCGTGGCACCGAGGCAGTTCGGAGTGCCATCTTCGGCAGCGGATAACTTCGGGGTTCGAGGTCCGATTTACGAACAGTTTGCGGCGTTGCAAAGTTCGTATTATAAGGGATTATATGAGGAAAGACCCAATATCCAAAGTTGAAAAGGGTACTCGAGTAACGGCTCGAGACCCTAGATGAAATGGATCCAACGAGGATACGTTCCGGATCGCAATAAAAGTGGATCCAACGAGGATGTGTTCGGGATCGCAAGAGTAACTAAAAGAACGCGCTAGAATTGACTATCTAAAATGTTATTTTATTTAACTACTTTGAATTTGTCTCGATTCTTGAAAGAGACACCTCCAATTGTGGGGGAAGATGAAAAAGATGAGCAAAAACGCATAGCGTATGATGCATGATATCATAACGATTACATACGAAGAAGCCGAATGACTATGGAACTTCTTAGAGGATATTCCTTGTTGGGAAAAATCCGTGTCTCCCATCTTGATACATTGTGATAGTATGTATGCAATAGGGAGAACACAAAGTAGTATGTATGATGGTAAGTCTCGACATATTCGTCGAAGACATAATACCGTTAGACAATTGATCACTAGTGGAATAATAGGTATTGACTATGTGAAGTCAAAAGACAATATTGCGGATCCGTTTACTAAAGGTATTAACCGTGATCAATTGTACAATGCGTTAGGGGAATGAGATTAAAATCCACACTAAAAGAACGCTCTTAATGGTAACTCTACCATGATAATTGGAGATCCCATGAACATGGTTCAAAGAGACAACTAAGTTAAGAATGTTCAGTTGTGCACTTGGAAACACAACTAATAATCCATTCTCGAAGCTGCCCCAAGTGCAAACCTGTAGCTTGTGGTAAAAGGGTAAGCTATAAGCTTTTAATGATTCCTATAGCCTTATTGGTGGAGTATGACAGGATACTCTTTATAGGAGATCACCTATATAAGTGAGAAGTGTGGCCGCTTCAAATAGAAAAACACTTATGAATCCAAGATATGGTCCAAGGCCAAAATGGACACAACGTGAGAACGAAAGATATTGTATCTATTATTGTGTATATGTTATTGTCTTGGTTTACACAAAAAGCTGACCGGTTCAAGACATCGCGTTCACCGAGTAGCGAGTAAATCCGATAACATTATACTAAGGAAGGTTCAAAGCAAAAAACTACCTATCCTGATGCAATAATAGGTCATTGGGACTTTGGTTTGCATAACATTTTGCATTTGCATATGCATTTAATAATCTAACTTCCATGTGGGGGATTGTTAGATTTTTATTATGGAAATTAGATTATTAAATTAATTAATTGAAAGGATGCGTTGGTTCCTAGATGAATGGACATGTTACTTCGTGGAATGGGCATATTATTTCATAAATTAAATGATGAACGAATGTGTTGATTCATGAAGAGATATATTGGTTCATGCCAAGAGGTACTTGGAAGTTGAACAAATGCAACCATTCACAATTCATCTTATTGTGAAGAATTGTGTCCATTGTGTCAATTACGAAAAGTTGCGACCTTTGTGAAGAGTTGTGTCTTTTATGAATGGGTGCTTCAAATCTATAAATAGACCATTCCATCCGATTATTAAGAAATTTTTTTCAATTTATTTGTGTTTCCTTTCATCACATACTTTCATTTCCTTAGTCCCAAATATCAAGTAGTTCGCCGGAATTACGAGAAGTAGTGCAACTACTCGTAATTGAAAAACCATTGTATCTTGGAGACGAGTGCTATAGACCGCTTGCACCGAGTAGTGGAGCATTATCGTCTTGCGGAGAGAGAGTCTAACTCTCGCCTCGGTTTGCATTTCGTTATTTTCGTTAATCTATTATCATATATTGTTTGTTATATTGTTGTAGTATTTATACTAACATTTGGTTTATTGTCGCTACATTTCTTCACACCTAATTTTTAATAACAATCGCAAGACGATAATTCGTGTTGAAGAAATGATGACAAGTAGTAGTAACGTCTTTGCCGAACTTTACAACAAAGAACGAACAACCAAATTCACGCGGAAAGGATCCCTGTTCATGCGGAAAGGATCCGACCGTCGCTCTTTGACGAAAATTCACGTTTAGGTTCTGCCCCAGGAGGGCTTCAAGTTCGTAGAAGTAAGCTTTCTGATCGGGCGTCGTTACGATAATTAAAATGGCCTCCAAACTTGAGTCGACGAGTTTGTGGCAGTTCTGCCAGCTGTACTTCGCGGGCTTGTATCTTCTTCGTCTGAACTCCATTTTATGCGTCGAGCATAGTTTTGGAAAGCCAACGAACTCAGCTTTCTATCGGTATAAGAATCGGTGAGTTTCGAGAAGGGACGAAGCTCCTAGGCTATTCTAAAGTTGGGGGTTCGGCACATCCCGGGGAGGATGGCGTTTCGGTAGTGCCTTTTCGTAGATCCGTAACTTCTTGATACGATCTCCCAATGGCGAACGGAAAAGTTCTGGAGATCCTTTGAATGACAAGGTTCGATACGGTATAGGACTTGGGGTTTCCAGATTTGAGGTCTGTTCACAAAATATCTCTCAAAATGGGTGGAGCTAAGCCTCATTTCAATACTTAGAATTTTCTCGGGTGTGGCATTTAATCAAACGGCTTACGGGCGACATTCGAGCAGACGTATCTCAGCGGTCGGGACTCTATTTTACGATCGAAGATATGCTCTGGAATCCTTGTTTATCAAGGTTTGTGTGGATGTCAGTTTTATAGAATTATGAGTTCGATTGGGTCATGAAAATCGGGTCGAAACTTGCCGCTCGCGCTTCTCGCCGCTTGGTGTTTTGAGTAGGCTTTTTCGAGGGGTATAACATTCTGGTCCGAACTCCAAATAACGAGAGGCAAGTTGCGTTGGAAAGCCTGTAGTCGTGGCTTTACAACGGTATGGGTTTCAAGGGGTTTTAGGACAAACAAATAGTGTGTTGGAAATGCTCGGAACATGCTTGCTCCGCGGCTTGAAAATCGATAGGTAGTGCGCGAGCCTTCTTCGACGGCGAATAATTCCTTGGTCCGATCTCCGTTTCACGAACCGATAGGTGTGTTGAAAAGCTAAAAGTATAAGGTTTGCAATGGTATAGACTTTGGGCATTGTTTTTCATTACTCCGGTCGGAAATTGCGACGCAAGTTCGCAAGATGAACAGCTTTTTCTTTCGCAAGAAAAATGCGGGTTTAGTGATGATTTTGGGCGGTTTAACGGGGTGTAACTCCTAAATCGAGAGTCCGTTTATCGAACTGCGAGATGCGTTGGAAAGCCTATACAAGTGGCTTTCCAGAGGTATGAGTTTCGATAGGTGTTAGTTGGTTTTGAGTGATCGGGAGTTGTTTGAACATAGCCGGTTCACTGCCTGTGGCACCGAGGCAGTTCGGAGTGCCATCTTCGGCAGCGGATAACTTCGGGGTTCGAGGTCCGATTTACGAACAGTTTGCGGCGTTGCAAAGTTCGTATTATAAGGGATTATATGAGGAAAGACCCAATATCCAAAGTTGAAAAGGGTACTCTGAGTAACGGCTCGAGACCCTAGATGAAATTGGATCCAACGAGGATACGTTCCGGGATCGCAATAAAAGTGGATCCAACGAGGATGTGTTCCGGGATCGCAAGAGTAACTAAAAGAACGCGCTAGAATTGACTATCTAAAATGTTATTTTATTTAACTACTTTGAATTTGTCTCGATTCTTGAAAGAGACACCTCCAATTGTGGGGGAAGATGAAAAAGATGAGCAAAAACGCATAGCGTATGATGCATGATATCATAACGATTACATACGAAGAAGCCGAATGACTATGGAACTTCTTAGAGGATATTCCTTGTTGGGAAAAATCCGTGTCTCCCATCTTGATACATTGTGATAGTATGTATGCAATAGGGAGAACACAAAGTAGTATGTATGATGGTAAGTCTCGACATATTCGTCGAAGACATAATACCGTTAGACAATTGATCACTAGTGGAATAATAGGTATTGACTATGTGAAGTCAAAAGACAATATTGCGGATCCGTTTACTAAAGGTATTAACCGTGATCAATTGTACAATGCAGTTAGGGGAATGAGATTAAAATCCACACTAAAAGAACGCTCTTAATGGTAACTCTACCATGATAATTGGAGATCCCATGAACATGGTTCAAAGAGACAACTAAGTTAAGAATGTTCGAGTTGTGCACTTGGAAACACAACTAATAATCCATTCTCGAAGCCGCCCCAAGTGCAAACCCCGTAGCTTGTGGTAAAAGGGTAAGCTATAAGCTTTTAATGATTCCTATAGCCTTATTGGTGGAGTATGACGAGATACTCTTTATAGGAGATCACCTATATAAGTGAGAAGTGTGGCCGCTTCAAATAGAAAAACACTTATGAATCCAAGATATGGTCCAAGGCCAAAATGGACACAACGTGAGAACGAAAGATATTGTATCTATTATTGTGTATATGTTATTGTCTTGGTTTACACAAAAAAGCTGACCGGTTCAAGACATCGCGTTCACCGAGTAGCGAGTAAATCCGATAACATTATACTAAGGAAGGTTCAAAGCAAAAAACTACCTATCCTGATGCAATAATAGGTCATTGGGACTTTGGTTTGCATAACATTTTGCATTTGCATATGCATTTAATAATCTAACTTCCATGTGGGGGATTGTTAGATTTTTATTATGGAAATTAGATTATTAAATTAATTAATTGAAAGGATGCGTTGGTTCCTAGATGAATGGACATGTTACTTCGTGGAATGGGCATATTATTTCATAAATTAAATGATGAACGAATGTGTTGATTCATGAAGAGATATATTGGTTCATGCCAAGAGGTACTTGGAAGTTGAACAAATGCAACCATTCACAATTCATCTTATTGTGAAGAATTGTGTCCATTGTGTCAATTACGAAAAGTTGCGACCTTTGTGAAGAGTTGTGTCTTTTATGAATGGGTGCTTCAAATCTATAAATAGACCATTCCATCCGATTATTAAGAAATTTTTTCAATTTATTTGTGTTTCCTTTCATCACATACTTTCATTTCCTTAGTCCCAAATATCAAGTAGTTCGCCGGAATTACGAGAAGTAGTGCAACTACTCGTAATTGAAAAACCATTGTATCTTGGAGACGAGTGCTATAGACCGCTTGCACCGAGTAGTGGAGCATTATCGTCTTGCGGAGAGAGAGTCTAACTCTCGCCTCGGTTTGCATTTCGTTATTTTCGTTAATCTATTATCATATATTGTTTGTTATATTGTTGTAGTATTTATACTAACATTTGGTTTATTGTCGCTACATTTCTTCACACCTAATTTTTAATAACAATCGCAAGACGATAATTCGTGTTGAAGAAATGATGACAAGTAGTAGTAACGTCTTCGCCGAACTTTACAACAAAGAACGAACAACCAAATTCACGCGGAAAGGATCCCTGTTCATGCGGAAAGGATCCGACCGTCGCTCTTTGACGAAAATTCACGTTTAGGTTCTGCCCCGGGGAGGGCTTCAAGTTCGTAGAAGTAAGCTTTCTGATCGGGCGTCGTTACGATAATTAAAATGGCCTCCAAACTTGAGTCAGCGAGTTTGTGGCAGTTCTGCCAGCTGTACTTCGCGGGCTTGTATCTTCTTCGTCTGAACTCCATTTTATGCGTCGAGCATAGTTTTGGAAAGCCAACGAACTCAGCTTTCTATCGGTATAAGAATCGGTGAGTTTCGAGAAGGGACGAAGCTCCTAGGCTATTCTAAAGTTGGGGGTTCGGCACATCCCGGGGGAGGATGGCGTTTCGGTAGTGCCTTTTCGTAGATCCGTAACTTCTTGATACGATCTCCCAATGGCGAACGGAAAAGTTCTGGAGATCCTTTGAATGACAAGGTTCGATACGGTATAGGACTTGGGGTTTCCAGATTTGAGGTCTGTTCACAAAATATCTCTCAAAATGGGTGGAGCTAAGCCTCATTTCAATACTTAGAATTTTACGGGTGTGGCATTTAATCAAACGACTTAAGGGCGACATTCGAGCGAGACGTATCTCAGCGGTCGGGACTCTATTTTACGATCGAAGATATGCTCTGGAATCCTTGTTTATCAAGGTTTGTGTGGATGTCAGTTTTATAGAATTATGAGTTCGATTGGGTCATGAAAATCGGGTCGAAACTTCTGCTCGCGCTTCTCGCCAGTTTGGTGTTTTGAGTAGGCTTTTTCTGAGGGGTATAACATTCTGGTCCGAACTCCAAATAACGAGAGGCAAGTTGCGTTGGAAAGCCTGTAGTCGTGGCTTTACAACGGTATGGGTTTCAAGGGGTTTTAGGACAAACAAATAGTGTGTTGGAAATGCTCGGAACATGCTGCTCCGCAGCTTGAAAATCAGTAGGTAGTGCAGCGAGCCTTCTTCGACGGCGAATAATTCCTTGGTCCGATCTCCGTTTCACGAACCGATAGGTGTGTTGAAAAGCTAAAAGTATAAGGTTTGCAATGGTATAGACTTTGGGCATTGTTTTTCATTACTCCGGTCGGAAATTGCGACGCAAGTTCGCAAGATGAACAGTTTTTCTTTCGCAAGAAAAATCTGGGTTTAGTGATGATTTTGGGCAGTTTAACGGGGTGTAACTCCTAAATCGAGAGTCCGTTTATCGAACTGCGAGATGCGTTGGAAAGCCTATACAAGTGGCTTTCCAGAGGTATGAGTTTCGATAGGTGTTAGTTGGTTTTGAGTGATCGGGAGTTGTTTGAACATAGCCGGTTCACTGGCCGTGGCACCGAGGCGATTCGGAGTGCCATCTTCGGCAACGGATAACTCGGGGTTCGGAGGTCCGATTTACGAACAGTTTGCGGCGTTGCAAAGTTCGTATTATAAGGGATTATATGAGGAAAGACCCAATATCCAAAGTTGAAAAGGGTACTCTGAGTAACGGCTCGAGACCCTAGATGAAATTGGATCCAACGAGGATACGTTCCGGGATCGCAATAAAAGTGGATCCAACGAGGATGTGTTCCGGGATCGCAAGAGTAACTAAAAGAACGCGCTAGAATTGACTATCTAAAATGTTATTTTATTTAACTACTTTGAATTTGTCTCGATTCTTGAAAGAGACACCTCCAATGTGTGGGGAAGATGAAAAAGATGAGCAAAACGCATAGCGTATGATGCATGATATCATAACGATTACATACGAAGAAGCCGAATGACTATGGAACTTCTTAGAGGATATTCCTTGTTGGGAAAAATCCGTGTCTCCCATCTTGATACATTGTGATAGTATGTATGCAATAGGGAGAACACAAAGTAGTATGTATGATGGTAAGTCTCGACATATTCGTCGAAGACATAATACCGTTAGACAATTGATCACTAGTGGAATAATAGGTATTGACTATGTGAAGTCAAAAGACAATATTGCGGATCCGTTTACTAAAGGTATTAACCGTGATCAATTATGCACAATGCGGTTAGGGGAATGAGATTAAAATCCACACTAAAAGAACGCTCTTAATGGTAACTCTACCATGATAATTGGAGATCCCATGAACATGGTTCAAAGAGACAACTAAGTTAAGAATGTTCGGTTGTGCACTTGGAAACACAACTAATAATCCATTCTCGAAGGTCGCCCCAAGTGCAAACACTGTAGCTTGTGGTAAAAGGGTAAGCTATAAGCTTTTAATGATTCCTATAGCCTTATTGGTGGAGTATGACGGGATACTCTTTATAGGAGATCACCTATATAAGTGAGAAGTGTGGCCGCTTCAAATAGAAAAACACTTATGAATCCAAGATATGGTCCAAGGCCAAAATGGACACAACGTGAGAACGAAAGATATTGTATCTATTATTGTGTATATGTTATTGTCTTGGTTTACACAAAAAAGCGGCCGGTTCAAGACATCGCGTTCACCGAGTAGCGAGTAAATCCGATAACATTATACTAAGGAAGGTTCAAAGCAAAAAACTACCTATCCCGATGCAATAATAGGTCATTGGGACTTTGGTTTTGCATAACATTTTGCATTTGCATATGCATTTAATAATCTAACTTCCATGTGGGGGATTGTTAGATTTTTATTATGGAAATTAGATTATTAAATTAATTAATTGAAATGATGCGTTGGTTCCTAGATGAATGGACATGTTACTTCGTGGAATGGACATATTATTTCATAAATTAAATGATGAACGAATGTGTTGATTCATGAAGAGATATATTGGTTCATGCCAAGAGGTACTTGGAAGTTGAACAAATGCAACCATTCACAATTCATCTTATTGTGAAGAATTGTGTCCATTGTGTCAATTACGAAAAGTTGCGACCTTTGTGAAGAGTTGTGTCTTTTATGAATGGGTGCTTCAAATCTATAAATAGACCATTCCATCCGATTATTAAGAAATTTTTTTCAATTTATTTGTGTTTCCTTTCATCACATACTTTCATTTCCTTAGTCCCAAATATCAAGTAGTTCGCCGGAATTACGAGAAGTAGTGCAACTACTCGTAATTGAAAAACCGTTGTATCTTGGAGACGAGTGCTATAGACCGCTTGCACCGAGTAGTGGAGGATTATCGTCTTGCGGAGAGAGAGCCTAACTCTCGCCTCGGTTTGCATTTCGTTATTTTCGTTAATCTATTCTCATATATTGTTTGTTATATTGTTGTAGTATTTATACTAACATTTGGTTTATTGTCGCTACATTTCTTGACACCTAATTTTTAATAACAGTCTCCAAAAGCAATAGGAATATCATTCAGTTAGAAATTACTCAAAATGAAGACTTGATTACTTCTGCAGCATAAGTGGAGAAGATAGAGGAGAGTGATGGGTTTCTTGCAGACGAATTAGAATCCATAAATTGGGAGCATGTAATTGGGGAGAGTGATAGGATTCTTGGGATTCTTGAAAATAAATCAGAATCCAGGGGTTCACGAAATTGAGGAGAGTGACGGGATTCTTGAAAATATATCAGAATCCATGAATGGGGAGCAGAAAATTGGGGAGGTATCAAAATAAATTAAGGAGAGGCCGAATGCTACTTCCCTACGAGTTGCAAATCGAGAAAGGGGTTTTCAAGTTGGAAGTTGGAGAGGGACGAGCAGCGCATACGAGAAGGCGGAGAGCGGCGAGCACCCGCGACGGAGGGCGAGCGAGAGGAGAAGAGGTGTTGCGGTGAAAAGTGAAAATTTACGGTGAAAATTTTTCTCAAATGTTTTATCAATTTTATCCTAAGGTAAAAAAACAAATCAAATATTTGACAAGTTTGATGTTTTGGTCCTCGTTTAAATTATATCGAAATTGTTCTTTTTATTTTTTAATTTTATTTTTAAAAAATATTGATTAACGGTTCACTAATCGAAATTTTAACGGAATGACCAATTTTTCAAAGCTATATAATTTGGGGATAAATAACTAAAAAATTAAATAAGAGACTAAATTAACTAAATTATGATAGTTTTGGAACTCCAATTATGTTGGGTCGGCCCACTTAAACCGACAACATAATAAACTTTCTTTTTTCATTAAAAACCTAAGAGTTTCTTTCTATTCCATAATTTATATTTTTATAATTCATGTATCATAATTTTAATAGTTTATTAACTATTATATAACATTCATCTTATGACTTAACTGAAAATTTTAGTTTTGACGGAAGTGAATACAAAAATTTAGGGGCAAGATATTAAATTTTGATAACATAAGAAAAAGTTTAGAATTTGAGAATACAATGAATTTGTCACGGCACATATAATTAACATAATATGATTTTAGTTTTGAAAGGTGAGAATAAAAATGCATTTTGTAAATTTTCGTTTGTATCAGTGTAAGGTTCATTATGTTCGCATAAATAGCTTTATATTTCTACATTGATATATTCCGCTTCTATGTGCAAAATGTCGGGTAAAAATACTTATCTTAAGAATCACGATTAATATGTAAATTGTAACATTAATTGAGCGCGTGATTATTATGCATTAAAAGTATATGGTACGTCTCTAAATTGATGTATATCTATTACTCTCTCTGTCCCGCCCAATTTGTCTTGTTTCTTTTTGGCACGAAGATTAAAATGAGTGAATGCTTGTGTGTAGATGAATAGATGATTGTGTGTAGAAAAGTAGGCCCTACAAAGAAAAAAGAGAATTTATGTAATAATTATTTTCTATTTTAAAAAAGAAAATAAATCGAGGACAATCTAAAAAGTACTATATATTTTTTTTGGGCCCTTTGGTGTTCTACCCAAAGGGGTAAAGTCAAACACAAATATACCCATCTCTTATATATAACTACACTATATACCCAACATTACTAAAATACCCCTATTTTTTCAATAAATACAATCTCTTTTCAATGATTGTCAACTGTTTTTATAATTTTCCGTGCAATAAATGATTGATTTTTGTTAAAAAAATAAGTATCTCGAAAATAGCAAAGGGTCCGATCAAGGTCCGAGCCAGAAGGGTCCAGACCACGGTCCGACCGATCGGACACAAGCAAGATCATGATCGGACACATCCTATGAAGTGTCCGATCACTTGAAAAAAAGTGCAACGGTCTATCGATCGGACTGTCCGACCGGTCGGCACATGCCGATGTGGTCGATCGGTCGGACACATCCGGGAAGGTCCGACCGATCGGACCACTTTATTGAGAAAGTTAATGTGTCAGTGTCGTATCATCTTTTTCAGTGTGCCCTATCACGTGTCCGACTGATATGGCACACTGTGTCATGAATAAATACATACAAGTGTCCTATCACCTTTTTGCATGTGCCGATAGGGCAATATCACAGTGTGCCTATCACCTTTTTACAGTATGCCCTATTATGTGTCCGACCGATAGGGCACTCGTGAATAAATTCATCAGTGTGCCCTATCATCTTTTGACAGTATGCCCTATCACGTGTCCGACCGATAGGGCACACTTTCACGTGAATAAATTACACAGTTTGACCGATAGGGCACAGTTTCTCGTCAATAAATTCATTAGAATTCGTCTCATCACTTCTTCATTTTTCTCATCACTTCTTCATTTTTCTCACCACTTCTCTATTGCTACCATCGTCCTTCATTTCCACCA